>LR736892.1:341907-414064 GCA_902654985.2 Oryctes borbonicus | reverse complement strand
TTTCTTCTCCATTTTCATAATTTTCATTATTTATCTAAATCGCAAGCCTCCTGCAAATAAAGTGAAATGTTGGAATGAAATGCAGCTTAGGAAGGGCGATACGAAAGTTAAGAAAAGTTGTAACGATTATCCAGAATTTGAGTGTTGTTGTGCTTCTTCTCGTATATAATTGATTTTTTGTCGTTTCATACTCACTAGAATTGTGAAGTTGTATTTGTCCTTCAATAAAAGGATAAGTCATCCGTCGCAAAGGATCCAGTCTAATCACTTTAGCATTGGAAATTTTAAACACGAAACCAAATTTTTAGAAAAAAAAATGGTTGGAGACCAGAATCACCCCAAAATACATATGGTGCTTATGTGAAGCTGTTAAATCAAGTTCTTCTAACCTTTAATCGGAAGCTAAGAAGAAGATAAGAAGCTTCCTTGTAATGGATTCAAAAGCTTGTATACACACAGGGCCACCGTTTAAATGTTTAAAATTATTGTTCGACATTTATTTAATAAACTCTGCAAAGAATTGCTGTACATTGTTTCAGCTCAAGTTACTGCTTACTACTTACAAAAATAAAATATAGATCATGATACACGAATGAAAATCTATACAAGATATTTGGTAGATAAAAATATAGACGACCTAATTGCATTCATAATCGCGATAACCGCCCATAAAATGTTTAAGGAAGAACATGCGAGATTATTACGAAACTTTCATAGATACATCTACAGGGTGGGGCAATAGTGGGAGTTTCTTTAACGTTGATAATGGAAAACTTCCTGTACAAACAATAAAAATACATCAATTACTTTATCCAGCACGTTTGATCGATGGATTTACGATAACCTGTCAATAGAATTTAAAAACGGTTTGGTGGAAACGGAATAACATTGACATATTAATGTTATCAATTCATTACTACCAGTCTTTATTACAAAAGAAAATGGTGGTTGATAAAAAAGAATGGTGCACTTATTCTAGTAAATGAATTCATTCGAATCAGATTTTACCGACTTTAAAAGCAGGTAGAGAAATTTGATATTTGATGAACTTGTCATCAATACAAGCAAAAATAATAACCAATCCACAACAAATGCTCACAAAAATAACTAAAACGTATTGGTTCATTCATTCATGCCGCCAACACGTGGCATGTTATATATTAGTGGCACAATCTAAAACTATTTCGGCATATACAGGGTGATCAAAACAAAGTTACACATAAACCTTATGAAGAAACAGCTTACAAGCTTGAAAAGAAAATAAAAGACAGGAAAGCAAAAAGAAATTTGGGCCCAGATCTGTACTACATCCGAGATCCTCATTAATCATGCAATTCGGCTTCATCTTGGTCTGCAAAAAACATCTGCGAACGTAAAAGTGCACTTGTTAACTATTATTGCTGTCGCTTATAAACTCATCTGCATTTCGGGTGCTTTAATCTTAATCGAAAGAACGTCATACCGGTGTGATGAGTCTTATTTTAATTTTGAAAAAGCTTTGATTATCCTTTAAATAGTTTAAAAGTTAGTTTACGGAAAAAATTATCACTTACGTTGGTGCTTATTTTTGTGCAATGTAGCTATCAATCGTTTAGCGAAGATGATACTCAATAAACGCGAAGAACCATTTAAAAAATTCACGGTAAAAATTAAAATCTAAATAAATTCACCTTAGCTTCATTCTGCAAAATGTTTTTGCAATCACCTGTTGATGATGTCAGCTTCAGCAACCGTGCGAAAGTTGAAATAAAAGGGTTTGGAGATATCAACAGAATTAAGGATGAAGCAAGGCATACATGAATTGAAAGAGATATTTTTTATAAACATTTTCCTAATATTTCTGTCAACTCAAATTCGACTATTTAAAATCTCGCAACCTAGAATCAATTTCTAATTGGATTTAGGTCCAAATACACACAATTAAGAACCATCCCAAACGGACAAGTTCGAACAAATCTAACTAATAAGAATCACAACGTTATCAAGGCTTTTCTTTCGTCTTCTTCCTACGTAATAAATAAAACTCGTTCGATTTCCGCTTCTAAAAAGGAACTTTTTTTTCATTTGAGCACTGAGCATCATCATCGAATTAGAATTTTTCTATCTTTCGTCACACAACACTGAAACGCGCTAGCTAATTGTACAGTCTCTAATACGAAAACCGTTCGGATTTTATCGTTTGCTCGTGTTTTCTTTATTTTCACTATTATTACTAAAAAAACCGAGCGTTCTTAATGTGGACGAAACTCTCGCTATCAACGGTTCTTTGTATTTCCATATAGTCGTGTCCATTACGCTCACCTTCCTAAACTCTTCGCAGCTTTTCTTCAGGGCTTTCACGCAATCGGCCCTGTAATGATGTAGCTGAGCGTCTGCGGTTTCTATCGGGTAAGTGGTGCAACCGCTCCCTAAACAGGCTAGGGGGAAGTGATTGTGCAACGTTAGAACTTTTTGCGTGTTATGGAAACATTTCACGTATTGTCCGGGTTTCGTAAAATTTTTCGTTCGATAAACGTGTTGTAACATGTGCATGTATTTGGGTATTTCCTTAAACCAACTGTGATTATGCAGAAGGTCGTCTAGGAAATAGACATTTCTCACATTATATGATGCACGCTCTTCCTTTATTTTCGGAGCTTTCAGCAAAACTTTGTCCATCAATTCTTTCCAATTGTTACCGTCTACTGGCATGATAACTTCGTCAACATCTAATAAAACAATGTATCTATATTCGTACATATGTTTATAGAAACAATCATTGTAAGGAATCAATTCGTTTTGTCTTTTATTATTCGTCTTCTTCGTCAAGTATAGATGCTGGAATGCCGGAGCATTCGGCTGGCCACCAGCTAGACTAATAGGTGTAACATGGATTTTATTTTCTTGCTGATAATGTTTCAATACCTTGCTAATGTTGGGATGAACTTGCAGCTCGTAGAAAAATATCTTATCGGCACCTAAAAGGTTAAGTAGTTCGATCCATTCTACTAATCTAACTGAAAGATCTTCATGCAGAAAATCTAAGCCTTTAACACAAACCGCAAAGTCTTTTTTCTTATCGAATTTTTGGTAGATGACTCTTAAGTTATTAGTAGCATTGTCGCAGGCTTTTTCGACAAGCGAAATTGATTCTGGAACTTTTTCTTTGTACGCCGCCGGTATAATGCAAGCAATGAGATAAGGTTGATAGATGCCTTGTTTGTAGTTTCCCCATTTTCTAAACCAAATGTACTTGTATTCGAAGGGTTTCGTGACTACAGGCTCCTTCTTTCCGTCGAACCAAAACTGGCAATAAGTTGTCACATTGGGTTCGATCCTGTCGATCATTCCCAGCACCCTAACTGTTGGTCCCAGTCTGTTATTAGGCCTCACATCTAAGTAGGCTCCAAATAATTGAAAAGTTCCATTAGACGTCCTCAATGTTTGCCAATATATATTATTAAATTCCAAATCGAACATACTAGGGAACCGAGCACACGTGTTATTAACGCCCATTGGTTTATTCTTGTTCTTGTTCCAGTATGCTATGGGTAAATTCGGCATTCGCTGCTGTATCTCTTCGACCAACATCTCTTCCGATAAGCTGGGGCTCTTATCGATGAACGGTTCTTGACCAAGGCCTTCGGTTGTAGAATCCGCATGCCTGGTCAAGGTGTCCAAGTGCTTCTGCAATAGGAATCGGCTGTTGAGGTGCGGAACCGGCATCTCGATTTCGATGGTACGAAATTGAAAGATGACGAATAGGAGAACGCCCCAGAGGAGGAAAACAAGGAAAACCTTGGTGATGAAACGGCCACCGCCACAACCGGTTTGCATGGTGCAGATCGGCATCGTGGAAGGATGATGATGACACTGAAATAAGACGTACACTGTATTAATATCTAATGTCTGCATAATGCTCGAAAGGTAGTTTTCGATGGTTGGGAATTTGTTTTCAATGGAACGTTTGGGGTTTTAGGAACAAGTAGGACAACAATGTTATAAAACTGGAAGGGAAGTCACACTAACATGAGTTGAAACAAAAAATTATGTAAAAAGGCAAAAATCACTCGGAACTATGTAGATGTGAAATCTAAGTGAAGTTAATGCAAAAATCCCCTATCATTAATGTAAAGGAGAAGATATGCGAATTTTATTTGTTTATTTCTTTAGTTTCTCATCAATGTATTGGGTTAGCTGCAATGCATGTTTTTTTTTCTTTTTTCGTAAAATGCAATCTATTATACCACATATCATATGTTTCATTGCCCACGCAAAAATTACGAAAATTATATGTACGGGTGCCCAATTTTTGTCTATGAAAGGAAAATATTAAGTCTAATACTCTAAATACAATATTTTTGGTGGATTCTTACAATTCTTGGCCATTGAAGTAACTCTTTTTACGCAGTCATGTATTGATCTATATTTCTGATCCCACAGATTTTTATGGATCGATTTTAACCTTTATAAACCCAGGGTCGGAATTATACATTATACAATTATACATATACCAATGATTAAACAAAAACCTCATTAGACATCGATAGGATTTGAACCTCCCCTTTTCCGTACACGGATGCGCTATCCACCGCACCACGGAGTCTCCTCGCAGGTTTAAATCCTTTCGGAATGTATCTATTGTCCTAAATATGCATTCAATATTGTAATAGCATCGACAAGAGATTCTTTTCGTCACACTGCTTAAATCCAAGGCCTATAAAAAGTAATTACATTTGAGAAAATACGAATTTGATTTTAAAAGAATTTCAACTTCTCCGTCAATAAGTATTTTAAACAAACAATTCAAAGAGGCAGATTAAACAAAATAAACCTTGTGTTAAGCTAACACATTTCTTTAAAATCATTCGGATTCCAGCTTGTTTATTTCTGTTTACAAGTTAGAGCCAAAAAACAGTGTTTAAAATCCGCATTTCACTTTTTCTATCTAGACCAGATAAAACTATATTCCATTACTCAGAAAAGCGTTGTTCTAAAAGGTAATTAGTTGGTGCAATAATGCACGTATCTTTGTACTTCAAATAAGCCGTATTTAGTTTACACAACCTTTCTTTATTATTTTATTTTGTAGGACCATATATTAATAATAATAGAAGAAAAACAGTGTTTAATTTCATCAGAATCGAAATTTCCCATAAAAATGTATATGCTTTATTCATAAAAAAAAAACATAATTAAGAACTAAATATATTTATAAAAAAACACCTACCAAGAGGAAAACGGTGTAAGATTCTATCATGGATAAGCAGCAACCATCGGCAGTAATTGCTAAGTATAAATTCATTAAAAAAAAAACAAGCAAAAATGATTTTAATAAAAAATACGAATAATTAAACAAACATTTTTGTTAAATTGGCCCAATTTAATTCAATACGGTGAGTCTCGTATAGGACACTGCTAAACACCGTCTGCGTTGCGGAGGTGTAGTGGTTTATATACCCCAGCCAATGGTGACGTAGCACTTCTTCTGAGTGACGTACGGTACAAAAGCAAGACGGGTATGTGGATCGATAAATAAAGCAAAGATGCATTGTAGTTCAGAAGAAGTTTATAGGGTTTACCAAAAGTTTGTTTACATAATAGATACAATTAAATATTCGTGAATTATTCAAAGAATGAATACAAAATAATTATTCTAATAACAAATTGTCTTTCCCTTTTAGTAAAAGTTCTTCGAATCTGTGATGATCAGCGGTTCCTCACAAAGTCTGCACCTTCTCTGCTACCAAGAACAATACTTGCCAAGGTTAATACTTAATGAGAAAATGCAGGGGTGGAATAGTGATGTGCAGTAAGTATAGAAAAAGTAGCGATTACCACCTACTGGTTACTAACTTCGACACCGATAGTTAGATATTTTCACGAATAAACAGACACAAACTCCACACATTCAATGAGTTGTTGACATAAAACAGATTGCTTTCCTTCAATCTTTAAAGTACAAGGTGGGCAAAATTCGATACTTTTAATAGGGAACTTATATTTCTAAAGGAATTAGACAAAAACTGACCTAAGCTTCTGGAGCTCGATTTTAAAGAGAAATCGATTGGTGAAATCCCTATTTTTATATCTTTATATCATTCTATTTTTATATCATTCCAAAAGTAATTTTATATGCTTTTCAATAGTGTAAAAATATATAGGGCGTTCCATATAAAAAAACACAAGTCTTGATAATATCAAAAAAAAGGAGTTAAAAAAAAGAAAAAATTAGAGCATAGGATTCTGCGTCAAAAAGCGCCCTAATATAGTTTTTATATAAATCAAACATTTTCACAAATAAAAAAGTTACGAGGGTTTTTAAAAATTGCACATTTTAAGAAAACGCTCTGTATCTCTTATATTAAGGAAGATATAAAAATAGGGATTTCACCAATCGATTTCTGTTTAAAATCGAGCTCCAGAAGCTTAGGTCAGTTTTTGTCTAATTCCTTTAGAAATATAGGTTCCCTATTAAAAATATCGAATTTGGCCCACTTTGTACTTACCTGTAATTTATACTTATCATTATCATCAATACATATCTTTATGTGATGTTATCTGCATATTTTTCAAATACCAGAAAGCTTTAGTAATGTTCAATTAGAATGAAACACGAACTTAACACGCCACATGAATACTTTTTCAAAATTCATGATTTTACATGCGTATATATTCTATGCACCATTACACTTTAGGTAATTAGTAACCTTAAATTTTTAATACTAGAGTAGAAAGTAACGAATAAATAAAGTAACGAATATTTTCTTAAACGAAATCGCAAAAGTATCGATTTTGCACATGAGTAGTAGGTTAGAGTGAATTTGTCTTCGTTTACCTTCGATACCGGTAACCCATTCCGAAGCTTGAAAGGAATCGGCATAGAAGTGAGATTTCATATGTTTGAGATATTCTGCGTATAGGGAGAGCATAATTGGATTTAAGACGGATTCCTGCCCAACGCCCTGCGTCAGGACATCAGGTTGAGAAATGGTATTATTGATTTTTAGGCATCGAGTTCTACCTGAAAAAACAATTGCAATGAACTTATTGTGGCTGAAACAATTATTTCCAAACACTTCTAAGAGACTCGCGTGGTTGACCGTATTATTGATGTAATCAAGAAGAACATGTTCAGTCGCAAGTTACTCATCTGAAGCTCGTAAGATATAATCCGTAATACGTAACAGAGCGGTGGTGCATGTTAGAACTACTTCCAAAAATATCGACCATCGGACTAAAGAAACCTTCGCAAAGCGACAAACCACAGGCACATAAATTTAAGTTCAAATCCTAACCTTTCTTCTTCATGATCTGCTCATCAACGCGTTTACAACTGCAGTGCAACAAACAAGTTATGTCTGTTGACATATCCACCTGGCCGAATTATTATTTAATTATCTTATTTAATTTATCGCACACAATATGAACTAAGAGTGTAAAGTAATCTATTGATATAAGTTTGTATTTTTATATAAAAGGGCTGTTCAATTGAAATGGTCCCCTAATAAGAAGATACTTTAACAGAAAAGTGCCAAGAATCTACAATGCAATCTCACAGTGTCATTAACATGGTGGCAGTACGATTCCGTAAATGTTAGACAGTCACGAGTGAGGCCATTGGAGGAGAACAACTCAACAAGATCAGCATTTAAGATTCCACGTACGACGAAATGGCAGTCAGTCGTCTACTACGCTAAATAACGCAGCAAGAGGACTAGAAGGAAGGTCATATGCTCGCTATTCAAGAGGCAACACAAGATCGCTAGGAGGCAATTGGCCGCCGTGGGAGGCTCGTAATTGGGGAAGATGCCTTTTCTCCAATGAGTCCAGATTCATTCTACATCAGGCGCGAAGAATGGTATCTTGACAGAAACATGGCGCGTGTACCATTTGCAGGTACAGATGTTACAGTTCGAGATATAAATGCAGAGAGGTATAGGGGGTTGTGCCCTTTGCACGAAATTTTATATTTGTAGGCTTGTCCTCGCTGAGTCCATATCGTGAATAACGACATTGTTACCAATAATATTAAAAGAATGATATGGCTTCCTAATTTTCCGGACTGTAATTACATCGAGCATCTTTAGGACGAGCTTGATCGACAGTTACGATCTCGTCCTTGCCCTCCCATAATGCTGGACGAGTTTGCAGAAGTGGTGCGACAGGAATGGAAGGGAATTCTGTAAGGATTTATCAATGTGCTAGTAGAAAGCCTAAATATTAAAGTTAAAGTTGCCACATTTAAAGTTGTCGATTATGTTTAAAAAAAATGAATAGTTTAGACATGCTTATTCATTTTTTTGAATTATCACTTTTAATAACAATTTATTATCATTCAGTTGTTGCTTATGTGATTTTAAATAGTTTTAAAAAGTACATATTGCAGCCATATCTTGTTTCTTTTTTGGCAAAGAAATAAATAATAGGTTTTCACTATTCTTTTATTAGTGAACCGCGGTTTAGTTAGATATAGTGCGTCGATATTTTGATTTTATTTATGAAATTTCTTTGATATCGATACAAAAGGTATTACATATAAACAGAAGACCTAAAACAATCGGCAAGATCATTACTTCTATCTACGTTCTATTAAAAAAAGTAATACTTGGTAACGCAACAAATATTACATCCGCTGCCCTTGAAAATAACACGCTCCCGGTATATTCTTTTGTTTTTCCACTATACGGTACGTATGTTGTGTCTCTTTTGTTTTATTTCATATCCTATCGATTATATAAAACCAACCTGACGAATTGTCGATGATTAACGATCGTTGCTTTTTTCGTGCGTTTTGTTTTGCTGGCAGCTCGAGTGGAACAGGTCAGCATCGCACGCGTTCGCTCTTAAAATTCCATTAATTTCAAAAGCGGACGGCAAAAAAGAAGTATTCGGAACGAATTACGGGCAGAAATGATCTGATTGTTTTATTTCTTGAAATCGTAGCGATGTATCTGGAATATAAGTTGCCTTTTTAAGAGAATCGTAGAAGAACTACATAATTTGCGTGGAAAAAGTGGAAAAGGGCATTCTTCTTTATTCTATGGAAGATTACCTATCATGAATCTGGAAGAGAAGTCGTCTGTATTTATATGCAAGGATGTGTGTTTTTCAAAAATAAATTATTACCTCAGCTAAGAGCTTTAAGAACCTGATGGTAGAAAAAAAGGTACTATACAAGGGGTTTTCAAAGTTGAAAATGGGTACTTTTTAATAAAGATAACGGAGATACCTCTATTGTACATATAACGATTACAAAAAAAAATAGAAAATTAAATATGGTTTCGATCTTCTGTTGTTTACAAATAAAATTCATTCCGTTGTTATGAAAATTGTTCAAAGTTATCACTACGCGTTGGATGCGCACAATCCGGCAAAAATAGGATCTTGTTGTCCACGAAGAATTTTTCAAGCATTTTCCATGCACTGTTTAGCTTTTGTTTCTTATACACATCGATAAACCAAGTGTTTTAGATAACCCCATAGGAAAATATCGCAAGCTGCGGGGAACGCAAAGGCCAAGGAATTACTCGATTATGCCTTCTTCATCTGTTGGGAACGCATAATTTAAACGCTCGTGAAAATTTGTCGGAGAAATCTAACCCGTCTCACACCTTCTAGTAATTGTGGCAAAATGTCTTGGAGGTAATTTAAATAATTTTCACCTATCATTCGAGGTTGAAGAAAGTATTGTTCAATTTAGCAAACCAGTTCAAAGATAAACTGAAAATCGGTCTTCGTAGCGTGCGGAAATTCTAGTGCCTAGGCATGGTTGTAGACGGCAACTAAAGTAAAATTAGTTGCCGTCTAGTTTAAATTGGTGGAATTAATGTTAAAATCTATTGAAAACATTTTACTTTTATGAGATAATCTTGTGACGGTAACGCTTATAACTTGTAATCAACAATAATACGGATAAATAAATTAACCAATTCATGCCTTTCTATCGCCCAACAGTTATAACTAATTACAGACGGCATCAGCCAGCCGTTATTATTATGTTTGTAGTAGTTCTGAAAAATATTGGAAGAAAAAAAAAAGAACAAAACAAATGTTGACGAAGTCTGGAGTCGAAATATATTTCAAAATTGTAAATGTCATCACGCCAATGAAGATTTGCCTGTGTCTATATTGTCCAGAGGAAATTATGGTACTGTATAAATTTATAAAAAGCAATCATTACAATCTTACCAGGAAAATTTTATGAACAGATGTCCAATACATTCCATCAGTATACTTTAGCTTGTCCATGGTCTATCTCTATTTATTTTGCCAATAGCGATCTATAAACGAATTGGAAACAAACTTTATTGGAAATGTTCAGAACTTACCAGGGAACATCGGAAACCTGAAAACTCAGATTTCAATGAAAGAGTAGCTCGATACAAGGACAGCTCAACTATCTTTAACGGGCGAATCGACCGATTTTGGGATACAGCCAACATCGCAATAATTTCTTTAACGTCTGCAGAAATTGAGTAGCA
This sequence comes from Oryctes borbonicus, assembly GCA_902654985.2. Taxonomy (NCBI): domain Eukaryota; kingdom Metazoa; phylum Arthropoda; class Insecta; order Coleoptera; family Scarabaeidae; genus Oryctes; species Oryctes borbonicus. The sequence goes on along the minus strand of LR736892.1, from coordinate 403,601 downwards.
CGACACCTTTGAAATATATGATTGCAAATGCTCAACAAAAACTCATATTCTTTTTTGAATATGCAACATGGTTCGAGTTTGAACAATTTAAAATATAATTCGCGACAAGGACCTTCGGCGATGGGTTTTAAAACTGAGACCAAAAAATGGACAAGAAACATCTAAAGTATAAGCCACGGTAACTCTATGTAAGCGTAATTTAAATGGAAGGAGTAGAAATCGAAGAAACTGTCGGTTGCCTAAACTATTAAAAAATGGAATATTTCTGAGAAACCCACTTTCCTTAATTTGTTATATGTAACGTGTATACTGTATGTGTTGCATCTCATAGACGAAACTATTTGCCACTGCTATCCAGATATAAAAGAACTAGGCACAGACTACAGCAGTATTTGTCCAATGTCCCAAATGAATTCGGCAATTTCATGAGTGTCCCAATATCCCGAAGCCCCTACAGCCAACATTTTCATCTCCTCGTCAGTCCTGAACGTTACAACTTGATGCAAAAGAACCAGCCAATTGAAATTTCAAGACTATCAGGTTGAAATTGATTTACAAACTATTTTCAACTACCAAGTGATAATGAGTGCCATCACAGTATTATAAAGGTTTCAATTGCCGTTAGTCGCACCCTTGCATAAAGTACAAGGAAAGCTAGAAACCTTAAATGATCTGTGTTCGAATAAAATTTAGTAGTAGTGTGTTACAAAAAAATACAGATTCGGCTAGATTAAGACAAAATTATAGTAACAGTGCTCCTACAGATATCTTTAACTTGCTTCAAAGACCATTACAATTATGCAAACTTTACGTTATTACATGCCGAACAGTCGATTTTATTACATAAACGTATTTTTTATTGCGAACAAAACTTGAGGAAGCGACAACGGAAGTGTACGGCATCAGACATTCGAAATTTGTTGGGAAGTGTTCCGGAGCAATAATAAGCGATAGCATTCATATTAGACCTTTTCTTTGATTTCTACTCCTTCTACATCTAAATTGGTTCTATGTGTACTTCTATGTAAAATCTACTGTCGTGAAGCAGTTTTATTAAGGAACGCCAAGCCCAGATCGCTAGTTTCGCCAGAAGCAACGTATACATGTGGATTTAATCTAGAAATATACATCGGTCTTACTTCAGCGGGGTCAGGAAACTGTTGAAGATGTACGATCTTTGCACTCTACAACACATAGTTATACAATGTTACCATCTCTTTGCAGACGAACGCTCGCTTTCGCTATTATGTTTGGTATTAATGGAGTCCACGAATACATATGTTTGAACCTCGAGTTATGCAATTATTGTTTAGAGTCGTAAATGTGTATATTTCTTCTTCGATGGCTGGAAAGCTGGCTAAAAATCATTTTAAATGTTTTCGTCTTATATATGGTGACCAAATAGTGTTTTCTTAATAGATTCTTGGAGTAGGCAATGTACTGCCGAATTTTAGAATTTGGTGCCAAAAGATAAACATTTTGAACGTACCAAAAAAGTAAAAAAAAAACAGACCCTGGAAAAATGTTATTAGGCCTTTTTCTGATATAATGAACTAGAACCTATATCATTTTTAAAGTTCACCACTTTCCGTGCGCTTCACAGGCGTCGGTACGGGAGTGGTCGTTCGGGTGTGCGATTCGTGTGATGGTTGGAATGCACGCAGGCGTAGGGAAGTGCTCATTCGCTTTATCTGACAATGGTCGTTTCCTTGATCCACTTATCGACAACATTTTATTATGTAAAACGAATATGCAGCACTTCGCTACGCTCGCGTGTATTACAACCGGCCGCCAAACACATACGGGAAGCGTTACTACTGCAATAAGATCGCTTGCGCGTATATTACGAATCACATACCCGAACGACCAATCCCATACCGACGCCGGTGAAGCGCACGAAAAATTGCGAACTTTAATCATTATATTCATTATTATTAACTGGGTAAATTTGTTATAATGTACCGTTTTTTATGTAAGCCCGACTTTATTTTTGATACATAAAAAAATTAATAATAAAAAAAGAGCCGTTATGTATTCTTCCGAAAATAATTTGCATCGTTCTTGAGATCTGTATAGTTTTCGATATATAGTATATAACAAAAATGCAAATTTTGAAGGGAGTTGTACCTGAATATCGAGCGATTCAGCCGGCAGAAAAAATTGTGTTGTTCTTATACCAAGGGATTCTCAGGTTTTGCCAGTAAAGAAGCCAGTAATAACATAAGACCTAACTAAATAGGCACATCTCTGTAACTAATTGAGTTCTTACCAAATTTATTTAAATGAACTGTGTTTAAACTGTGTGAACTTTTTGTCCATATGTATAAAAAAATTATTTGTATCTTAAAATGTGCTAAATGAGAACAAATATTTGTAACTTCATCACAGTTAATTTTTTTTTGTTTTAATGTTGGTCATCATTCTGTCAGCAAACCATGTGTTAGTTCTTAACGATTGCCATACTCCTTAGTGCTATTATGCATGTAGAATATTTCAGGAGTCGTACAAATACGAACAATAAAACTGAAGAGCCATCTTCACAATCATAAAGTCAGCACATAAAACATTTGAGTTGCATCTCATATAAATCTTTCAAATTGATTGCCGTCTTCATGGACAAAATCGAATTTAAGATACATTCTGAAAACTATTATTCGTATAATGATTTGGATTATTTTTCTGGGACATGCGCCCATTATATATTTAGTGACAATAAAGTTCAAAGATTTACGACGCCCCGCACGGCACAAACTATACAGAGTTCCCAAATTACCTTATTTAACCTTAAAAACTCATAAGTCTTAAACCGGCAATTTGTTTGTCAGTATCCGCTAATTTTACTCCGGCAATTAAGCCGTTCGTTTGAAAAACGTTGAAAAAATTATGCGCGTATTCTCTAGTCATTAGCGCATCCGTAAAAATATTACGATAATGCCCGCGGCAACCGGGAAACTCGTCTGTTTTCCTATTTTTTATTAATACGGATCATCACCATCATAGTCCTCGCGGTTCGAGCGCTAATGTTTTTATTATTTCCCTCTGCATCGCCTGCTATAAATAGAGATGCAAATGTGCCCGGGTGAACGACATGATTAACTTCACAAGAGCACGGGGCGATCAGTCAAGGAAACCGTAATTCCATGCGATGCTGTTCGAAAAAAATTAAGTAACCTGTGGAAATATCGTTTTCCTGTAATAACGTTATTATCGAGGAACTGGGCGTATTTTTAGAAAAAAAAAACTAGTGTATGAACGGCTAATAAAGTAAATAAGATACATGCCTACATAAATTAAACTGTTAACAAATTCCGTAAATATTTATTTAAGTTAAACAGCCTCGTGAACACAGCGCTCTTAAAATGTGTTTATATTAATAGAAACATAAACACGTTTTAATAAACACTGCTTGAAAGTATAAAGGACATTTAAATATAAATAGAAACTTATTTACAAAAAATGATAATGATGTTTCATTTTAGTAATGTTATTTTGTAAAAAAACCAGAAGTTATTTGATTTTCTTTAAAGCAGGGCTATTTAATTATCAATTTTCATAATCAAAAAGAAAAGGAAAGCACGTGTGGATGCTGCTTGTGTCAATCTTTTTGTTGGATAAAGTATAAGCCTAGTTTGGAAAAGCAGAGACAATGTTCTGGCAATCATGACCGTTAGAACAATAAAAAAAAAAACGAAAATATCCAATATGTTCTATTGTACTCTGTTGGATGGAATTGAGCAAAGGAAATTCGTACCAGGTGTGTTTTGTGATCTAAAAAAAAGGCCTTTGATTGCGTTCAACACGACAAGCTTAAAAAAAATCAATTGTATGGCATTGACAGCTGCAACTTGGTTTGCTTCATTTCTTTACGATAGAATCCAGCTTGACATCTCGGGAGAACCAAAAATTGAAGACTTTGAATCTCATGTCCTACCTGTCAAAATGGGCGTGCCGCATAGGTCCGTTTTTGGGTCAGTGCTGTTTAGCTTATATATCAACGACGTAGTGCTATTCTGCCTTTTTGATAACTACTTAACTGTATACGCAGATAATATTTCACTTTTAACAACGAATGTAGGCACAATACATTTCTAATTGTTTGTTACGGACGCTGTCTGATTGGCTTGCTCGCAATAAACTTTCGCTAAATCTAGAAAAAACTAAATACTTAGTTTTTCACACAAGGCATAGACGCTCAAGAATTTGGGACTTATCTATAGATCAAGTACAATTGGAGCAATCCACGAAATTTCTAGGCGTTATTTTTGAGGATAATCTGGTCTGGAATGAACATTGTCGCGTATTAGTTAGCAGATTAGCTACCATAAGTAACGGTGGAGTGCCTTCTGTCGCTGTATTATGCGGAAATCTATTCCAGACTACGAGATGGAATACTCTCGTAGGGTTCATCGGCTGCAGCTGCTAAAGTGTTTTTAGCACAGAAAGCTGTTAGTGGGAGCTTTATGGAGTCTTGCAGGCCTTTATTTCGTAAATTCAAATTATTACATGTTTACCATTTTTGCATTTATATAATGGAAGTAGCTGTATATGTACATCAGAACAGAGACACCTTTAGCTTCAGTTCTGAATATTACAGATACCTTATAAGAAGTAGAGATCATCTACATACTACTACCACTACACTTCCTGTTACCAGCTTAGGATAAAAAAAATGTGAAGATTACAATCACTCGCCCACAGAAATTAAACGCAACCACACAGTTCGTAATTGCCAAAGTGGCATTAAAGAGATTAATCAAAACCATTGTTTTTATAATATGGATGAAAACCTGGTAGTTTCTTTCTTTTGTTTTGTTTTGTGAGGGAAGGGGAGTTAATACCTTCTGTAGCTGCTGTAAGTGGCTAATTTCAATTTGCTTAATATATATTTTCTTCTTACTTGCTTAATAAAACTCATTCAAATAAACAATTTTTGTCTTAATATTTTTTCTTTACCTCTTGCACTTAGCGAGTTACGCATATAGGCAGAAAGGGAAAACTCCTATTTGCAAAAATTCAATTCACCCACTCAGAGTGTCTTTCCGCAGAAAACAGGATTGCATAGTTCTCTAACTTTCATAATCTTTGTATTCTCCGGTTCTGGATTGTCCCTTGTAAGATTTTCGCTGCAAGCTTTTCTGGTCTGCAGATTGTTTGTATTTAAAGCATCCAGCTAATCAATAATACAAATTTTGTTTCTATATAGAAACAAAATTTGTATTATTAAGTTAAGAACAAATATTTGTTCTTAACTTGTGAGAAAAAATGCATTGAAGTAAACATTATTGGGCTGTATCTAACAAGACTTCAAAGCTTAACTTCATGTATTTTGTGTAAAAAAAATATGTTTCTGCATAAATTTATAATGAAAAGTTATATGGCATTAAATATTTAAATTTAATATAAACTACGGTAATCGAATTTAATAATGATGTGATGCCAGTTTTTGAGCATTGTACATGTGAGGTTACGGATCAATTAACTCTAATGTTTGATGAATGATGGATGGAGACGTTAGGATCTTGGAGATAGCCAGTCAGGTCCCTTAACTCTACATCTCTCGATTTCTTTATTTGAGATTGTATAGAAACAATGATATACCACAGTCCTATTTGTTTTCCAGAAATCTTCCAGGGGCGAGCAAGGAGAGTTTTCATCAGCCTTAGCGGAATACAAACCCAAAGGGCTATAAATTCCGGGCACCGTAGGGCATTGTTGTGTCTACAAATTAATGTTGGGATAAGCTAATTATGTTTTATTTTGGATACTTAATTTATCGTAGTTAAGAAATTGAATAAGTGACACAAATGGTAACAATGTAATTGCTGCACGTGATATGATTAATAAAAGATGTTTTAAAAACGACCAATTACTTATTCGATAAAATTTTATGTAATACTATTTGAAATCCATCAGGTTATAATATATTTTGGTAAATCCATGTAGACATTTTAAAAACAAAATTCATTACAAGATAAATGAAAGAATGCAATAGCCATCCGCTATACGCAACGTATTTTTTTCCTATGTACAAAGTTTTAATAATGATAATAGTAATATATTTATTTGCCCAATAGTTTACACCAATTATAAGGTAAAACAAAATCATAAATAATAAAAACATCACAAAAATATTCTAGAATAAATGTGCATAATAAGCAAATACCCTTTCTTTTTTTACTTTTATTTTATTCTATTTCTTTGTTAGATTTTAAGTATAGAAACGTCCATAATGTACAATTTTTCTTTTAACATATGCATATATATTGTCTACGATTCATTGCAATATTTTCCGTGTAGTCTATAGAGTACGACTTGTATATTCTATTTCCGTTCGAGTTTCGTCCCTTTTCCTAGAAGTTATTATGATGTGACCATGCTCTTAGATCTTAAGAAATCACATATAACATACATTAATGTAATTCCCTTATTTTAGCTATACGCCATATGGACACATTTGGTTCTGAATGTATCTATGTACTGCTGAGGATGATGCTGCATTTCAATTTTGGCATTAAAGATTCTACTCTCAATTCTCTTAGAAATAAGTTGTAACATTAAGCTACCAATATATGTACTTAATCGCCAGAACGTAAAAATAAAGTTAGTAATAGTAACTTCGGTGGTTTTCTTTCCGGTAGACACACAAATCAATCAACTTAAATGTTTTCATATAACATTACGCTGATCAAATTCAATTCAAGCTCTGTACAATCCCCTAATGAAATTATTGAGGTAAATAACTTTACATCGTCAGCAAATACAAGAGCATTGCAGCTTATATCCTCTACCAAATATGAACAATATATATATATATATAAATGAACAATAAGGGGCCCAGGTTTGATGTGACACACCGGAACCAACATCAGTAACATCAGATTTAAAACCATTGTAAGACACAAAATAGTGTCATCCACACAAGTAAGAATCAAAAAATCTAACTAGCGGTTCATTGGAACCAAAGCCACTCAGTCTCTGCAGCAAAACGCAGTGATGTATTCGATCGAATGTTTTGGATAAGTTTGTACGAATAGTATCAACCTGGCCCTAACTGTCGATAACCTCAGTAGCATATTGGGAAAAGGTAGACAAATTTGTAGAAGTAGATCTTCTATCCACAAATGCATGCTGTTCCTCGGCTATATAACTGCTCTGTTGGGGATATAAAGCTTTGTAGAGAGCGAACTCAAAAAGTTCCGCGACATTTGACAAAATGGAAAGCGATAATTTGTTATGTCAGTTACATCTCCATCTTTAACAATTGGACAAACACTAGCAAGCTCTCATGTGTCAGGAGTTGTAGACGTTCTTAAGATTAGATTGAACGATAGTGGTTTTACCAGCACTGCAGAACAATCCTTAAGCGGGAAACTTGGCACCTGATCATATCCATAATTAGTGTTTATATCACTGCCAGACAATTGCGTAGAGCAACTCATCACTTTTATTTCTAAGGCCTCTCACGTTTTGATAGTAGAATAAAATATCGGTGCTGTTGGGCTGCTTTAGTTTTTTTTTTACGAATGTTAGTTAAGGTACTCCATTAATATATTTTATAGCCAGGTTTTTCTCACCATTACTTAGGCAAGACTTCAAGTCATCTTTACGAAAGTAACCCCGTCCTTAGCCTTTGACTAGCTAACTTACATTTAATTTAATTAGCTTTTATCTGGTCTAGAGATTTATAATGAATGGAGGATAAAAAGAAAGTAATAGAAGATTGTATTCCATTAAAAAAATCGCTTTGTTCGAGTTTGTATAAGAAAATCCGTTACATGGCGTGATGCTGCATCATTTATATTGTTTTTCAGCAGTTTACCGGAATAAAATCGATTATAGAAAAGCGGAAATTCATCACGCTACCACTGACGTTATACAACAACCGGCCGGTGCAACTTTTCTATAAACCGACGAATCCATTGCTCCGTACTACTGTCGTTAAAATGTCGAGTGAATGGAATGAAGATTCCCAATTATTAATCCAGCTTCCGATGCAATAATGGAAGAAGAGAAGGCATGACCTGAATAGCTTTTCTTCTTCGCGCCAGTCGGAGGGAAAGAGAGAATGCGCTCAGCATCACGCTAATTGATTAATGTTCAGCCAGGAAGCGCGGAGAGTTGTAGATGTAATGAAGCACTCAAAATATTATTACAGTAAGTACACATTCAATTCACCGCTCGCAATTATCCAGTGATGAATGTGAATATTTTCAAACTGTTAACGTATATATTACATTAAATAATGATATGAATGGTGTAATGTGGGATCGGTTATTGTAAATAATAGAGTTTTCCGCATAGACGAATGAATGTTTTTTTTTTGGTTTTAGCTTCATGTTACGCACAATTTTTTTTATATAATATCGGGAGAACATAGGATAATGATGGGGTCTTATTTAATACTTAATAAAGGCGTTTGGCGAATGGAGCAAAAACAATGTCTATTTACCAATTTCTTTCAAGGTAACATTTTGAAATATAATTTGCAAAAACAATAAATCAATGATCCCTGCTAAGAAATTTCATCAGTCACGAAGTAATACCATTAACGCGCTGCCCACTGGCAAGGGCTATTCTGGAAGAACTTGCGTAAAGCATAAAATCATTAATAATTCGAACTGTTTGTCACGTGCAATTTTTGCAGCCATCCCGTACTTTGGTTATCTTGCTCACTTTTCCTTCCCATGCATTACCAACTTGTTTTATAGCTAGGCAACCCATTTCGCACCGTGCGAATTACCGTTATTAAAATTAGGTATATACTTACTTGAGCTTTTCCTTTTTCGTGTAAATCTTCGTCCTACGGTTAATTTCTCCATTCTTAGAGTTCTTTTGGAGGGCGCATTTTATCCAAGACCCGCCCTAGTGTTCTTTTGGAGGGTGCATTTTATCCAAGACCCGTCCTAATGTTTTTTTGGAGGGCGCATTTTATCTAGGACCTGTCTTACTGAACTTTGGAGGGCGCAAGACCCGAATTTTGATCTTTTGAGGACTAACATCCGAGTACCGAATACGGAGCACGTCTGACGTCCCCCCGCTGGAAAGACCAGGTTGCCGAGGGTGACATTACATTAGTAACCACGTACAGATAAGTGCTTCAATAACTTCCGTACCGTCCCCAGAGGAGGCGGGAAAAAAAAAAGACTATATATTTTTTTCTTTTTTTTAATTATACAGAAATTTACCTTTACCTATACATTTAATATTTCAAATCAAAACTTTTGCCATTCATTTTTTTTTTCTTTTAAACTTTGTTAAGAAAAACAAAAATTTGTAAAATTTGTAAACCCGCAAGATCTTGGGGGGTAAAAGTTTATAAAAGTTTATTTCTTTTTTTTTTGTTTTTGATCCTTGAGGATTCATTAAATCAACGTTTAATCTATTTCTCTTTTTTTATTTATTTAGTTTATTCTTCTTGTTTTACTTCACTTGTTGGAAGTATTGTTTTTTTTTTCGTCTTTACTGGCAGCAAACCACGGTTGCCCACGACCGGGCTCTACGAAGGACATTAGTGTTTAGAGTGAGTGGCGCCTTCCTGATTAGGTGGCTCCTGCCGAAGGAGCCAGAATATTTTTTTTATATACCGCGACCTAGGATCGTCGCCGACTGGGCAAAGCGGCCACGAATGTCCTTTAACTTTCATCAACACCAAAAAGTCGTGAAAGTTAAACGATAAGTATCTTTGAAAATTGGAGACAAAATGGTGCCTTACGGCAAGCCAATTGTAACGGGAAACGCTTTCGATTTAAAGTGATGTCTTCTGCCGTTCTTTACTGCAGACAACTGTACAAATTGAGATCTGTCTGATAAATAGGAAACGAACCATCTCAGGGCAATACCAATTCAACGAGTTCTAATTTATGTCTAACCATATCATGCTGCACGCAGTCAAAAGCGCGACGCAAATCGCAAAATACGTCGACCGGTACCTGCTTATCTTCTAATGGACTGATAATACAATTTTGAATTTCAGCAATGCTCGTTATTGTCGATTTATCCTTACTGAAGCCGTGTTGGTTATCAAGAATACTCCAAAAACGAATTAAGACGCGTTAATATAGCATATTCAAGTATTCAATAGAATATGTTTGAGTAATTGGTCTATAATTGGCTATGTTGGCGGGATCATTTTTCTTATAAAGAGGTATAATTTTAGATGTTTTGAAACAAGAAGAAAAGACACCACTTTGAAATGAGCAATTGATTAAATGAGTTGTAGGCATAGAAAGTAGAAATTTTGCATCTACAAGTATATCCACGCATGTTTTATCAGGACCTGCGGCGTTCTTTCTTTTTAATTTGTGAAATAATATCACCGCCGCCTTTGTATGTGTTTATCAAAAAAAGGAAGAATGAGGATGTTATTATTAAAGCGCAACATTCCCGCTTGCCTTCCAGTGGTGCTTAACTACGAGAGGTTGAGGGGATACAGAGCTGCTTCGTTACATGTCGGCACTTCCCGGCCTTCGACCTTCGGCGAAATTGATAAATATCGGAATTGAACGGAAACCATTAAAAATGTTGAAAATGCGTACAAATGCATCAACTTGTTTGTTTGCTAACAAGGTAAACACGTATTTATGGCAATTTCCCGACTTAATATATAATGGTAAAGAAATAAGATGTTTAGTTTGCGATAAAAGTTTATTATGTTGGAAACCATATATGTGCAGAAACGATGTAAATAACGCAACACACAAATTAAAAAAAAAACAAAAGGAAACCGTATAAAAAATTTCTATGAGATTTAACGATGATGTTAAGTGCATGCAATATACCGTTTGCAAAAATCGGACGAACAATGTTTCGTCAGTTTTGGAAGAAATACAATCCAACGTGGGAACTACCAAGTTCGCAGACGCTTCATAGGTATTTGCTATCAGTGCACGAGAAGATTGAGAATTATGTGAAAACCGCAGTAAAAAATGAACAGTTGTAGTTGAAACTACAGACATTAACCAAAATTCTATAGTATCGATTGTAGCACGGACAATACCCTTGAAAGGACCGTCACATCCTTATTTGCTAGCCCGTAAAACACAGCAAAGATGTACTGCCGAAGCTGTTCATAATGTATTAGTTAGAACATTTAAATAATTTTGAAATTCCACCAAAGCAAGTGTTAATGATGGTTACTAATGCTGCTGCGGTTATGCTTCGCACAGGTCAATTATTCAAAGCTGTTCAACCGAATTTGCTGCACATAACATGGCTGCTTCATGCTTTACACCTTGTAGCAGACACTAAACGAAAATGTTAACCCGATGTGGAGCAACTAACAGCATAGACAAAAGTGGTTTTTCTTAAATCACCGAGACGTATTCGGATACTTCGTTCACAGTGTCTTGACATACGGGAACCGTCACAGCCACGATGCGGTAACATGGTTAGAAGCAGCATTTTATTATTTTAAACATTTAAAAACATCAAATTAGTGATTTTATAACTGGACACTAAGGAAGCAGCTGCAATGAAACTAAGTCAAATACAATTCCAAAATCCTCAAGTTGCAGCAGATTTAAAAACTATTAACGACAATTACGTTTCAGTAGCTGACGCGATAAAAAATTGCAAAACACTTCGTTGTCCTTACGGGATTCGCGTGAAATTGTTGACCACGTACAAACAGTGGATATTGTAGATGACGAAAAAAATGCTTCAGTCAGAGAAAAATTTCATACTATATTACCTAAAAATGTCGATTTTTCTAGATTACGCCATTTTTTTAACAATAGTGTTGCGGAAGATCCGTTATACAAATTTAAAGACCACTTTAAGTACGCGAATATTACATGGCTACATGTAGAACGATCTCTTTTTGCGTATAAGCAGATATATACGCTGCAATGGATGGGTCGCAAAGAGACCACTGTACGCTGATGCAGGTGTTGAAGGCCTCACTTCCGGATTTCTTGTCAGCCATCGAAGCAAATTCGATAAGTTGTTTACTATACTATGTTTACGTTTTCATAAATTCTCTTATTGTTTTTTTTGTTCTAAAAACGCACGCATTTATTTCGGTTAACCCAGCGTAGTAACGCTACTGCTAGGCACTCGACTTGTTGCGCTCTAGTTATTATTCAAAAAAGCTTCAGCAATAGTATAAAGAGTATTAAATTTATTATCACCACTACGAAATGCAACAATTTCTTCTTTAGTTTTCGATTTGTTTTCTAATTAGTTAATTATTTCCCAAATTATTTTATTTTTATTGCTAGATTGCATTATAATTGTGTTGTAATAGTTCTGTTTCGTTAGCTTTACTAGATTCCTGTGAGCATATCATTTTTCTTTATTCGCTTTCCTTAATATTGGATATTGTCTTTGTAATAAATACATATCTTTTAATTTGAAACTAGAATCTATGACTTCTGGTGTGATTCAGGATTTGGCGCCTTTGTTCGTGTTACAATATCTGAAGGGAGATGAAATACTGTAGTACAAACTTAGAGTTGATGTAAAAATACTAAATTTTCCTTTAATGTCTCGGCAACTGTAGACATCATTCCATGATTCATTTTGTAAGTGTTTGAAGAAGTTTATTTAAAGACTAACAGTGGAGTAGAGATTAATGGGATTAGACCAAGTCAATAAGTCTATCTCAGAACACTACAGTACTACAAGCAGAAATAACAGCGATACTGTTTGTGTTTCGAAGAAATAGGCAGACAAGAGGTTCCATATCAATTTCTTGCTTGAGGTTTTTGTGAGATTGTATGGGCGTTCGAAATAAACTGGATAGTAGCGCAAAGGTGACTCTGACACCAGCATCTCAGGATCACCGAGGAAAAACCTAAATGTCTTTCAAACACAACCGCGCCAGGCTTCTAGGTGCTGCAAGCTAAGTGTTTAGAAAGTATTTAATTTTATAACTTATAACCCTTCATCGACTATGTCATTGTTTCTCTGTAAACGAGATTTAAGATAAATCGAAAACACAGAGTGCAAAGAAAATAGATAAATTTAGATGATATTAGGATAAAATAAATTAGTGCCAAATCAGTGCAATATTACTACTACACTAATTCATACAATAATTTCGAAATAGCGTATGCAGCTAAGATATGATTTATCCAATCATAGAATTCATAAAATCGGAATCATAAAAAAAATAGTTTTCTCTTTCTGGAAATTTTGGGAGGTATGTCAATTTTTAAATCCTTATTGACTTCGTAGATATACAATACCGTTCATATATTTAGGGACGACTAAGAAAAACTCCGAAAAATAAGCAAAATTGGAATATTGACAATTCATTGTGTTTTATATGAAAGAGTATACATTTCTATATGTATGAACATAATTCACAATTCTATCCCATCAAATTTATAACGCATTTATATTCTACCGCAGCCTCGGGCAAAATTCCTCTTAATACCTTTTATGGGGTTATAAACGTAAACTTGAAAATATTGTCGAATATTTCCACAAAAGAATAATGTGAGACTCATAGAACACTTAGTACAACAAACAAAGCAAATATCGTCTTATATTTAAAATAAAATCGATCTTGATAGTAGTTTAGTTAAAATTTAACTATCGTAATAAACGGGTGGTGCTGAAATGGCAAAACGAAAAGAAATTTCCATCGAACCGCGCTCTACTATTATTATGGCAGTATAATGACAGTTATTGCGAAAAAATTGAAAATATCGAAAAATGGTGTATTTACAACATTAAAACGGGTGGCGGAAACGGTTTTTTTGGCCGATAAGAAACGTTCTGGACGCGAAAAGAAGACAACAGCTGCTGAGGACCAGTTCATGGTTCTTGTTTCAAAAAGAAACAGATTCCTAACGGCTCCGGAAATAACGCAGCAAGTCAATGTTTCACGAAGAAATCCTATTTCGCATTCGACCGTGAAACGAAGATTAATTGCGGCAGGCTTAAAGGGACGAGTAGCTGTCAGAAAAGCGCTTTTGAAAGTTCAAAATAAAAGAAAAAGATTGCAGTGGGCACAAGAACATAGACACTGGACATTCGAACAGTGGTGCAACGTGCTGTGGACGATGAGTCCAAATTTGAAACATTTGGCTCCAAACGGAGGACGTTTGTTAGGCGACAGGTTGGTGAAAGAGTTAGTGAACAGTGTATTTTGTCTACAGTGAAGCACGGCGGAGGTAACGTAATGGTTTGGGGCTATTTTGCGGGAATAGCTGTAGGTGATTTAGTAAGAATACAGGGAATACTTCGTAAAGAGGGCTATCTCAAAATATTACAAGAGAATACTGTATCAAGTGGGGAACGATTACGAGGTCGAAACTTTATGTTTCAAGACGATAACGACCCTAAGCATTGTTCTCGTATATGCAGAAACTATCTAGCATCTCTGGAAGAAAAAGATCGTTTAAAAAGAATGATTTGGCCACCTCAGTATTCTGACCTGTCGATTATCGAATTAATATGGGATGAACTGGACAGAAGGATTCGCCAAAAAGGAGTGACTAGTTCATAAGATTTATGGAGAAAGCTCCAGCAAGCATGGACCGAAATTCCAGCAACATTTTTGAAATCTTTAATTCTAAGAATGCCACGAATATGTACCGCAGTAATTAAGTCAGAGGGTGGACATATAGACGAAAAATCCGTATAGACAAATTATAATTAGTACAACATTTCTTTTTGGAATATTTTTAGTTTTGTATAGTATACTCAGTGTACAGAAGTAAATTAAATTACAAATGACTTTTTGTTTTTATTCGAATTAAAAGAAAATTGTATTTTTTAATCGTCCCCAAATATATGAATGGTAGTGTATGTATGTCATAAATATAAAGTAAATAAAACAGGAAAAGTATGCTCAAAACATCTATATTTTAAGCCATTTCAGCTAAAAAAAAAATGAGTAAATATTTCATCTTTATTTTTACATTTAAATAGCTCTTAATTTACTTAAAGTATTCATAACATGCTTCGTTTGATTTAAGCTAATGGCAAATATAAGAAACTATCGTGTACGTATATGTAACTAACTATGCGAATTGCGTATATGACATAAACTAGAAAGTGCAGCTTGAATCTCAACCTTGGAATTATATTAATGGGATCGTCAATAAAGTGACCAGTTACCACTATTTAGTCATTTATCTATTTATTATTAGTTATTTGCATCTAATGAATCTTTCATAAATATATGCTGTTATGTGCAATAGTGATTAGTTTTCCAATAAATCTGTAACAACTGCAACGTAATTAGTTATTTAATTAGTAATTATCTAGGATTTGCTGTAACAAATTACCATCTACTCCATTAAGTAAATCGCCTTCTTGACGACGAGAACGACGTATTTTCAATTTTCATTATATGCCTCTCATATTTATTTTTCCCATCTCAACAATAATACGTCGATATGTATGTAGGACCGAACTATCATCATTAAGTATAATTTCGTTCTTTCTCGTGTTCTTCCCTCGATTCTATCATCTCGGCGTTTCGCTATATTTCACTCCGGCTAGATGATGAGATGAGATGTTTAACACATAGGCTAGTATAGTATAGAACGAACGGTCTCGTGGTTTAAGGACGAAGGCCGGCGGTCATTCCGGTTTCGGACGAGCGAACCCATTATTTCTTTAATAACAGTGATTTCGACGAAGTATACAGCATGCGTAAGAGTAATCAATCAGTCGTTCGCAGACGAGAAATACGATGCTAGCAGGGTTCGGGTTCATCATTCTGTAATGGAAGTCTTCCTCCTTCTTCTCCCATCGTCTATGCTTTCGAACTAATCGAACGCGTGTTGTTCGTGAAGGTGAAGTCAAGTCTATTGTAATTTCAAGGCGTAGTGTATTCATAGAGGCTGTTCCATATTAACAGTGTGATATGGAAACATAGTTTAATGTAGAGGATAGAGTATGCTGCATTAGTATAATTAAACAAATTTAATTATTATTATTACATGTTTTATATTTAAGTTTCAGAAAAGTTTAGATCTGGTAAATAATCAATCGTATGCAAGGTTTTCCGTGTGTTGCATCTTCTGTTCGAATAAGTGGAAGAAGATAGTCTAGACCATACGTGTTAAAGGTGGCACGTAATGCAGCGAGGGAAAATTTTCTGTGCATAGAAAAATTTGCGGATTATTAGGTCAAGTTATTCCAATAAATTGTTTAGAACAACTCTTGCGCGCTACAATGTCATTAATGCTTGAAACATTTAACACAGATCAATGTGTGAGGTTATGTAAATAAGACTGTAAATGTTGTAAAAGAGCCAAACCTTTATTTTTTGAATTAGACGCATAATAGGGCGAAATCTGGTGCCTTTAGGTTCAAGTAATGCGTTTATTGAATTTGTGTATAGAAACCTATGAATCCAGGAATACGCATCTGTAGAGATTTAAAACGAAATCAATGATGGACAGCGTAAAAGCTCGATAGTCAGAGGATACGGCATACACGAGGCTAGATTAAAATGATTTAAACCAGGTACAGTGGCACAATCTTTAAGTCGTTTTGAGCTTGCTTTTACAGAAGGTTACCCACATAAAAAAATTAGACACTATGAAGATCTCCCAACAATTGACTATCAATATATCGAAAAATTGCAACTTAATCATTCATTTAATAAGAATACTAAACTCGCTGCAAAAAAAATGGGTGAAATTATTTTGTAGACGACGTGATTTCGCAGTCTGCCAACCACAAGTAGTAAGTGCAGCCAGAGCAAGAGGTTTTCATAAGGCGCAAGTGTCTAGGTTTATTGAAAATTTAAAAATATTTAGCATGGACGAAACTGGCCTAATGACGATTACCGACGAAATTCCATAAGTAGTAAAGTTCTAAGGGTACGAAGGCTCCCGGTAAGATTGTTTCAACAGAAGAAGGACAACTGATTACACCGATTTGTTGAGTTAGCGCTGCCGATTTTACTTTGATATATATATATATATATATATATATATATATATATATATATATATATCCTCGGAAACGTGAAAATAAAGAACTAGCGGGTTGATGAATTCCGATTAATTTCTGAGATGGCTATATCATTTACAGCAGCATGCTGAAACAAAAATCGAAGAGCTAGAAATACTCACACATTTTTCTGCAATAGAGTTCTGTAGAAGGCGTGGTATTTATTTTTTAGGTTTGTCACCACACAGCAGTCATCGGTTGCAACCATTAGACGTTGTTTCTTTTTGGTACCTTACGAACTGTGTATATTCAGGAAATGGATAAGTGGTTGGTTAACAATCCGGGTAGCCATAACGCAGGTCGAAGTGGAGGAATTGTTTGGAAAGGCATATTCTAGAGTCGCCCCGATCGAAAAAATAGCAAAGAACTTTAAAGCAACCGGATTATTATTATTATTACTTAAACGGTATACGCATGAAAATCTGCTTAAAATGGACCATTGAGCGTACTTAATTATATATGTTGATATAAATTTTAGACGTTATTGTTAATATTGTCACTCGGAAAAATTGTGCAAATTTTAAGTTCGACTACCTTATGTTGGGTATGATTTTTGTACCAAAGTTCCAGCACCGCTGTAGATGTTTTTGGTTAAAATCCACTCTTAGTGAAGTATGGGATGCTTACATTTTAGATGTATTATTGTTGTTAACTGAGGACCTGATTTTTGCAATACATTTTCCAATCATTCGCAAAATACTGTATTGTAATTGGAGATTCATTTCTTGATGTTGAATCGCTATTTACCAACGTACCAGTGGAAGAAACTAGTAACTAGTGAAGAAGCAAGAATAACATTCACCCACACGAGGATTTAATTAGCAAGATTTTGCTTAATTTCAATCTACTTCTTATGGAATCGAGAATTTTATGAACAGAAGACCGTCACCGCTGCTATCATCAAACAAAGCAAGGATCTTTATGGAAGCCATCGATTTCAGTAACAGAAAACCATATGCTGGCATAGATACGTAAAGGGGACTCTCGCTATATAGTCTCACGGACGTAAAGCGCTAGATGATTCACTATGGAGATTGAAAACGGTGTTGTACCCATTTTAAATACTGCAAAAAGACACACACGGACCGCAACAGAAGATATCTCTTATCAACTCACTCCTAAGGAGTGAAAGTCAGCGATGGAGAATACAAACTGGATGAAATCCAATACGTAAAGGATGCCTTACAGAAGAATAGATATAACCAAAATGACATGACGAAAGGAGAAAAGGGAAGAAACGGATCCACATTAGCAACGACTAGAAAAATACGCCTATCTGGCGTACATTGTCGGAGTTACTGAGCAGCTGATCCCACCAATCAAGGATCTACTTCCAAAGTTGCACACGAAAGGCGTATATGAACAAATAGGATACAACAATAAGAGTAAAGGAACGTCGGTGATACGTGCAGCCTGGATACATAAACAAAAAATAGCAGTGGCTAAATACCTGTCAAAATGTCAAAAGACCATAACGCTGAGTGTAACAAATTGAAGGTATTAGCCGGAGACATCTGCTGCCACGAGAAAATGGTATGCCATTCTTTGGAAATTATAGAGAATCCGAAAAATTTTAATCTCAAAGGGAAGTCAAGTCTTTGAGAATACCGAGGTGGAAACGATCAATCAGAACGGAATGGATGCGGATCAACAGAGCAGAACGGAAATCAATATTTAGAAACCTTCTGAGGAGTAAACTCAAAGACACGACAACACTCGGAAGATTATTGTTCGGGTTATTTTGTACTGTGTATTATTGTATTAGATTAGGTAAATACATTATTTGCGTTTGGTTGCTAATACCCGCTTAAGTCTAAGCTTAATCTCTAATTTTCCGGCCTTTATGGCAGATCGTCATAAAACTATTAGGTTAGAGGATAAATTGTAAACCGAAATTAGTTGAACTGTTTGAGGATATGAATAAAACTAAATTATTTTATTAGTCTGGAATTTTCAAAGGCTCTTCAGGTAATTTCGGTGACGAATGAACATGCCCGTATTTCATCCCTACTATTATAATGGTTAGTAGTGGGGACACTTACATATAAGGGTTAGATTAGGTTGTCTTAACAGTCCTCTCTACAAATAAAAACACAAACAAATGTAATCAGATGTTATCCTAGCTACGTATAATCTCAAAAGTGTAAAAACTCCAGCGCACAATACAAAACAATTATTCTACAGAGGTTCTTTCAATATTGCGAAAGTAGACAATGATATTGCCCATTACACTGAACAGCTGCAGAACATGTAAGATATGTGAACATTTCGATGGGTTTTGGGTACACGATATGTATGTATATCGAAAAAAAAATTACATTTGTACACAAAGTGCTGGGGCGCAAACATTGTTGTACTTAAGTTCTTACGATACAGTTAATCTGGTTAGTAATGGAAAAAAAATAAGGCAATAACGCTAGTTTTAGTTTCTGGGTTGGAATATGTCCTATAAGAGGGAGGACAAAACGTCTGCAGAAGCTACAACAACGATGTGGTTCCGTAATCCGGAAACCAATAGTAGAGTATAGAAAAATAGGAATAAGTTATCTTCAATGAGAAGGTTTAGTGACGGTATCCCTCAACCACATCAAAGATCTTTTATGATACTTTTATAATGAAACTTGTCCCTCTATTATAGTTTTAATCCGAAGAAAAATTTAATTAGATCTCTTTTGCTCTACATAAAAGCATAGGTTTTCTATAGATCCTTAGTGTTCAATTTGAACCAATGAATATCCATCCTAAACAAAACAAATTATAAATATCGTGCCTTTTGAAACCTTGCTTAATCGTATATCGCCTTCAATCAGCAAACTTTTAGTAGCATTAATTAAACAATTTTATTTTAGCAGCCTGACAACTCCTTACGCCACTGGTTAACTTAACCTTCTAATACCGAATCGACCATGTTCTTGTTCCCAATTCTGCTAACGAGTTTAACAGAACGTTTTATTTCTGGTCTGCAATCGTTTAAAACGCGGCATTTGATCCAGTTACGAAGCAGATCATCAATTCGCCGATGCGGCGTGTGATACTCTTACCCGACATTCTTCTGCATAATTTTCGCATCTAGCAGCAATCTAGAAATGAACTTATACAAGTTTCTCACTAAACCTGTATACATACGCCGAAGGCAAATTAATATATGTTAATTATACCACTAACATTCGATGATCCCATTTAATATCTACATATAATTAATTATATAAAATAGAACGCGGAATACACAGAAAATATGAATATATTTTTTTTTCATCTTTAACGGTAAGAATAAATTATGCATCCTTTTAATGGTTTGAATTATTGAAAGATGGCTCCAGGTGCAAAAAAAAGGTATTCAGGCAATAGAGAGGGAGTTCTCAAAGATGATGTGTTTGTATTAACAGGTTGTAGTAAAAATCCTACTTAGAAATTGCAAAATAACGGTTTTTTAAGCACATATTTTTTAGGACGATTTTGTCGTTGTTGTAGTTGTTTATTTATAGCCGCTAATAGTATGATTACTTTTACAGTTAAAAGAACAACGCAGAAATTAGTTGGAACACCAAATAATAGATACTGAGGACGAATTTTAGAAGTTCTCGAGAATGATGCAACAACCAGGTACCAGGTCTATAGCAGACTATCTTGGAGTGAACTGCAATGACACAAGCATTACAACAATTCCCATAACAACCATGGTTAAGCACTAGAAAATTCCCATGCTGTGAGAAGAACGATTTTCACTCAATGTTATGTTGGCCTATTAAATAGCGCGCTAATTGGGCTGTATCTTCTTCCATATCGAGTAATAGGTGAAAACTATTTAGATTTTCTTCAAAACGCTGTCACAATTATTACTGGACGTCTCTTTAAATGCGAAACAAATTATATTGTTCGTTCATTATACAGCTTCGAAGCAATTTTAAGCGAAAAGTTGCAGGAATATTTAAATAATGCAGAGTTGAAAAGAAGTACTGAGTATAGTCGATAAGCCCACGGGAGATGTGAGCATTACAATTGATACAATATTGTAGAAATACTAATAAACACTTACATATACACTGCCGTTCAGAGAAGTTCGGTCGGTTAGTAAAAAACATGAAAAAGTTACAGAAACAAACGAAATTAAAAACAAAATGCAATTTTATTGTATGTACAGGTAAAAAAGACAAAAATAAATAAATAAAAACTTATTCTGGCCTAATATAACATACTGAACATTATATTTTTTTTTCGTCGAAAAAACCTCCTTTGCTGTTAATCACCGCTCGAACTATTCTAGGCATTCTTTCGATAAGTTTTGTTAAAACGGATTGTGGAATATTAATCCATTCATGTTGCAGAATATTCCGTAAACGTTCTTGTGAAGTTGGGCATATTTTTCGGATCCTCCTGTCCAGTTCATCCCACAACAACTCTGTAGAGTTCAAATCTGGGCTTTGTGCGGGCCATGTCATTACTTTCAGGGTGTGCTGTTCTTCTTGCTCCTTTAGATAGTTCTTACACACTAACGCAGTGTGTTTTGGGTCGTTGTCATGCATGAATGTAAAGTTATGGCCTATTATACGCAATCCTGATGGCACTGCATGATTCTGGAGTATTGCAAAATAATTTTCCTTCCTCATTACACCCTGCACTCTGCATAAATCTCCCGTCCCAGCAAAGAAGAAACATCCCCACACTAACACAGAACTACGCCCTTGCTTCACTGTAAGCACAATCCAGTTCGGGATCACTTTTCGGTTTTAGATCTTCGGACATAAACTCGTCGATTTTGCCCAAAAACCTCAAACTTTGACTCGTCACTCTAAAGCACGTGTTTCCAATCATCTAACGACCAATCTAGATGGGAACGGGCCCACTGTAGCCGTTTTGCTCTGTTGCCCCGACGTAATAAGGGTTTTCGAATGGATATTCGCCCATGAAGGTCTGCTTGTTGAAGTCGACGTTTTACCGTACTCGCCGAAACTTGTTCTTCATGGCCGCGATTGACTTCGGCTGCTATTTGTGGCGCTGTTAATTTTCTATTGCGTTTGCTTAATAATACAATTCTCAAATCTTCAGCTTTGGTTCTTTTCCTAGATGCTCCAGGACGAACACGATTTTCTATAGTTCCAGTTGTCCGATATCGCTTTATGATGTCATTTACTGTTGAACTTCTCATATTTATTTTCTCAGCAATTTGTCGCCCCGAATATCCTTCTTCAAACAGCGTAATAATGCGTAAACGTTTTTCTACACTGGTAGGCCTGCCATGTGCCATTTTGAAGTAAATTTTCTTAAAACTTTCGCGCAAAAACGACAAATGTACACCAACACACGTTTAGCAGTAAAATGAAGCAAATTTATATCTTTACGCCTGTGATAAATAAACAAGAGTGATACTGCGGTATATTTCCTAAATGTATTGTTCGTTAATAATCCCCAAACGACCCGTTTCAAAAGATCGGTACTTCCGAGAAGTTCTTGGAATGGTAATAAAAGGGACTTTATTGTGGTTGTCGCAATATTTCTACTTTACATAATAATTTATGGCTTTAATCCCTTAGAAAAGAGTGTATGCTTAATATTTTTCTAATTTTATGTATTGATAATTGTATACAGTGTGATATAATAGATTTTTATTGTATGACCGAACTTCACTGAACGGCAGTGTCATTGGCGTGAATTAATCACTACTTTTCCTTTCAATCGTAGTGCCCACACCTTTCCCAGTTTAGTTCCTTTGATGAGGCGACAAATAAATTGCGAATGCTTACAATTGAGTATATTAGAATAGTCTGTATTTTCTGGAATTGTTGGTCCTGGTCGATAGGTTTTTTCTGGACCTGATGTTTCGCCGGCCACTGTGACATGCATTCTCCAAGGCGGTGCGGTATTGGTCGTAGTTAACTATCCGGTAATATACAAATTACGACTGTGTGGTGCGCCTGCTTTATGTCCTGGGTTGTGGTAATAGGGCGCGGTGATTGGTCGCAGCGTGACGTCAATGGTTGCAAGTTGTGTCGTCGACTTTTTCATTCTTGTTGTGCGCTGGTGTTAGTGTAGAAGTCCAGACCATGTTTAATTTCAGTCCCCCTTCCTTTTTGTTGAAATTGTGAGGGTTCTTAAAAATCTCGATGGCTTTCCTGTGGTAATAGGTCATTGTGGCCAGGACTTCTATATTTTCGTATTGGATTCGACGATATGTGTTTGTTAGGGCGTATTCCGCAACTGCTTATGTCTCGGTTTCCTCCAAATGGCAATTCCTCTGGTGTTCTGTATTTATGCTCCTTTTTGTTGTGCTGACATGTACTGTACACCTCGGCTGTAGACAACGGATCTCGGCGGGTCTTAGTAAATACGAGCACCCCTTGGATCTTTCGTGTTGGCCTGTAAATGGCTCTTATCTGATGTTTTGCCAATTCCATTCGTAATACCTCGCAAATATGGTGTTTATTATCGTCGACTTGGTCGTGTGTGACTGCAACATGTATTTCTTAGGTTGGGTGGCACGTTTTATTAAACGTTAAACTCTTCATTAAGGTATTATGGCAGTTCAGCCAAGGTCTTGATGATGCCTCGTTTTTGTCGGGAATGATGGTTGGACTCTTTGTGTAGATAGCGCTCACTAGGCGTAGGTTTTCTGTACATCGCATGACCCTGTTTGCCATGGCCCTGTTCCGTTGCCAGAATGTCCAAAAAAGAGAATTGATTGTTGAGCTCTTTTTCCATGTGGAGCTGTATCTTAGGGATAAACCTGTTCAAATGGTCCAAGAAGAGCTGTAATTCCTCCTTCTAATGGCTTAAAATTCCAAAGTTGTTATCCACGTACCGAAACCTGCAGGATGACTATTTTGCCGCGATTTGTAAGGCGCGCTGTTTAAAATCTTGCATGAAAAAATTATCGATGATCGGCTAGGGGGCTTCCCATGACTGCTCTACCTGGTTGTTCGTAAAAACTGTGATTTCACTGAAAATAGGTTGTCGCAAATCAATATCGGAACACAGCAGACTTTTTGTTAAGGGCTAACGCTTCGTTGACTAGAACGTTAGCGAAATGTGATTACCAGACAAAGCTGTGGCTCAGATCCCGCAGCTTCTCTACGAAGTCTGTAGAGTTTTTGATGTAGCTAGTTGAGAATTTGTTTTATTTTAGCTGCCTCACCCATTCATTTATCTCCTATCGATACAAATAATACGTTTTTCAATAGATGGATAAAACGTAGTGAGAGCTGTACATTCTCTGGATCTAACACCATGCAATGTTTTCCTTTGGAGCCATCTAAAAGGAGAAGTTAATAAGATACAAAAGCTACAATAGCACAAAAAATTCTTGTGATATTGGTGGATAATGAGATTTTCGTTTTTTAATTTTTTGCGATTACTATGCATATCTCTGTTTTTATGAAAACAATTCTTGGTAAAACTGATCATTTTACGAGTACTACTCTGTTAAAATAAATGACTCAACTTTGAGAACATCCTATACATGTAATAACCATTCAAAATAATATTCAGGCAAATAATTAGTTTAAAATAATTTAAATTGCTCTAAACGTATTGTAAGCTTAAGTTATTATGCTGTTGAAACGTGAAAGAGAATATATAATCATCACAAAAGTTGTTAAACGGCTAAGACATCTTCATATCACGGTAGATCTACTTCCTTTTAACACAAAGGCAGTAGATCTACCGTTGTTTAAATACAAACAGCTACAGATTTTCTCATTACTTTTCAACAACGATCTAATTAAAAAACAAATTGAATTTATTTCCGTCGATGAAGACTCATTCTCGAAACGAAATTAGTTTGTCTACAACATACAAATTCACGAACTACAAACTATTGGCAACGCGGTTGGTGAAGGTTTTCCTTTTAGTCGTGTAATTACACTGTAAACTACGTTTGCCTGCATGCTAGATTGTAAACGCGAAGTTAATTACACCGCTATTTCTGCTGCTACAAACTGTGGCTTCATTTCGGTAATGTCAATAATTAGTTTCTAATCTGTTTCAATTAATTTGAAATGTATCTGTTCCAAAACTTGTTTACCAACAGTGTGATTCATCGTTATCTTTTTAACGAGATATATTCCATGTATTTATCCAATGAACATTTTTTTTTTTAAATAGCTTTTTAATTTCTCCTAATTGACTTCTCTCGTTAAAGAAAATGGTCACTACTCTTCTTTGTTCGACTGCTAATTCTCTTCTGTTTGATAACATGTTCATTCGAAGTAGTAGCAGCGCCGACTGAATCGAATAACATACACTACCGGCCATAAGTGTTTACCCACCTTCATAATTGGTGAGTTTTCAAATATACTGTATGTTATCCCTGTAAAAGTATTCGTATTATTAAACTGTAAGTACGAGATAGATTATAGTTGCCATGTAATCTTCTGTGTTACGTAATGAGCCGACTGGCATTAAGATATTGGAAATAACCCTTTTTGCGGTTTAGGTCCATTCCGATAGCCGGACTAGATAAACAGCAGTTTCTGGGAAATGTTTATTGCGGCTGTCATAAAATATGATAACAAACGACACCGGTACTTCAATATAATGAACAATTTAGTTTACATTCAGCTTTCCCATTGCAAGTAGCGAATAGTGAAGAGTTTGTGCAAGTAATGTCGGCAACAAAAGAATTATCAACAGAAAGGCGCGTTCAAATAGTGGCATATCACAACATCGGTAAAAGTAACCGAGAAATTGCTACATTATTGAAATTAAACCGTAGAACCGTGGATTATAATGTGAAAAAGTAGTCAAGCAAGTGGCAGTGTATCGAATAAACGGCGACCCGGACAGCTAAAAATAACAACACCAGCAGAAGATCGTGCTATGGCAATGACAAGCAAGCGAAATAGACGAAAAACAGCGCCAGAAATTGCTGCCGAAGTGAATATTTCGCGTCCAAAAGCTAGTAGTGAAAAGGCGTTTGGGCGAAGCTGGTTTGTATTGGACTATTGGAAGAAGGTACTCTCTACCGACGAATCTAAATTTCTCACTTTTGGTTCAAACAGAAGGACATTTGTTCGTAGATCGAAAGGGGAACGAGCACTTGAATCCGGTGTTATACCAACAATAAAACATGGAGGAGGATCAGTTATGATTTATGGTTGTTTTGGCGGTGCCTCTGTGGGAGATTTGGTCAAAATAGATGGTATCCTGAGAAAAGAAAGCTATAGGGAGATTTTGGAGAGGAATGCTATCCCATCTGGAACACGATTAATCGGTGAGAACTTCGTGTTCCAGCACGATAAAGATCCGAAACACACTGCCAAGATATGCCGTGAGTATTTACAACAGCTGGAGCACAGAAACCAAATTATTATTATTATGAAATATCCGCCCCAAAGTCCGGATCTCAATCCGATCGAGCTTTTGTGGGAGGAACTCGATCGACAGGTTCGAAAATCTGCTCCAACATCGGCAACAGCCACTAACACTAGCGAAGCTGTTAGAAAGAATGCCGAAACTGTGTGCGCCAGTAATAAAAGTGAAAGGTGGACATATTGCTTTCTAACAATGATATTTATGATTATCATTGTTAGAAAATTAACAAGCACATTGTTTTTATAACTATTAAAGTACTTTGTATAAGCACAGTACAAAGGTTTATTTTATAATTAGTATTTGACTTGTTTTTGTAATATTTTAAGGGTGGGTAAACACTTATGGCCTGTAGTGTATATAATAATAGCGTCAATTAGCACTTACAAATGTCAGTTCTTTGCCTGTAATTATTTTGATGGTAATTATTACCTTCGCTCAGTCGTTTTTGAATGTTGTATTTTAGAAAATGCTATCAATGTTTTTTTGATACGCGGTTCCAATACTTACACTAAGAATTAATTATTTGCAAATGACATGGTACGTTTAATTGACTAAAGATGCTAATAATTTCGACTGTATAAATAAAAGCAATTTGTTGCAAAATAAATACTTTTTCATTAACGCTGCCGTTTATCAAAGGTGGCTGATTATAGCAGCAACTCGCGCGCAGTTGTGTATATATCATTTTGCTGTTATCTATTGATGGGTGTTATTCATTTTATAAATACGTACGTCAACAAATACTCATCTAAACAGCACTTTTGAAAGAGGAAGGTTTTTTCTTTATGAATGCATATTTTAGTGAACATTTTGCAAAGAGGTTGCCGCCTTTGTTAATTTTATTACATTGTCTATTAATTTCTAAGTTTAGTGTTTTTGTTATTTTTGTTTAATTATTTTATTAATGCGTGACGTATTTTTCTGGTTTTTATTTACTTTGTGGTATTTTGAGCAATACTTGGTTTTTTTGCTAGTAAAATTTGTTACAATGAGCCTCCTAGAAAAATATAAAGAGGAACTTTTGTAATGGAAGATAATGACGGTTTGTCGTGAAAGAATACAAGTGCGATGCGCATTATTCATGCTTCTACCAGTATTATCCGTTTCATATATTCCATATTCCCCGTTTCATTAATTTACGTAGAGGCTTGAGAAGTACGGTGCATTATACCCGACGCAGCACATCGCAATCCCAACCAACAGCTCCCTCCTTATCGATGCGTTCACTCGGAGCAGCAAATTCTTGCATTTCTGTCAATGTAGTTCGCTCTGTGGATTTTATCCCATCTATCCTGCCTTACTTAGCGCAAAGTTCAAAGATATCAGACCATACACGGATATCGTTCGCTATGTTCCACTCCGCCGGTGATTTTTGCGAAATTTACTGGATATTAAAATTATCTGAAGCTAAGCGTAAGCCGTTGTAAAATGAACAACGAAAAGAACTGCAAAAATAAGCACGCTGTATAACAAAATCTAACAAATCCAACGTATTAACTGTAACAAAATTCGATAAAGTAAAGAAGTAACAATTAACAAAGCAAGTAGAAATAAGAGAAAATAACAAAGGGAGAAGAGAATGAAAATATGTTCAATGTAGGATACAATAAATAAATAACAAGAATCATTTTCGTTCTTAGAGTTGAGAGTAGAGAGTTTAGCAACTTGGTGATATTATGACAGACTATTTTGAGAATTCCTTTTTTACTGCGTGTCTAAAATTACGTGGATTAGAATAAAATTGAAAGAACAATCTTAGATGAGCTATTGCAATTCGTAATCATGTCTACCCGTTAAGCCGTAACATCAGTCCCAAACGTTTGCAGAAGGCTTCCGAATTAAGATGGAAACACCTGGGTTTAGATGTCAAGATACCAGAACAAGCCAAGACATTTGGAAGTGAAAACTATGAGCACAAGAATATGTTGAGTTGTCAACTGGAAAATTGTAAAGAACAAAAGATAACTCGTGACATCTTCTGTAACGAATCAAAGCAAAGCCAATTGAAGTTTCCAAATCCAATCGAAAAGAAAATAAGGTTAATACGATGCTAGCATTCCTTCACGTTATCCAGATAAATGTATAGCAAAAAAAAATCTGTGTTTGTTATTGAATTTCTTTTATTTCATGAAAAAATCGATATATAAAGTAGACCATAAGTTAGTTGTCACTAGCAATCGTTGGACTTTATTTTGGTTGCCAGTAGTGAACCTCCAGAGCGTAGTACTCATCTGAGGGGCAATGAAAATTAACTACAAAACAACGTGTGTTTGTTTTTCGAACTTGATGAGAACATGTCGATAATTAAAATGCAATGTTTGCTTAAAACGACATGGGAACAATTTTGAGCATCTTCTATATGTTTATCGAACATTACATGCATAGGATGTAATACCTAAAATGTTGCTCCTATTTTCTGTATTGGTAACAAGTTTCTATGTTTATTTATTTAATTTTATACATACCCCACGGTGTATAAGCCAAGAAGAGATGAATAAGTGTAATTCTAGTAAATTACACTCAACAAAAACGTTTTTATCGATTTATAAGAGATCATGTTATAACATATCGTAATGCGTGAAATGTAATTTCCTCTGTAAAAAGCAGCTGCTTCGTCATTTTTTTTCAGATGTTGACATTAATGTGTGTAGCGTACGCATTCTCTCGGGTCGGAGAACTGGCCTCTGGCGCCATTTTTTTAAATATCCATTTTAATTCCGTCTGACTCTGAAGAATTTGTCTGCAATACATCACGCGATTATTAATATTTTAACGTAAAAGGTCGATTACGTACGGAATGTAGTAATTATCCGTGTTAATTTATCTTCCTTCCTCGAGAAGTGATGGACAGGTTAATCTTACTTTGATGTTGAATTGTCAATTTTCCACATACAATTCGAATAACTGCCTGTTCATCGTCAATCATTTTTTTTTTGATTATATCATTCGCACATAGGAACTGTCGGCCGTAACTTTAATAGCTATATCGTAAAAAATGCGCTACCGATGCGCAGCACGAGGAATGGGCATTTGCATGTGTGAGAGGACGCGGAATGCGGATAATGGACGCGAAGTTTTATGAATTATTAAATGAAAAGTGGAAATATTATAACTCCCAATAATGTCATAACTATCATCAAGTTTATTCTTGTTTAATTAAGACACAAGGAGAAACCAGAGAAGAAAATTTGGAGATTGGAATTGTTGCGCAAAGTTAAGATTTTATGAAAGTTATAAGGAAAATATCTTTCGAATAGTTTTTGAAAACGTAATTTACTTTTGTATATTTAGTAATACTGTAGCTTTTATATCTTCCCTTCAACATAGTTTTATTCTTGGACTTTCAATGGTAACGAACAACTAACCTAGTCATGCTAACGCAAAGTATAGTAACAATAATTGTATAATCAGAGTCACGTAAATTTGTGTATTTAACACAATCAATCATGGAGCTTTACGCAAAACGCTTTCCATTTCCACATTTGGATTCAGTTTAGATCTATTTAAATTGCATTAATACTTAACGGACAGAAGCAAAGACGTATTTTAAAGCACGAGTTTTGCCTTCAGTTGGAGTGCCCAATTTATTAAATCTGGCACCATTACTATTTATTTTATTGTATTTCAACGATTTACGTCTTTCTTTAACAAGCCCTACACTTGAATACAAAATGATTTGGAGACTTACTCCTACATAAGAAGGAGTAATGCTTTGTACGCGCAATGTAACTTAAATATATTACAACTGAATGGTGCTACGAATTTAACGTAAAATTAAATACTAGAAAATGTTATTACGTGCCTTGGGTCACTTGTAAAATTAATTACATCTAATCCATTTACGGCACAGGACGCAAAATCTTAAAAGACTGAAAATGTTAAGGATCTTGAAATGCGCTTTGATTTTAGTTTAAACTTTTCCACCACATACACTACATTCCTACAAGGGTCTTCAATTAGTGTAACTATGTGCTGGAAGGCGAGGAGTACACTTGTTTGAAAAAAGCCTGTGTAAAAGCGCCCGTCAGCTCATAAACTGTGGTTCGATCGTATTACATTTGTAACGGCGCCAAATGTGAACAAGAGCAAGGTAGTCAGGAATTCGACAAATACAAAATAAGTTGTAATAAACAGAAGAAAAAAAATTAAATACCATGTGAGTATTGCCCTGGTTTGTGAACGAATAAATATAACAAGCACTTATAATTAATTAACCGTGAATTAAATGAATTAAATTTAGATCAAATAGGGCTACCATTTGGTGGTGAAAAAAGTAATATTGAAGTGGTAAGATGTCTGATTATATGCTGCAAATCAGTTACCAATCGGTAAAATGTACTCCATGAAGTGTAGAATCTGTATAAATATTGAATAATTTTGCTTAAAATGGAGAAAGACCATTACCATATATATAGATAATGAAAATAAATATAAGATATGGAAAGCACATCGTTTAGATCTATTTACAAACAAATGAAACATTGCTACAAGTCCTCAACTTTTTTGGAAAGTCCTAAGGAAGCCTTCACTTACTAATTGTTGAATGATAAAGGCTAGCGCAATAGTTTTTGGAGCAATAGACATTTTAAGTTCTATTTCCGATGTCAACTTTTATCATTTACACTCCACAAAAATGTTAGTTATTTGTTATTGCTTTCTCTAGAAAGACGCTAAATTATCTTTTGAATAAACTGAAACACACCTAGTTATAATCCAAGAACAAGGTGCAAATTGAAGAAGTGGGTGCAAGAACTCGATAGCTCCAGTTTAGCAAACTTGTGGGAAATCAAAAAAGAATGTTGAAAAACTTCGAGATTTATTATATAACTTTTATGTGCATTTTGAATTTGGAGCTGCGTACTTTTTGTCTAAAAAAGATAAAAACCATAATGGTGACTTTTTTTGTTTTTAATTCAGAGACAATTAAAGAGAATAATAAGAAAAAAAATAAATAAAAATTTATTTCTTAAAAAAATCAACATTTATAGCAGAAACTCTGTTAAGCAGTATTGAAAAGAATAGGTAGTAGTATTCATCCCTATCATTTGTTTCCGACGTTCGGCTTTCGTCTGCTTTTGCAACAGCCAATTTTTACTAATATCACATTTTAGCCTCTCCAACATATTATGACTGTGCAGCCAGTTTCTTTACATTCTTTACCTTTTCTTTTTTGAGAGGTAGAGGAAGATTACATAGTTTATTTTCCGTTCCCAAAAACAGTATCTTGCAGACCGTTTTAAAAGATTAAAATTCGGACACGAAACCACCTGTCCTTTCAGAAAACGCAATACTTCCTGTCTGTTCTTCTCCCTTCCTATTTTGTATCTTGAAATTGAATTTTTTGCCCTTCGTTGGGTCGAATTTATCTTTGTATTTTAAAAAATCAACTCTTCCTTAGCTAGAAGTCTCTTATTGGTATTTTGTACCATTCGTTTCTAATCTTCTGAACAACACAGCTCCTTCATTCTTACAGAAAACAAAAAGTCGAGTGGCTCCAAATAAATAGCCAGCGCCCATACTTTCAATAAGAGCTGTCTGATTCTTGTACCAAACGATCGGACGAATTGTCCTATATTATATCAAATAAAGTTCAATATTGACAAAAAAATGGAGCTGGCTGATTATTGCACTCGCCTCTACAAATTGCTAAATTTAAAATGTTTTTAAATATTATAAGTATAAGGTAGAAACCAAATGATGCAGCGTGTCTGACAATTACGATTAAGCTTTCAACTGGAAAAGTGTGAAAACTTTTCTTAATCCAACTACCAATTTGTCTCTTTCTTAATGAGTATTGTAACATAATTTTCCTCAAAAAAAAAAGAGCCCCGCTAACCAGTATGTAGCTTATGCAGGTTTTTAAAGTGTAGACTTTAGTACTGAAGCAGCGCAAGTCATGGGCGTGCTTTGGTCGGTGATGAACCTCGCGAAGGTAGATCAAAATCGGTTGTTGCTCCACAAAAAGCATCGATGTTATGCATACCATACATGAAAAAAATCGGCACGTTACTTCCTATGAGATAGAGGTACCCTAAGGCATATCGAAGATTGGAGTACATTCGACTTTACACGAATATCTGCTAAGATCTGCACCCGATGAATTCTGCATAACTTCACCCAAGCGCAAACCAGCTAGTGTCAATTGTCGTAAGGAAATTCGACAGATTCCCAGATGAATCGAATCCAACAAAAGTTATTCGTTCACGAAGCACTTATCACATATTTCTTTGGTTGTACTGGACATATCGCAAGCATTGCTGTGAATGATCGAAGAACATTTAATGCTAAGTGGTATACGACAATTTGTTTGCCAGAAGTCATCGATGAGCTCAAGAAAAGCAATCGACAATGTTGCATCATCCTTCGTCGTGAGAATGCCAGCTCTCAGACAGCACGTCAACTAATTGATTATTCGAAGGAGAAAGAGATCGAATTAATGTCTCGTTACCCATATTTACCTAATTTATTGCCTAGCAACTTCTTTTTGTTTCCGAAGGTGAAAGAAAAAATGCCTGGACAACGATTTTCATCACATCTAGTAGATGTGGTAGATGAAGTCTTCAAAAAAAATATGCTTTGGAGGCACCACCTTCAGCATGCAAAGAATTTTTCGAGAATTGGTTCGAACGGATGCCAAGGTGTTTAAATCTTAATATTCACCATTGGAAAACAATAAAGTGATTTACACGAAAATTTGCTTTCGATTGTAAAACTTAAAAAGGTATCCCTTATACCTCATGTTCACAGTATGCGTTTAAAAGTTGCAAATTGTATCATATTTTGTTCATTTCTTATTGATTAAAAATATAATTTTGCTCTTTGAAATTTTGGCTACGGGACATCTAAGCTTAGATTTTCTATAACCGCATATTAGTAGTCAACAGAATCTGCATTAACAGATACCTGACTGTGAAGAATTCACATTTTGAAAATTGTGGTAGAAACTTTACGTAGTGTAACAATTTTTATTTCATACAGTCTTGCCAAAGAAACTAAACAACTCATTCGTAATCCATTTGATAATCCGACAAATTTCTCTAAACATTTCAAAGTTATATGGATCAAGACGTTACATTAAACGACACTAAACTTTCGTATTCAACAAGCTTCAAAGTTCTTGAGTTAGAGAGCTAGTGGCAGTAATTTTTAAAGGATTATATTGTTTGGCAGATGATGAAAGTTGTTTGGATATGCAGTTTCTGCCTTTAATACATTGTTGCAATATCAAATAAGAGCTCGTGAAAGATGTTAAAAAGTATGGTGCCATAAACAATATAATCGCGTCTGCCTTGTTCTTGTGTTAAATTAGCCTAACCCCAAAAATAAGTTCGTACAAGTGGCAGACGTCGTTCCTGCTGCGTTTAAGAATAATTTTGTTTTTCAGTTATTATTGTATAAAAAAAATAAAAATGTTTCACCGTCAGACAGATTGCGTTAATCATTAAAATGATATTATAAAAGCCAAGAAACGTTCCTCTGTAGTCTTTGGAAATATCCAGTTAGTTGTATGTAGTATGTGCAAAAAAATTGTCATAGTTTTCGTAATATTTACAAAAATTAAAAAAATCAAACTTCTGGATGGGGCTGCACCCTGAAATCGGGAGATTAGCCGCTAAAAGGAATTGTGTTATTTCCAGTGTTTCATCGAAATCCCAATTTTCGGGATGCCGGTGCACCCTTGTTAGCTACCACGACAACTTCATAATAGACAGTACTTAGCCCAGTTCTACCACAAAATATACATCTTTGGGTTTTTTTTTTCTTGTAGTATCCAAAGATTCTAAGCCATGGCGATTTCAATATAAGTATTTAAAGCAATTGGAGATAATTGAAATGGGTTTAAAATACACCCAAATTACTGTTTTTTTTTTTGTTATAATAGAAAAGTTAATTTACAAGAAGAATCATTTACCACCTTCACATGGGCGGTTGTTGTTTCAAAAAAATATTTTTCAAATTCAATAGCAGTGCTACTTTGTAGAAAAGCATCTTATGTAATGGAATCTTACATAGATTTTAGATAACTTGGAAACATCTCGTTCAATCGGTTCTTCCATACTTCGCTTGTGCCAATACCAGCGATGTCTTACAATGTCCGTCAGACTGTTCCCTTTTTTTTTCTGAGATAACAGCTTCTAAACTACATGTCGCAATTTTTGAGAAATCCATTATAAATAATGAATATAAATAAAATTACCATGCAGAATATAATGCAGTTCCATTTTATAGCATATTTTATTATATCCAATGTATGCAATAAAAGTTGGATGCTATAAATAAAACGATGATGCTAGAGAATCAGATATTTTTGACAATTTCGTATTAACGATTCAACAGAAGTTCATAACTGGATGTAAAGAATTTAGATTAGTGCATTAGAATGGATACCGCGTTTAAGAAACCTCTCAGAATTACAATGTTCAAACGATTTTTATTACTGCCCGAACTTTTGAGAATCTTCCAATAAAAATTTCTGCTGCTATCACGAATACATAAATATAACAATTCACGCGAGAAAGATTAAGTAATCCTTAAAAAGGGAGCATGTAAATATAAAAACTGACCGAATAAAGAACTCTTATCACGAATTCATTCCAGTAATAAGTTGACCTGGTCGATTTCGTCAATTCTAAAACGTTAAATAAATAGGTCGACGAGCCATTGTACTCATTAAGTTGCACAATATGACAATCACGTGTAATAAATAAGGTAAACTTTGCATTTTTATTTATTATTGAAGTTAAAGTTAAAATGTGAATAATTATAGCGAATATATGGACACTTTTCCAAATGTTTTGTGTGTTAATATGGAGAATAAAGTATATCTGCTGCAAAGTTTTAAGTGCACTGTACGAGTACAGGACTTGGACGATGCGAATATTATTATCGAGCGCCAATCGGAGACTGTAAAAATTCTTCTTTCTCGGGGATTACGTAGGTAAGAAATTAAGTAAGCTGGAATCTGTGGATTAAATATATAATAAAAATAAATTATTAAATAGGAATAATTGTATTACTTATAATCGCCTAATTCAAAACTTATCGAAAGCTAAATTTAAATTTGCTTAAAAAAACATTTTTTTAATTTTACAATTTATTGTCTAAAATAATTCCTTGCTGTTTTAAATGAACGCAATGATCTTTCTGCCTTGTCGAAACTTCCTATCTTTTTTGAAATAGTCGTTGTTTCTGAGGTGTTCCTTGCAGTTTCTTATTTGAAAATAAATCAGTTCCAAAATATTTCTATTTGATAGATGTAAAAACTTAAATGCAAATTATTTGATATGTTTGTACTTTTAATAATTCGATCATCGGTTTACATAATTTTCGTAAAAAAAAAGTCAACAATCTTTAAATCCCTTCTTCTCCTCCTGGGTATCTCCACCTTGACGTAGGCCTTTGGGCCGCGTGGAGGAGCTTGAGTACTCTAATGAACCGAAAAGCTATGCCAGCGGTAGCAATGTTACTGGTAGGAACACCCATGGTCGAAAGTGAAGGCAGAAGAGAAATGCCGAAGACCCAAGGTGCAAGGGAAAGTGCCCAGGGAAGAATGGCCACAGGGGTTAATTTGCGGTCGCGAACCTACCTCTGGAAGCATCGGGCGACACTCCCTTGAAAAATAGCCTTACCCGGTCATGCAGGACTCTGACTGGGCGTACCGTTACTTCCCTAGCTTCTCGTGGGAACAACCTGGAGAAGAACATAAACACACACAAAAAAACAAAAAATGCAAGGCTAACACCAAATCAGGTTCTAAGGCTAAACTGCCAAAAGAACAAGGTGAAGATCCTAAAGCTGAAGAGCAAGGAAAATCAAAGAAAACCGAAATCCAGAAAGGCGAAGGAATGAAGACAGAAATGCCCGAAACCTCAGACACGCCAAAAGATTGGAAGACTGCGATTAGGCTCAAATCGATAGAAGACGTAGACCGAATGACAGACGAGGAGATCCGTCAATTAAGGCTGTCGGGGATATCCAAGTGTAAAATGCAAAGGTTGGTGAAACAAGGCCACGATTACATCAGGCCAAAAAGGCCGTAATTAAGGCCAACTTCACTAAACATACACAAGGAGGATAGAAAATCCCCCCGACGCAAAAAGAGAAGACCAAGCTCAGACGGCAGTATACCCCCGGCTGTGCAGCGAAAAGTAAAGAGATCAAAAGTCGAAGGAGTTTCGTTCAAAGACACAGTGGCCTCCATCAAGATAGCTGTGGCACGTGCCGGCTACTCGGAAACACAGATGGAGCCGGACAAGTTAAATGCTACTAAACGCTCTATCATGACGGGATGTGAGAACAGGTACATGGTAGTAACGTGCGCAGAAGACGTAAGCGCACGTTACTAGAGAAAATCTCACACCACTAAAACCATCAACAAAGCTATTGCCTTAGGCAGATGTAGAAGGTTGCGTGGGAAAACGTGGGGGTTAAGTTCAAAAATTGTGCTGTGGTTATACGTTAGGGTAATCAGACCAACGATAACATATGAATCGGCGATATGGTGGACGAAAACATTGCAGGTAGAGGCAATAAGGCAGCTAAGTGGCATACAAACACTAGCACTAGAGGTATGTGAGGGCGCATTGTAACTAATATTCGTTTTCTCACAATTCGGGCTATTTGTGGCGAACACATTCTCTCAGCCTCTGTAAAGCTTCTTATTTTCATGAATTACTGCATGCATTTTCGCGTTAGCCATTTGGAAATTCACGAGAACACGTTGTAACCCAAATAGCAATAATTCACGCAGCAATACGCTTGCGATGACGAAACCCGACAGAGCAGCCATTGAAAGGTGCACCGAGAGACACCTAACAGCTGGTGCTTTTGGTTTGGGCCCTACTTTTCGCTTATAAAGGCAAAACTACTCTTGAATTGAAATAAACAGGAAATAATTATGTTTTAGGTTCCCAAGTGCAAAGTTTGTTATAAATGTAAAATTCTCAGCAGGCATTGCAAACATATAAACCTGTAATTAAGAATCATCTTTACATCGTAAAAGAACAATAAACTTAACTGGTTTTGTAGTTTTAAAATAATCAAATTTATTTTATGATACATAAGTATCTATGCTAAAAAAATTGCATATTTAGTTACTTTTAAATTAATGCGGTATCAATTACTGCAAGTTGTTAAAATGTAAATCTGCAGACTCTTAAGGTAAAATATGCACATTACCTAAAAAGCTATTCGCAATCTCCCATCCAAATATATAATCCATTCGCTACTACGCTATACGGGAAAACTATAAATATAAACACTAATGCACTTCGCCCATTTTTCTTCTGTCGTTCGCTTATCGGGCGTCTTAAAAGCTTTGTAAATAATAGTAAATTTCACTTTCTTTACGAACAATTCATATGCGAAGATAATCGCGTGACCGTGTTAATGACACCTTCTCGCATAGAACGGCGCGCATATTTTAATGCTTCTTCAGCCCAACAACCGCGTTTATGAATATTGCCTACATAGGTATTTGTCCGTTGCGTCAGTAGCGCCAACCTTCAAACACCACCATACTATCGGCCCGACCGTGCTAATATCACCAGATACATACCTAATATAATTGTCCATCATTACTTGCTCATTACGTACTGACGATATCAATTCTTGTCGAAGTTGAGAAGCGAAAAAGGTCAATCCGGCCTTTGAATATCTAATCGAACTGGCGCATAGCGCATGTTTCTAAAAAGGAATTGACGCGACACTCCTTATTTGCGGAATTTTTATTTGCATAGTTCGCGTTCTGCATTAATTAAGTCTTTCGCATTGTTGCGGCCGGTCCAATTGAGATGCGTTCTTTTTATTGCCATGGAAGACACAGGTGATTTACTAGGGAAGGGGCTAACCGACATTTGTGCCTTTCACTAATTTCGAAAACGACGGCTTTAAATAGCCAAATGCGCTTCGTTAGACAAACCGTTTGAGTAACCGGTATATCAGTATGTAGGTCTGTTTATTTAGAATTTCAGATTACTTTTAAAATTATCTGCTTTGTTTGGCGTTTCGATGATTTGCATATGTTTCGAAATACGAAAGCGAATTTAAACATGTTTTTTTATGATAAGCTAAATTGTTTAAACACTAAAAACCTATTTTTTCTATAACATCTGGGAGGGGCGTTTCTCCACCCAACACAGCTTTT
The DNA here is from genome assembly GCA_902654985.2 of Oryctes borbonicus. Taxonomy (NCBI): domain Eukaryota; kingdom Metazoa; phylum Arthropoda; class Insecta; order Coleoptera; family Scarabaeidae; genus Oryctes; species Oryctes borbonicus. The sequence goes on along the minus strand of LR736892.1, from coordinate 365,230 downwards.
GCCTAGCGGTTTGTATCACTTTCCTTGGAAAAACGACCCAAGCATTTTTGGCGCCCTTTAGTGGTAAGAAATACATATCTGTCGTTTAGAAAGCACACACGCTGCTTCGCCGTGAGTGATTCCATTAATACCACAAGGAATCTATATTAGTATTATTTTTTGGCTATTGTTTCTAGGCATCATGGTAAGCCTGTAGGAACCATTTACATGTACAGATATCCAAAGCGCTCATGTGTACGCCATCTTGTATTAAGCAGTCCAAAAACTGCTCGGGATATGGCTCGGGGAACGATATCCGGTTTTTGTCGGTGTTTTCTTCATGGCAGGGATGTGTTTCTTGGTACTAGAAGGCACCATGAAATGTCTAACTCATCGTTTCGAAGGGAAGTGATATAAACTGAGAGGTAAATAGCGGTATTAGGTGGAGAAAAACACGTTCGGAACTACGCTGATAACGCCATTGGCATTATTTTTTTCTGATTAAGAAAAAAACTTTTTTAATAGATATTGATACGTGCAAATAATAAGTTATGTAAACGCAAATATGTTAGCATAAATTTAAAATCAAAGTAAAATGCCTAGAGAAAACAATAATTTCTAACTCAATTGAAATACTTTATGAACAAAGTTAATAACCATTATTTATTATTTTTATTGTAATAATTAATAGTTATCTATTTATTTATATATCTACAGTAAGTGGTCGAAATTCCACCTCGACACATTCGCGCAAACATTTGTCTCTTAGAATACATTCACGAATGCTTAGATTAACCTAGTACATAAATACCTAGTACATATGTATTAACTATTTTTATTTAATTCATAGTAAGCGGCAACTTTTCCTTAATGTATTAAATCAACAGTTAAGAACACCAATGTCTGTATGTTTTGTTTACTGCTGTTATGGTAACCAAACAATACCAACACCAGATGCAATATATTCCGTTTAATACCTATTTTACTGGACTACGAGAAAAATGTTTCTGGTGATTCAATTTGGTGCTCAATGTTGAACAACCTTGTATATTCAAATTTTTTTAATGATGTATTAAAATTTATGCGATTAAGGAAAAATTAAGCAATATCTATGTAGAAACGTTAGAAATACCAAATACGTAACGATATACAAGATGTTCCATTTAAAATAACAAAGTACTTTTTACTATTGATTTTTGAGAAAGAAATGTGAACACAACAATCAAAGCAACTTGATATTAATACAAAACAAGGAAAACATTAGGCATAAAATATACAAACATTATCGATATCACTCCTTATTTTAAGAGTTTGGTATTAATTCTGGGTTTTAGAACAAAGAAAAACTTTTATGAAGAACGATTTTTTTCAAAAATTAATATAAAAATCCACTAGCAGGTACTTCATTACAAATAAGAGAAACTGTGTGATATAAAACACGTTTTATATGAAAAGCGTTGTGGTAGTATCATCAGTTTCAATTATTAAGCCATTCGTTTCCATTTGAGAATTCAACCCGAAAACTCGCCTAAAATTGAAAACCTTATATAGAAGCAACAAAGAATACAGAGGTAAAACACGCTGTAACATAGAACCATCAAGTTAGCAACGAAATTACGATATTATTTTGCTTTAATGAATTTGAAGCGCCGCAGAGAGGTTTCGATTGTCAGACTGCCTTGCATTTCTTGAACATCCAAGGAGCATCTTTAGCAGTTTAGATTTTCTAAGAAATTGTTTATTGTAAATATGCCTTCAACTCCCTGTGAATAAGTTATCATAGAGCTGTCAGTTAAAGTGTTATTATACAACATTATCATAGAGGATCATGTTTCTTTTGAATTATTTTTTATGCTGGTTATCTCCATATCTGAGAGTTAGATCTCATTTAAGTGGACCAATAATTTTTCTTCCTGAGGCTTCTACCCAAATACCAACCTTTTCATAATGCAATGATTTCCGTATCATGGCATAAAGGATTTCATTCGACCATATTATGCATGGTTTGTTTGTCAAATAAAACCACCATGGTGGAACTAAGCTTCAGCTGAAAAAAAAATTTGCTAAGGATATTATCATCGTTCTTGTGATTCTCAAAGTAATTGCAGTATTGAACACTCAGTACGTGATCATTGGGCTTGAGTTCTTGCACAACGCGAATTTTATATGGATATTTTGCGAGATGTTTTCTAGAAACATGCTGACAAGTACCACACGACAAATTAGATTCCTGCGAATGTTTTCTAATTGACTTTATACGTGAATGATCTACACGTCTTCTCATATTTGCAACAGTTTCAGCAGTTCTCTCCTTGAGTCTAGCACTACCGGATTTGCACTTGACTCACTGCACTAGTTTCACAAAATTTAGCAACGCAACGTACAATTTGTCGATATATGTAAATCAAGATATGATACAGCAAAATTCACTGTACATAGTTGCATAGAATAAGACCATTCTCCATTCTGCTGCTTTTGTCCATCATAAAAAGAACTTTCGATGATAACTAACATATTCAAAGTAAGAAAAAGTTACATGTATTATTTAAAAGAAAATGTTTCTTGCGAGACAAATGATGGAGAAATTTGTAACTTTGACTATTTTTTTTTAGTATAATCAAAGAATCATCGTTTAAAAAATGCAGTGCAGTTTGCTCCAGTAAGAGAAAGCCGATGTTTGTTGTTTTATATTTAAACAATATTAAGAGGGCGCAAAAGAATGTAACTTTGACTGTTCTTTAAATAAGGTGTTCGCTCATAATGGATTAAATTAATCCTAATAAACCGAACAGCCTTTTGGTGTACAACTCATAACGTTAATATAGTTTTTTTTCACAGACTTTGTTTCTTAACATTTCCCGTTTTAATTATGCATAATATCATATTTGCCATTATTTATAATTTATAGCTGGAATAAACCTATCAAAATTGAAATTTCAGCAGATAAATAGTGATCCTATATGTGGTTCTGGTTTTGAAAAAAACAAAGAAGTTAATTATGATCAATAATATAGATATTTTGAAAATTTTTATCAGCTTAGTAATTACGTAAGTCATTAATTAGTATTTATTATTATACTTTAAAATAACTGCAAACTTAATGAACTTAATGTCCAATATTTTATAGAAAATAGTAGTTAATTTAAGGTATCCATTAAAACGCTCAAGGTTACGGATAAAAATCTAAAATTATAATTTCTTAATTATAATAAGTCGTATGTTTACCGCTACTTTCGTAATTTTAGTCGCTTCAGTGTAATTAATTTATAATTTTATGATTCGCGTTGAAAATATATAACCACTATGCCCAAAAAAAAATCTGTATAGGAGAAAATATCTTTATATGAGACGTTCTCTTAACGAATATTTGTATTGTTACTGCAGTTAGATTTCCGCCCATTAAGCCATACAACGCGTCAAGGAAATAATACAAAGATGAGCTGGCCAATCTACCAGCCAGTTCAGCGTTCGTATATAAGGTATACGAAGGTAGAGGTGTGGATCAACTTGGATCCGGATTCACCACCCAAAATCTCGAATTCGCATATTTTATCCGAAATCTCGGATCCGAATGCATTATCTGATAATGATAACTTTGGTATGTCTCTTCGATAACTTGTTAGAGGAAACAGTAAGTACCAAACTTATTGAACATCTGCATAATATCAGAATCCACGCCCCAAATCACTTATGGTACAGTATTCTTTAGCTATCAATGTTTTCTTTTTTTTTTACTTTGGCGGAAAAACTTGGAAAGTTTAGTTCTTTTAAAGGGATAGATGATTAGTAGTGCAGATTATTCTTTTGTATCATCTCCACTCTGCGTTTGCGAATATGGAGATTATTGCGCCTGCGAGTGTTGTATCTTAGAACCAGGTATATATACAGGATGACATTCAAAGCTATAATACATAGTACGTACAATTTGTTTCAAAATTAATGTCACACCCCACAGATGGGGGAGTGGCGTATACGGCGAACGGTCTCTTATTTACGGATATAGATGTATTTAAATAAGTTCCCTTTCAAATGAGATATATGGGTATTTTTATGTATTTTAAATGTTATTGTATACCTGAAAATAAGCAAAAGACATTAGCAAAAGATATGTTTTTAATGAATTAAGAAGTGTATATGAGAAAATTTTAACATTCTAATAAAACTCTAAAAAATAAATAAAAAAAAACAAAAAATAATAAATAAAAAATAAAAATATAATAATAATAATAATAATATAATAAAAATAAAAAATAAATAAAAAATTCTAACAAATAAATAAAATAATTCTGAACACAGGTTCTTAAAAATAACAATAAAAAACAATATATCATAAAGTAAAAAAAAAATAAAAACTCTAAAAAAACATTCTAAAACTAACAATAAAAGTTAAAAAAAATACAAGAACTACCAAAAGATATAAATAAACAACAAAAGCCAACAATATACATTTAATAAATAACAAGAAATAGATTATAAGGAAAATAAAATGTACAAACAAAATAAAAACTAATATTTTGTGTAATATCCGTCATTATTTACGCATTCCCTTAATCTGCCTGGGACAGAATCAACTAACCTTTGACAATAGTCGCTACTTCGTAACCTCTTCCATACGGCCCACACATTTTACGATAAATTTTCAACAGTTCGGACATTATTTATTATCGTGTCATTCCACTGCCGAACAACATGCAATTTGAACAACGTCTTCGCCAAACCAATTGCGGACAGATCTTGAGGTGTGCATGGGAAAGTTGTTTTGCACAAAATAAATTGAGCCTTCGGAAAAACGAACTTATTCGAGAATATCTCTACACTCTTCTCCCATCTTCCTGTAATTGGGACAATTTCTCCTGGTCCAGCCGCACACATCCATTCTCAAAAGCCACAATTTATTCGGCCACTTCTGGTCGTTTGCACATTTTGCACATTATATCCGGTATTGTTCCGCCTCGTCATACGCAGCAAACACTTTTTCGTCCGAAAATACTACATTCTGCCAATTACGATGCGTGTTTGTCTATGCAAAATGAAATGAGCTGCCGCATAATTCGTTGTCGTTCCAATTTTCCTGGCTGGTCTTCTGCAATGAATACCGGCTTTTGTGCAGCAATCGAATGGTACGTACGAGCAATTACTCTCTTATTTTCGGAAGGTACAGAAGGCGTTTCCACTTACAATATTCTTGGACTCTATTGACATCTTGCACATTTAATATTGGCTTCCTTCCTGTTCGTGGCAAACTTTTGAGAGGTCTGTCTTCATCATCGTGCGTTTCAAAATTCAATACCTGCTTAAGATGAATATGTCTTGCCACTATAGTGAAATAATCCCTTAGCTAAGCTAAGGCTAGAATGTTAAAATTGTCTGAAAGACACTTCTTAATTCATCGAAACATATATTTTGCTTACTTCCACATATACACTACCGTCCATATTAGTTCGGACACCTAGTAAAATGTTGTAAACTCTACTAAAAGATAATATAATTGCTTTTACATATAAATAACATATTTATATTAGGTCCTTTCTGAAGTTTATAACCAATTGTACAGGCAAACTTCCAAGAATATCGATTAGAGAATGATTAAAAACCTTTTATATTTTATGACCCAATACAGTAATTTTCAGAATAATCCTCATCGCCACAAATAAGATTATTTTTGGGACAATACTGCAGGTAATAAATTGACAATACTCTTTGGGGTGGGAGCAGGCCACCCGAAAGTTTATTGTGTATTGATATTTACTTTAGTTTCTAAATAAACCTGCTTGCGCATGCGGTTACTGCTAATAGCGTATCTTTTTATGTGAACCTGATTAAAGTTATTAAAATGCCGAGAGGAAAACCGACAAGTTTAGAAAAGCGCTCTGTAATTGTTGCTATTCATCAAGAAGGTTATTCAGTGCGTCAAATCTCCGAAGAAACACATCTTAATAAATCGACTGTTAGTGACATCATTCGGAGACATCAACGCACGGGCAGTTTAAGAGATAGGGCGCGTTCAGGTCGTAAGAGAATAACTCACGCCGATGATGAGCATATAAAATTGCTGAGTTAGCGAAATAGGAGACTGACACCACCAGAAATCGCCGCCGAAATGAATCGCGACCGTGCAAGAAAAATTTCTGTTACTACAGTGAAAAGAAGATTAAAAGCTGCAAATCTTCACGGCCGCATTGCAACAAAAAAAAACCTACTTCGACGGCAAAAACGGCTACAGTGGGCAGAAACACATAGAAATTGGACAGTGGATGATTGGAAAAGGGTGCTATGGACTGATGAGTCAAAGTTTGAGGTGTTCGGACAATCAAGGCGCGTTTTTGTAAGAAGAGCGAAAGGCGAAAGAATGTTGCAAGATTGTGTAGTGCCAACTGTCAAGCAAGGAGGAAATTCTGTGCTTGTTTGGGGTTGTTTTTCCTAGCCGGTACAGAAGACTTGAAGCGAATCGAAGGTATTTTGCGAAAAGAAGGTTATTTAGAAATACTGCAAGAAAATGCAATACCATCGGGGCAACGTCTAATCGGCGAAAATTTTGTATTCATGCAGGACAACGACCCCAAACACTCAGCAGTGATATGTAAAAATTTCTTAAATGAAGAAAAAGACTTTACAAATAATGACATGGCCGCCGCAAAGCCCCGCCGCTAAACCTCATCGAGCTGTTATGGGATGAACTGGAGAGGAGGATCCGAAAAGTATGCCCTACCTCCGTAGGCTACCTCTGGAACATTTTACAAGAGAAATGGATTAATATGCCAAATAGAGTCTTTGAAAAACTAGTGGAGCGGATGCCTCGGATTGCGAAAGCTGTTCTTCGCGCAAAAGGGAGTTTCTTTGATGAACGGAATGTTTAAGAAGTTTTTGTTTATTTTTCGTTAGAATTACTTTTTTTTTACTTTTATACTTTAATTTTAATCGCTATTAATAAAATGCAATACAAATTTTAAGTTTTGGAAAAATTAATTAATTAATATTTTCTCGTTTTTTTAACATTTATTTGTGTGTCCGAACTAATATGGACGGTAGTGTACAATGACACTAAAATATGGGTATATTTAATTTGAAAATGAATTCATTTACAATGACCATGCAGACGACTACTCTTCTAAAATATTGCGAGCCTTAGTTACAAAATTATAGATGAGTGGAGGCACATATTAGTAAGAAATGCAACTGCATGAATAAACCATGATAAAATGTACAAAATCAAACCATGCAGACTAAGCTGCAAAAGAATGCAAAAGAACACCATCATTGGCGCGTTTGTAGGGGTATGACAGAAATAAATATAATTTCAAAAACTGCTAATTACGGATTATTGAAGCTATTCCAATTCTTGATTCTAGATTAAGAGTAAGAGGCAGGAGATATTCAATTATTTTCCTTTTTCAAATTATAAATAGCAAATACTGAAAAGTATACCGCGATCTTCGAAGTACATGTGCTTGCATATTGTGAGCCTTAATTAATTACAAGTTAAGCTTATAAATATTTTTTTTTATATGAATGATCTGTCGAAAATGCCAAAGATGCATTATCATTAATTAATAATTAGTAATTACAGAAACCTTTTTTCCAACATTAAATAAATTCGGATTATTTCTACTCACATCAGAGAATGTATCGGTGCGCATACGAAACATCGATATCGTAATGTTATACGGGATCATTTATTTAACGGTTTTCTCAACGTACTATCGATTTTGAATCTATAAATAGCAGTTTTATTACTAGGCAATTAAACTACATATTCTTCAAGCTAAATATCCATATCGGCATCTCAGCCTATCTTTATCCACATCTACATACGTACATACGAATATAAAAGTTTTATTGGTTCGTTAACTGTCGCTTCAGCAACAGACGCCCAAAAACAAAAAGACAAAATGCGTTGACCCCCGATCGAGCCGTAAGATCTATTTTCAAGACGAAAAAGAGCTAACAAGAAGTGATTAATGTGGAGGTCAGCGTGCACTCCACAATGCAAAAAGGCCAACGGGAAAGCCGTCCAATGAGTCAATGTAATATTCAAATGCGCCGAGCAAGTTGGGATGTTGCGCTGTTGATTTACGGTAACTGGAAAATTATTAAAGCCAACGGGCAACGTAACAACGATAATACGCTGCTGTCTTCTTCGATGATTTTTTATTATAAAACATATGTGGATGTTGAAGACGCTGAAACAACCGTATGGAAGAATGTTGGATCTATTATGCGTAACAACTAACAAAAACCGAATTATTTCTGTTGTACGCATATACATCGCTAGCTTTATTTGATTCCTTAATGCACGTGTTTATGAAGATTTTTTTCGATACTATTGTGATGGTGTTGTTGTTAATGAGTAACACTTGTTTATATACAGAGTGCAACAGTTAAACGTTCATTTTTTATTACTCGGACTGCGTGATAGACAGCTATTTGATATTTTGGGGATGTAATATGATGTTGATTATGCATCTTGAAAATATATTTCGATATACAATAGAACCCCGGTTATCCGATCGTTCGCGTTATCTGAGCTGGCTCCTTTAAAAAAACATTCAGCTTTATCTGAGCTGCTAGCGAAAAAATGTCCGCATTATCCGAGTTGAGTCACAAAATCGGTCTACGAAGCATTTTTTCTTTTTAATTTCGGCAATTCTGTAGGTTTATACCAGTTTAAGCAAATGTATTCAGTCGAATAAATAGGTGCATAATTAGTTTTGTCGCTCGGCTTAGCCATGAATCCATAAAAACTGTTGCTGCTCTCTACAATGTAGGAAAAGTGACTGTAGGAGATTGGAAGCGCAATAGAGTGAAAATAGAACAGTGGTGCGCCAAATAAGCATCTTCTTCTAGTGGTAGAAAAACAATGAAAAAACGTGAGTTTGAGAACATTGGGAAATTACTTCTTTTTATGGTTTACGCAACAAAGAGATAAAGATATCCCATTGCATGGTCCAATTTTGCAAGACAAAGCCCTGCAGTTTGCTGCTGCAGTTAGAATTGCTGAACAAAGACGAATTTACGGCAACTGCAGGGTGGCTTGATCGCTGGAAGAAACGGTATTGGGTACGTCAGTTGAGCATTTGCTGTGAGAAGTAATCCGCAGGCATGAATACAGTTAATAATTTTAAAACAGAGTTTAATGAGTTTATTAAAAACACTCATTATACTTATGACCAAATTATAATTGCGATGAGAGCAGGCTTAACTACAAAATGCTGCCCTCAAAAAGCTGGCATCGAATTTAGAACCTGCAGTACTAGGATATAAACGTGGTAAAGAAGGAGTCACGATTATTGCATGCAGTAATATTTCCGGAAGACACAAATTTCCTTTAATGTTAATCGGAAAGCCGAAAGCATTAAATGATACAGCACCGAAAGCTTTACCAGTCCACTACAAAAATCAAAAAAGCGCTTGGATGAACGCTTTTTTGTTCATGAATTGGTTTTTCGAGGAGTTTGTTCCGCGAGTAACGAAGTATATCAAGAAAAACGGTTTGCCCATAGAAGCTGTTCTGTTACTTGATAATGCTTCTTTGCATTCAAACGAAAAACAGCTTGCAAAAGACAGTATCATTGTTAAATTTCTTTCATCTAACGTCACAGGCATATTACAACCGATGGACCAGGGTGTTTTGCAGAATATCAAGAGGAGTTACAGACGTCAGTTGCTGGAACATGTCCTGCAACTTACTGAAACTGATGATCTCATAAGTGTTGTGCATAAAATAAACTTGAACGAAGTATTGCACTGGATTTATGTAGCATGGAGTAAGGTTCACTTGTCCACAATACAAAAATCGCGGTCGAAAATAATTGCCGCAGTTAATGAAAATGAAGGTGATGAAGATGACGACACAAATTGGGACGAACAGAATTACTTATTACTATTAATTATCAGTTTGCAAGAGCTAATGATCCGAATAAGAGGTCTTGAAAATATTTCAGCAAAATAAATTGTAAGTATTGAATAATGAAGAAATAATAAGATTTATTGTGCTAACTGATGAAACACCTGAAGACGACGAAGAAGAAAATGAAGACATCCAAATTTCATCATCAGAGTCTTGCAGATTTAGAAACTGCTTTATTGTACACAGAGCAACAACCGGAAATGTATCCGTTAGATGTTTTGATCCTAAAGCGTTGGAGGGTCATTACTGCAAAGAAGCGCCACAAAACCTAACAAACAAAAAATTGGCACAGTAACGTTCTCTTTTTAAATGGATCACTAATTTACAATCTATTCATGCCCAGACTATGAAAGTAACCTATTTTGTGGTTCTCGAGTTACAACTGTTTCTGTTGAAAAAAAAAGAGAAATCATACATACTTCAAAGAGACTATTCTTACGTCCAAACGTTTTCAAACTTAGCAATAAATATTGTGTGGATTGGTTGAGATTAGATGACGATGTTAGTAAATTGTTTCTATCACCAAATATATATGGTCATCATTTTTTCTACCATAATCCACTATAATCAAAATTTCAAAGTTGTTAATAAAGTTAATATATCTAAAATATTATGAAGTTAGCGGCTAGTAAGAAATGAAACAAATGGAAAGTTATCAAAGTGTGAAAAGTACACTGAAGAGAGTTCGTTTCATATTGCTCTAAAGATGGTATGGTCGATATGATTTTCATAGTGTGCCAAGCAGAAAGAAATTAGCCAGAAATTATGAATGGTATCCAGACAGGGGGTACCCGCAAAAGAGAGTTTTTGACAAACGAATGACGGGAATGTTGTTTAGAAGAAATGCGAAAGAAACAAAGACAGCAGAACATTTCATTATTATGCAGATGAAAATCCAAAAATTTGGGGATTACTGGATCAGGTAGAGCGTCAACGTGTGGGGAGGCATAATTGGTGAGTATGTTGTAAGGAATTCTTTTAATTTAAATGAACTTATGTACTTGGAGTTCTTACAAAATGAACTACTACGATTATTGGCAAATATCCCTTCAAATCCGAGAAAAAATGTGGTTATTAATATACGAGATTATGTGCTCCGAAAGATGGTTTCCGGACCTGATACATCTTGATTTTTATTTATGCGGGCGTGCTAAAATAATTGTGTAAGTAAAGCTGGGGCTCTAACAACAATAAAGCAGATTAAGCAGGATATTATTAATTAGAGCGAGTTCAGAAAGCATTCATAAAGAGAGTCAATCATTGCTATTGTAGACTTCCGTGGTCGTTACTTTCTTTTTAGGTTTTCGTCTTGAAACCGTGTCATAATTGCATGAGTTCGTCAACGTTTCGCTCTTTGAGAAGAAGTTGCTTCTTCTGGACTGCTGCATATTGTACCGCTGTTGTTAATGAAGAATTTGTTCTTCTGCCCAGAAGCTCCATGTAACTGAGAGCGAAACGTCAGTGGACGCGTGCAATTACGATGCAGTTTCGACCCGGAATCTCAAATTTTAAAGAATTTAGGATTCCGAGAGAGTCAATCTTTGTTTATAAGGAGAGCATTTTGAACATTTATTACATCAGGTTTATCTTTCTTTCATTATCATCTCTTTATTTGATTTGATCAGTTCAAATTTTATTTCGTCAAGTTTTGCATTACTTTTAGTAATACGTGCTAGTATTTTATTTTTACGTTTACGTTTCAATAAATTTCTTTTATTAACGGGTACTTTTTCTTCACGAAGAGAAAGCCTGCGCCCGCTTTTCCTTTAAAGTTTATTTTAAAATAGGAAACATTCTGCAACACCTCTAGTCATAATACAAATCAGTGTGAAATTGGTCAAGTCAATACTTTTTTAATGATCACCCTCTTGCATTCGTTGATAAAAACAGTTAACTGACATCATCACCTAATCTCAACCAATCCGTACAACAAATTTGAAAGCGTTTGGACTTAGGAATACTTTCTTTGGGACATGTGATTTTTCATTTTTTTTTATAGAAGCAACTTTAGGTCGGAAACCACAAAACAAGTTACTTTCAAAATCTAGTGGCAAATGGGGATCTTTAGTCATGTAGAATATACGGGATCTTCCATTTAAAAAAGTGAATTTTGTTGTGCCACTTTTTTTTATGAAACATCCACTATATCGGAATATATACTGTAAAGATGTATAAATAACATTATATTACATCCCCAAAATATCGAATTGCTACCTAGCTTACAGCACGAGTGATAAAAGACGAACGTACTATTTGCTTTCTGTTATTATTTTAACACGCGCCAAATATAAACTAAAATTCCACTAGATCTCTGACAAATATCCTCAGGGAAGCTTTGGGCTTTACGGGATTCTTGTCCGGTGAACGTATACACGGTGACAAATGACGACAGTCAGTTCGCGCGCAGACATTAAAATATCGTGCAAGCGACAGCGAGGCTACAGCGAATTATTTTCCGTACGGTCGATTTTTGTAACAATATTGGTGGTTCTGTTTGGATCTTCTAATTTTTCGGCTCAAATTTGTAACAAGATTTACTGGAATGATATTTTTTCCTTACTATCGTTGAAATTGTTTCTGGATGTGCTAAGTTACACTTTTTTTTCTTCTTAATGGAATTGTGGACAATGGAAAGTGATTTGCTCTGTAACTTTTTTATTACTGTAGATGAAAATTTGAATTTTTCAGCAATTAATTACGGTTTGACTGGAAGTGTTCATAACTTTTTATTTTTAATTAATTGGAATCCGAAAAAATGTTTCTTTTTAACATTTTTCGAATTGGGGGATTATTTTTCTCATGAATTTTCGTGTTATTAAGTATTTTTCATGTACATTTTTTAAAACAAAACTATGTAGCTATGACTTATAAACTGCTTCTGTTTTTTTTTTTGGGTTGTCATTATGAGAAATAAACCAAATATGAAGCTTTTTCTATTTGTTACTACTTTCGTTCAACAATTCAAAACATCGTTTTCTCTTAAAGATCCACTTTTTTTGAGATGTAACCAGAGTAAGTCTTATTGATTTATTTCAAGAGGACTTTTCTCTTAAAATTGCTGGTACTAATTTTTTTTTTAATCCTTTAAAGAATGAAGGCATCACGTTAAGGCTTTATTTCAAATTCGTAAGTTGCTCTGTAATTTTAGAGACTGAAAAACTGCTATTAATGTTGCATTAATATCTAGAGTTGTTATCCAAATCTTGGTGTTATGTGGATTCATTATTCGAAACCTAGAATCCGGATACGCTATCCGAAATTTCGAAACCGGATCCATTATCCCAAACCTCGGATCTGGATCCGTTATCCGATAACTCGGGCCCAAATACGCCCTCCGAAGTACTGATTTCAGCTTCTTTAGCCGATCGTACATTACCTGATAACATGGACTCAACTTCGTTATCTGACAGTTTTTCGAATAATCGTCAAACAACTGTAATAATCACCAGTTTTATTGGACACCTACTTTACTCTGAATGCACGAATTTTAAAAACAGTTGCACTGTTTCTCCATGAGCACAAATCATAAGTTTTGTTGTTAAAAGTTTTCTGTATTGCAAAATAATAACGAATCCGGATCCGAGAATCCGATCGTGGATCCGGATATCCAGATAGTTGATTTGAGTATCCGGATCTTAAGTTTTTCCGACGACTAATATCTAGTTGCATTTATCATAGTATTCTTTATATCTTGTTATCTGTAAAGTATTTCTTTGGCTATTAACTTATATTGTCAATGTCGATGATTTATTTATTCTATTATTTTATAATTTTCTACGGCACAGGACTTCTCTCTTATTCGAAATTCCTTCTAGCAGCTGTGTAGTTAGTGTCATTTTAACAATTAAATGCTACGTGATAGTAGTTCAGCTAACGTGCTATGAAAGAACTTTAAAATGAAAATTCTGCTTCAAAAAGTAGAGAAGCAGTCGTCTTACCCAGTATCAGGAAATTTCTGGCTTTTGCTTCCATTGGCCAATGATTTTTTAAGTAATAGAAGCGCAATTTATTAAAGTTAAAAAAAATAGAATCTAACCAAAGGAAGTAAATAGATTATTTTTACTATTTTAGGTTAGAAACAACAATTGTAATACTTTAGTAGAATCTTAAAGGAAGCATAAGACAATAATAATATTCACCTACAGCTTCCGCCATTGACAGGGCCCATCGGCCAGCTATGAATTACTATTACATTCGCAGGACGTCTTAAGATGTTCACCCTCATCATTCGCCAAATTTGTAATAACGAAAACTATAGAAAACCTTACTCTAAGAGTTTCGAGTCCGGGACTTGAACCCTGTACCCCGAGACTGATAGTCTAGGCACTGCGCCACCAGTTCCAAAAAACATTTTTGAAAGCTACTTACTGTTTTTAAGGCATCAGACACAAGTGGATTTTTTTTTGTATTGCAATTAATATAGAATTTGTCTGATATTGTTAAGTTTCTAGCATTTCCAATCTTCGTTTTGTACAAAAATGATTGAAGTAGGCTCCGAATTTTGATATAAATTGTAAAATGAAGCATCTTGCGGATTACGAGGGTAGTCTGTGAAGTTTTCATTTAAACACAGAGATAACTGTGTTTTCGTTTTTGTAAAATTTAGTTTTCTCAATCTCTTGTAAGTTTATACACTTTTCCAGCTTCCATTCCTTTAATCCGTACTTGATACCTTGTTCTGAAAACTAGGCATTTACGAACGTGATGGCCCCTTCATTCAATAAAAATCTCTGCTCTGCAAGCAAAACTTTGACTCTAGGAAACAGAAAGAAGCCGCCAGGTGCCAAATAATAATGACAAATAATGTGGGAGGTCTAACAATTCGAACCCCAACTGGTAAATTTTCGCCATGGCAACCACTGAAGCACAGGATAGAGCGTTTGTATCCATTCATTCGAATGCGTTCTCGCTCCTCAGTGAACAAGCGCAATGCTCAACGCGCGATAAACTTTTTCATTCCCAAATCTGCAGTCAATATATGACTAAGACCTTCTTTCGAGATGGTCACTTAGCACCATGTGGTGAACTTTTCCGGTATTATCGATAGTAGTTGCAGTTTTTAGTCGTTCCGATTATGATCATGATTACGTTACTTGGTACAATTGGCTACCCAAAATTCAAATTACTGACAAATTACGGTGCAGAATCCATGTAAACATCGTTCTTCTCACCTTTAATTTGCGATTCGACAGTCCATTTTTTTTTATTTTCACAGAGAGACTGACACAAACAACTGAACGTCCAACATGGCTGAAATTTTCAAAAGTATCTAAGGCCTGAAACTTTTCTCGATATTTCTATCTTATATGATTTATGCATTGGAAATATTATTAATTAATAGTTGTTGAGATGTACAGCACATCGCCTTTAATATAACACCCTCAAAAAGACTTAAATAGAGATAGTTCATAAGAAAACGAAGAAATACTTGAACATCACCTAAGCGTAGAAATTTCTTATTTTATTATAAAGCGATAATAAATAAAGAAGAAAATAAGTATAAACATTTCTGCACCAATTTGAAACATTTTGCAAGTTTCCTTTATTTATTCGATACACTAACAGTTTTCCCAAACAGCTACATATTTTACCACGAGCGTTGGGCAAGACAGAGAGTAACGTTTAAAGGATATTTACGGATTTCCGGCTCTTTTAACACTATTTACATAAATTAATGTGATAGATGTAATCTTGGTTTGCTTGTAAGTCGGCAAAAGAACACGCCTAAAAGTGCCAACAAAAATTTTGTGGATAAACATACTTAAAAACATATTTTGTAACTTTAGACGGGCATGTTGATTATTACTGGAAATTTGCAATTAGTTGTTAATACTTGAAACCTTTACTTTCGTATGTAGATTGCCATATTTTTTTTCTTTTTATAAATATTTAATGCTAAAAATAGCGACACTCAAACAAAACAAAAAACGCTTAGCGGAACACTTCTATTGCATTAACTTTAAAATTCGTAGGAAACTAACAAGTTGGGTTCAGGTATACATAGGTGTGGATATTGAAATTAATACATCCTCTTAACTTACCTACGATTTTCCAAAAACTTTTGTAAGTGAAACTATTAGTCAGCTATTCATCATAGTAGTCGGATAAATCTGGAAAAAACAAACACAGTACGTTAATGAGATTCTGTACGAATGAAATAAACAAATGGAATAGCATACAACACTTTGCTTGCGATTGAATAACAATTACGCGCACACAGATGTGTGTAATTGATATACAAACGTTGTCATAGAACTAGAAACACGCTCTTTGACATTCTAATGTAAACGTATTTTTTTAACATTTCTTAAATAAGCAATTTGATTGGGTGAATTCTTTTGCGATTGCTTCGTTATTTACATGTTATTCATGCCAAATATCGCCTCTTTGACTGTAGAGGCGATGTTATTTTTTATCGTATTAACCAATGTCTGTCACATCATCTAGAGAATGAGAAGAAATGCCTATTTTGTGATATTCACTCTTCAGAATTACGTTTGTGTAATATAACACCATGTGTCTTGAAACAAATAATTCCGTATTTAAAAGAATTTTTGTTTAAGATTGCACGGACGGAGCTGCAAAACACACAAAGACATAACGTTTCGATTCACCAGGGAGTTTAAGCTTATATATTATACGAGGGTCGTTGAATAAGTTCAATAAGAAAAAGATATAAAAACAATGTACTTTCTGTGGATTTTTCAACATAATCTGCATTTCACTTTAAACACATTTCCAAGCGCCTCTCGAGCTTTCTTAAGCCTTCCAGAGAATAGGATTTTGAAAGGTCCCCAAAATAGGCGTCCGTTTGGATGATGACTTCCTTGTTTGACGTGAACCGTTGCCCGCCGAGATATTTTTTTAAATTCAGAAATAAAAAGAAGTCACTGTGAGCCAAATCTGGTGAATACGGTTAATTCCACAATATTGACCATTGAAACTGCGTAGGTGTGCACCCGTGCGTTGTCTTGACGGAAGAAGATTTTTTCAAATGAGGACGTCTTTTCTCGATTTCTTCGCTCAATCGGTCCATTAACGACGCATAATACTTTCCAGTTATTGCTTGGCCTATTTCCATGTAATCGGTGTAGATAATTCCGTGTGGATCCCAAAAGACCGAGGCTATCACGTTGCCGGCCGATTTCACCGCCTTCGCCTTCTTCGGAGCAGGTTTGCCTTCAAAAATCCACTGTTTTGACTGTTCTTTTTGTCTCTGGAGTACAGTAGTATATCCATGTTTCGTTTATACTTTTGTATCGACAGAGAAACTCGTCAAGACTGCGACGGCAAAGCGTCAAAACAGCCTCAGAATCGACCACATGGATACGTTTATTCCCCACTGAGATCTATCTTGCCGCCCAATTTTTCGTGTAAAATTGGAAACAGTGTACCTTGCGACCTCAATTATTTCGCGCACTTTGATTCGTCCGATCATTCGAAACCATATCGTGGATTTTGTTAATCATTTCGGAGGTAGTCACTCCCACTGTAGTCTAAAACGATGTTCATCTTTTATGGATGTACGGCCACGTTTAAACTCATTTGCCCAATTGTAAACAGTTGCTGGAACAGGAGGAGATATGTCATGAAGTTCATGCAACTCAGCTTTGAGCTCTTTCTCTCAATTAATACCTGAATGTTCATTGCAAAAGTTCAGGTAATGATAAGATGGAATTAAATTAAACGTCTTACAGTCAGAGACATCATCATTGTCAAAGCCACAAATTGAATTGCTGGATTATTTTTGGAGCAAGAGATATTCGTTTTTGAAATAATCCAAGTAACAAACACACTTCCAAATTATGAACGCTACAGTACATACAGTCCTTCAGTCTTGAAGAGGTGTTAACAATTGTTTCTTTCATTAAAGCACAGGTGTACGTCACATTTTTCACAATTCATGTAGAATGGACTTTTTTTTAATTATTTTGCATCGTTGTCGAATATCGAATAGAGAGAAGTCGTTTTTTTTTTGTCTTTTGATGGTATGTAAAACACAATACCTCTATTACGTTGTTTGTTTAGTTCAGATGATCTGCTTCCTTTTTAACATAGTCACATAATTTTTGTTGTTTCATTTGTGGTAACTATGTGGTAACCATGCCACGTCACAAATTTTTGTGTTTTAAACACTTGTTTGAGGTATTTCATCACCATGTGGAATAGTTTATTATATTTTTCTTTATAAAAAAATATTTTATGTTAGCAGCCGCTCTAGGGTATAATAAATTTAATGGAAACAGATTAATATTATATTATTGTCACACAAAAGGTTCCTTAACCAAATTCTGGTTACATCCATGCAGCTATCACTATTTTTTTTTGCTTTTAAAATGTAGTAACCATTTCGAACACTACAGGTCTGTTACAAAATCAAAAAATACCTAGTATTAGTTCCGGAATGTACAACATTCCGTTAAAAATAAAAGTAATTAAAAAGAAATTAAATAGGTGGCATTTGCACTACATAAGAAAATTCTATTATTTCCAATTTTGACTTCAGCGAAACAGTGTATGTAACAATGTCGATATGCTTATAACCTTCTTTTCCGGGCTGAATTTATTACTGCTTCATAAAATTCATTACAACAAATAATTTTTGTCTTAAAACCTTTGCTTTATCACTTGCCATCAGTCAATAATATGCATTAGATAAAATGTAAAATTTCCAAATTTCAAAAATTAATTTCACTGAATACTAGCAGAAAAATAAAATTGTGTAATGCATACCCATATGTGCTGTACATGATTCCAAAGGTTCATAATTTTTTGAGTTTTTGAGTTCAAGATTAACCTAATGGACTGATCACGAAAATCATTCCAACAGACAACTCGATAACAAATTAAATCTCGCTTCCTCGATTGTAAAATACACAATTTCCCAATATAAAAGAAACGGGTGAATTGAAGTACCGTGTGTGTCCAAAAATATCACCAATAATAACAACTGCGATCGATGATCGTTCACTACAAATTAAATCAGATCTGAGGGGCATTCAGTCGCCGAAGGCAAAACCCGAATTCTGTTCTTCGACAATAAGAAGGTAATTTGCAGGGTCGCGTGGTAATTCGCGGAAAGGCCGCGTTGGGCGGAAGGAGGGGTTTTTTTGAAACGACCGGGGAGTGAAAGGACCCTTCCAGGATTCCAGCAATAGAACAGGGTGGTGGTTCAATTACGGGACGGAATTGCTTTTCATCCTCTAGGTCAGAAATTGTGCATGAGAGGGAAATAAGAATGCGGAGCGTGACTGTGACATATTACAAATCCATGAAATTTCTTCAGGGTTGCGATTTATTGGTAGGAGTTGGTTTAAAACATACCGCTCATATTTACAAAAATTATTTGGATGAACGAAACCTAGCTAATATTTTGCTATATAGCGCAAAAAAATCATAAGAAAAGACCATTTTCTGGCAATCAATGAATTTTTAACATTGCTAAACTACTCAATTATTTTGGAAATGTTCTAGTTGTATATACGTACATGCAGTTATTTATGTCATTGATTCTGGGTATGTTTACTATGCAAAAAATATCACATACTTTCTCTGCAGCATACTTTCTTAGCTTATCTTATCATTTTCTGAAATACCAAGCAATTAGGGACAGCTATATTATACATTTGCAAAACATAAGCTTTTCACATTCAGAAGTGGCAGATCTAATTATATGTTCATTTGAGAAACTGTGCACACTGCTGTGTGGTCTTGTTTCGTACCATGGCGGTATGAAAGCTAAATTTTGTGTTACACACAGTATAATTAAATACAAGCAACTTTATTATTTTTAGACTACCTTGAGGAACCGGTTGTATTTGCGCAAAGCAAATTATTATTGAAGTAATTAATGTTATGCTGAACCAAAAATAACCATACGCTTACAAAGTATACCTTTCTTAATTTTTTTTTGTATTTTTTTGCCAGCAAAAATCATATATTTTGTTGCAGTTATTTTTAACAAAATATACATACATATAATAGTAATGGGCATATGGCCCGGATAAAAGCAAAAATGATCGTAAAGTTTTAATAACTTAACCATCCGAAAAGTTTACATTTAGTTCAAGATTAAAGCTTTTTGTGTAGAATATGTATACAATTTTTTAATATACTTGTGAGAAATATACAACATAATTTGAAAAGATCTTATAGTTGGATGCGATAATAAGTTTTCGTGTGTAGCATTTAGGGAATAGATTGGTATTCCGTGAAAACACGTAAACCTTCTTTTTTAACACCGAAGGAAAAAGGTACGTAAATACAATAAAAAAGTACGTAATATAACAATTTTTTTTATTAAAATTTGATCGAATGAATTTACTATTTTAGTAAATGATTGTTTATTATATCAATGAACACAAACTTTCGTACATTCATACAATAAATATATATATATAAGGAACATTTTTATTGAAATCCCTGAAGTTCGTTGTTAATAAATGGGTATTTATTATATAGGGAAAAGGGTTTCAATTTATAAACTTAGTTCATTGTTGTAATAAATTTATTACATATAATATAATATAATAATTATTTTTTGTTGTTTTAAAAAGATTTAAAAATTGAGTTTCTTTCTAAAATAAATTTGTCGCTGCTTCTTAAGCTCGTGTAAGCTGCACTGTGAGTGTTACGAACGCTAGTAGTGTGGAATCCTCAAGAATATTTTATTTGTTTTTCATTTTTCCTCTAGCTGTGTGAGTAATATTTTATTTAATATTTTTATATGCTTTATTATTGTTAATCTTGTTTTATTACCAATATTCTTATCCATTGTATTTATTTTTATCTGTATATAGTATTTATTTTAAGCTACAATATATATTTATTTTATCTGTATGTAATGTATATGTGGCATAATGAAAGAATCTGCTAAAATTGCATTTTAAAATGAAATATATCAACAACATCTAGACGCAGACTTAGCTCCGCGCTTTTATTTCCTAACCGAGTACATGAATCAGACGTCTCTTCACCGGTCATCTATGGAGCTTCGCTGACGTAGCACTGCAGCTACGCGCGCGTCGGCTGCGGATAGGTATCGGCTGACGCGATGTTTTCGGTGCTTGCGGCCGGACGATCTGTACGCTTCTCACACAATATATGCTTTATGCATATGCA
Organism: Oryctes borbonicus; assembly: GCA_902654985.2. NCBI lineage: Eukaryota > Metazoa > Arthropoda > Insecta > Coleoptera > Scarabaeidae > Oryctes > Oryctes borbonicus. Next base: position 344,223 of record LR736892.1, on the reverse strand, counting down.
TAAGCATACAAATAAATAATAGCGCGAAAGACGCTAGGAGGACCTGGGTAGTCGGGAGTTGATCGACTATTAAATAGCCCACAGTCACTCTACCGGGTCTTCCAACTCCTAAATAATTATTAGTTGGGTTCCTAATACAAAAATGTGTGCATAATGTAGCAAATACTTTTATGTTTATATTTACGAATAAAAGATATAGTTTGTCTATACCTAAATATTGAAATATTCGTATGCAATGACATACGAATAAACCATCCTTTAGGCTCTTATCAACGATATAAAGAATAAGAAGCAGATTCGAGACAAGCATAAAATACAGAGAAGCAAGGAAACCGCATATAACCGAGAGACTGACTTGGGAAAAGAAGACTATTTTATTTTATTATTATTATTATACACGGAATAAATGTATTTTTTTATATTTTTTAATATGCGACTCTGACTTTATTTTTGAAACCTCCTAGCAGTTCACCGGCAATTAGTCCAATAAACCAATTGGACGCAACAGTGAGTAAGTAATCCAAGTGCATCTTCCGTGCCAATTTCTTTTTCAAAGTACAACCCTTGAAAATGGGAAGGGCGGCTTTGCTGTTTTTTTAAATTTTGTAAATAAGCACCCTTAAGTCTCTTTGCGGTCAAGGTTCCGTTTCATTATTAAGTATTGCGAGATACTAATTACACCAGCCGACAATTTTAACTTTTTTCTGAATAACTGTTGTAAAAATGGGTGTTAAGTTCTTACAGTTTTTAACTGAAGGCATAACTAAAAATCAAATCTTTCCACCGCGTCTAGTTTTAGTTATAATTATGCTCCGCTAGTAAATAAATGATAATTGTATTTACACATTTTGTTAAATAGAAATTATAAAAAAAATAGGTAAGTACCATAAAAAATACTAGAATGTTTAATTAGTATCAAGAATACAAAAACACTTAACTGTACACAAAGGAAAATTGCTGACGTATCAATGTTTTGTATAAATTTCTTCCTTTTATGTTGGCTGTTGCCCTCTCTAATGAGAAACCAGCAAAAATCTCCCATTTTTAAAAGAAGGCCATGCTGTCAGCTCTAAATCATTCATGGTACGTTCAAAATGTTCATCTTTGAACAGCTTCCTAATTTGCGGACCAACAAATATTCCTTCACGAACTTTCGCATCAGGCAGCTTTGGAAACTTATCCCTTAAGTATTTAAAACAGCTGTTCAGTTCTTTTCTTAGTGCTTTTACAAACTGTTTAATTGATCCTAATTTAATGTGTAAAGGGGGTAGAATCACCAAATTAGAATCCATCAACGGCTCAAATTTTATATTAAAATTTCCAGGAACAATGTTGACCCGTGGCTGATATTCTTTTATTTGGTAATGTTTCTAAACTGCTCGGCTGCCACATGCACAAAAAACAACAATATTTGATAAACCCTGCTTGCAGTCGAAGTAGTAAGGAAATAACCTTAAGGTTACCACAGATTTGTCAAAGATGATTGGAATATTCACGGAATAGCCGCGAACATGCTCGAGCTTGTTACAATACTTCTTTAATTTTAAATTCTACGTTAATCTTAGTGAAAACGGATAAAAATATTATTTTGAAAATGTAACGTGTTATAATACAATTTTTATGTTTAAAACAATGCAAAATACTAAAATTGTAAATTGTTAAGTCAGTTATAAAAATCGTGTCAGCTAGTGTTACGATACTTAAAGTTAACTAGTTATCTGAATTACCTGAATAAATGTGGAAGATTTGAAAGAATAAATTAAATTTGGAAATTCTTTCTCCTTTTGGAAAATGATATTAGAAACGAAAGAATTCAAAAAATCATACTCCCAATTAGTGAATTATGGAAAAGGCTTTAAAACCTCAAATTCATCAACAATTGTATTTAAATATGTAATATTACATGAAATCATCATTTTAAACAGTTTTTCTGCACATCACAACAAGTAGTATGCTGTCAATGAAAATTGTTAAGCGACTAGACTGTCAAGAATATTACATAATAAATTTGACTCTGCCAAAGCAGGATATCAAATTTCCAAACATAAAACAAATTAGAGGTTGTAAAAATAGATTTATGAAATAATGCATCGTCAAGTTTGAAAAATGATTCTCTCATAACCTTTTTATGAATATACATATTTCAATGCAAATTTAGTAAAAACCGTTCTAAGGCTTTTTGAATTCAGTGGTGTAGTTACATATTTACTAAAAAAATTGAATTCGGTCATTTTCGAACTTTAAAAATTGACTGAAAATTTAAATTAATTTCTGAAATTTTGTGTGGCCTTTTTAATCCACTACGTTTAAAAAAAA
>LR736892.1:309190-341897 GCA_902654985.2 Oryctes borbonicus | reverse complement strand
TCAACCTTTTATGGTTAATTTATTCAATCGTATTTAGCAAAGCTGTATTTACGACGCAGGAAGACGCAAATGCTTTATTAAATTTTGTTATACGACGCAGCTGTGATATAGGAAGTACATCGGAAAAAAGACAACTTTCATGGACAACCATTTCAGACATAAATAAACATAGAAGATATCAAATAAAAGCCTGAATGTACGTACCGTAGCGAAAACAAGAATAAAAAGTTTTTAGGGTTTTCTTGAAGGAAAAAATACGGCTTCGACTTTTACAGATATACCTTGTAATGTTATCAATCGCTATCTTTATTACCGGACTATCTATGGCTGCATGTAACAAGGATACATATTCTTAGGAGCTACTGCTCGGGTAATCACATGGACACGCCTACAATAGGTACGACTTCACGGTGTAAATGTCACAATAAATAACAGTAAAGAAACAGAACCTTTCGCCTCGAACAAGGAAACAATGTTATGTAGCTGACACAAACTGGTTTAAAAATGCCGTCAATATCCTTGGGGACTCTTGATTATTACATGGTTCTTACATATGTCCTATCAGGTTATGTAGTTTACAACCACTACATCTGACAAGTATTTCTAATTTGTATTAAACGTCCAGAGAAAATCCAGTTGTAAATAAAAAAATCTGTTGTGGCATACAGCGTAATTTCAGATATATATCTTTGGTTATTTTGATCATAAACGTTGATATAAACTACAAGAGGACACTAGCAATCAGCAAACTCGGATTTTGATAATATAGAGAGTGAAAGAGTATTATTTTTTGTGGTGCAACAAGAAGTACTGGAGTACGACTGGGGTACCTCACACCCCCATATTTTTTATGTTTTTTTTTTATTTATCACAAATAACAAGGCTTTTACATACAATATGGTGCTGCATAACAAATTTAGGCAGTCGAATATTATTAAACATTTAAAATAACTTAATTCGCAATAAATATCAGATACATACATCAATCAATATCATCAATCAATATTATTATCAATATTAATCATCAATCAATCAACTGATAAGTAATAACTGCTAACGATTTACGCCTTGCATATATTTTGGATTAATGATATACGTCTTGTATTATTTCTGCAAACAATAGAAGCGTCTTGCAAAAGATAATAGTATCTAAAGTAAGCATTCTTGATACCTACAAAAGGGAATAAAAATAATGTTGGAAGTAGTATTAACTTAGCATTGTTAACCTTAAGTTCAACCTAAACTTTGTTAGTTTTACTCAGTATATTTTGTAAGAATTCTTTGTCTGTTTGAACCTAAAATAATTTTTTTAACGAACGATTAAATTCCGTCCGTGAACTACCACTTTATTTTTTTTATAAAAAAATGTTTCTAAAAATTCTAAAAAAAGTACGGGGTTACCCCGGTCCCCTGTTGTCTATTTTTTCCGGAAATAATTTGCGTCATCCTTGACTCTGTAATATACTTAAATACCAAATTATCTTAATATGTAAAAAAAATAAAATATATGGTAGGTACTTAGGTCATCCATTATTTATTTTTTCCGAAAATCACTTACGTTATCCTCGACTATGTAATACACTTCCAAATAAAAAAAAATCTGTTTCCGAAATATTTACAAAAATCTAAAAACCATGCAAATTTATAGGGACGATGGAAGAAATTCAGTCGCTAAAAAATATGATGTTGCACTTGTTTGTGGGTTGTCGGTGCCCTCTTGTTAGTTATAAGTGACAAAAAGGTGTCTAATAATAAATTAACAGTTTATACACAAGAAATACAACCCAAGGATCTGTGTTAGGGCCCCTGTTATATTCAATTAATACAGTTGCCTTTACAAAATATGTAAAACATTCTCATCATCATTTTTATGTGGATGACACCCAACGGTATCTGGCCTTTGCACCCGATGAACTACTTGATGCTTAAAATAAAAACGTAGGCTTCCACGGCCAAAGTCAGTTGAAACTAAACGTGTTCCGGGTTTGAAGCATGTCATGTCGTTGGTTAAAATAAAACTCGACGTTTCGCCCACAATCGCATGGGGCTTCTTCAGGAGAGTGATGGCAACAGTTAGCACGGTAACTCAACGTGTGAACCACACCAGGGGCGAAACTAACTGAGCGGGAAGCGGTTGATCACGGTAACTCAGCATGTGAACCATGCCAGAGGCGAAAACCAACTGCTGCAGCAGTTGGTTCAAACCCGGAACACGTTTAGTTTCTACTTGATGCTTGTTCAAAGCTGAGTACTGACATTGCGTACTGGTTTTGCGTAATATCAAGGAAACATTCTCTTCGTCAAAATCCAAAAAAAAATTGATTTAATTCTTTTTGGACCCAAGCGATATAGATTAGATAACAACTACGGCGCTAGCGTTAGTATTATGATCGACCTATGACCCTATATCTATAAAAAAAAATAGTTAAAAATTTAGGAGTAGTGATTGATCATCAATTAAATTTCAGTAATCACATCAATGCATGCATTAAAAAAGCCTACTCAGCACTAAGACACGTCTACGCTAGCAGAGCGTTTTTAAGTTCAAGAATGAAACAAGTGTTGTGTGAATCACTGGTACTATCGCATTTTAATTTCTGTGATCCTCTATATAACTCATTTATTTCAGCTAACGATAATTACAAAATTCAAAAAGTACAAAAATCGTGCTTGAGATTAATGTTTGGGATTCGGCGAAGGGAATATTACGTATAGGCTAACAGTCGTCGGGTGGTTAAACATGAAGAATTGAAGATTATTGCACTCGGCGTGCCTGTATCATAGTATTGTAATGACTGTCAAACCACCATACTTGTGCAACAGAGTCACATATAGGACGGATGTACATAATTTAAACATAAGGTTTAAGGGTACGTTGACTCCTCCAATACATAGACTAGAGCAATTAAAAAAAAGCTTTTCATACCAAATAACTCACGTATATAACTCAGCACCGTCACAAATAAAATCTGCTACATCTATCTCCAATTTTAAAAAGAATTTCTCTCGTCTATTACTCTCGAGGCAACAGAGACACGGTACAATTAGTTAAATATGGTGCATAGGAATGCTGTGTATGTACATATGTGCTTGCATACATACATGTATATTGCGGGTATACTCTCTCTATAGTTTTAGGCTAGCTTGTAAACTGGTTGGAGGTGTTCCTGCTACGAGGACAACCTGAACTCCAGAATTTTCCATATCATTTGTTCAACTAAATGTGCGGGGTAGTGCGAAATTAGTGCAAGAAGTAAAGCTTTGCACAATGCAAATAATTCGACCATTTACAAGTAAGAATCAGTGTAGTGCAAAACTATATATATATATATATATATATATGTCAAACTTTGCCACTGTAATTTGCAGGATCTATGTACACTGCCGTCCATATTAATTCGGACATCTAGTAAAATGTTGTAAACTCTACTAAAATATAATATAATAGCGTTTATATATAAATAACATATTTATATTAGGTCCTTTATGAAGTTTATAACCCATTGTACAGGCAAACTTCCAAGAATATCGATTAGAGAATGGTTAAAAACCTGGTCAGAAATGCATAGAAATTGGACAGTGGATGATTGGAAAAGGGTGCCATGGATTGATGAGTCAAAGTTTGAGGTGTTCGGACAATCAAGGCGCGTTTTTGTAAGAAGAGCGAAAGGCGAAAGAATGTTGCAGGATTGTGTAGTGCCAACTGTCAAGCAAGGAAGAAATTCTGTGCCTGTTTGGGGTTGTTTTTCCTACGCCGGTACAGTAGACTTGAAGCGAATCGAAGGTATTTTGGGAAAAGAAGGTTATTTAGAAATACTGCAAGAAAATGCAATACCATCGGGGCAACGTCTAATCGGCGAAAATTTTGTATTCATGCAGGACAGCGACCCCAAACACTCAGCGGTGATATGTAAAAATTTCTTAAATGAAGAACAAGATAATGGCACTTTACAAATAATGACATGGCCGCCGCAAAGCCCCGATCTAAACCCCATCGAGCTGTTATGGGATGAACTGGACAGGAGGATCCGAAAAGTATGCCCTACCTGAGTAGGCCACCTATGGAACATTTTACAAGAGGAATTGACTAATATGCCAAATAGAGTCTTTGAAAAACTAGTGGAGCGGATGCCTCGGATTGTGAAAGCTGTTCTTCGCGCAAAAGGGAGTTTCTTTGATGAACGGAATGTTTAAGAAGTTTTTGTTTATTTTTCGTTAGAATTACTTTTTTTTTACTTTTATACTTTAATTTTAATCGCTATTAATAAAATGCAATAAAAATTTTAGGTTTTGGAAAAATGAGTTTGAATATTTTCTCGTTTTTTTAACATTTATTTGCGTGTCTGAACTAATATGAACGATAGTGTATATAATCGAAAGAAGCTAAAATAAAGAAGCAGCATCGTATTATATGCTGACAAGAAACACAGATAAAGTCGAATTTGTAAACATTATTATTATTTTCGTATTTAAGAACGTTAATTTTATTTTAGATTAATAAATGTTATGTAATAAAAGGATAACATATTTCCAAATTCATATTATTAATTTAATATTCAGCGTATGGGAAATAATTAGCAGTTTCATTTTATTTGCATTACTTATTGACTGACGCAAATTCGATTATTTCAATTTTGTGCGTTTAAAGAAGAAATATCCGCTAGTATCGTACGAAGAGGTTTCCAGTGCTTACAATGAAGTTGGTCATTTGGTAATTAACCCTTAAGTATGCAAACAACAATTTGATATCCACCGAAAGAAATGGGATTTTACAGCAGTTGCAAGCAAAACTATTACAAAATCAGAAAGTATTTGCCAAGACGTAAAATCTAAGCGCAGCTGTATGAATTTTTAAATTACTAATTCGAAGTGCGTGCAGCAGCATGTTTTCAAAAAAAAATGGAGGTCGTTCAAAATATAATCCTATAGAAAAGGTTATCGCTCCAGCTTGTAGCAAACAAGATTTATATTTATAGAACATAAATACTGAAAGAAGATTACCTGACAAACTTACTAAATTTTAGGAAGAGATATTAATTATAAGGAATATTAGATACACTACATCGCAACAACGTATGGTAAACCTAAAGAATACACATTACAACTTATGTCATATTTTATTTATTGCTAAATACAATTTGCTTTTGTAATACACTTTGGGTTCTTCATTTTCCTCCAATAAAACTTGTTTCATTAAAAACTTGCCAAGCATAAATTTAATTAACTGAAACGCACGTCCGTCGAGATATTCTTCGTAAGAAAACCGTATATGTTCTCCGAAGTTAGAGTAGCTTTCTTCGAACAATTAATTAATAATTCTCACTCCGAATTTGATATTGATAGTAAAATATAAATCATCTTACACAGCTTTCTCCAAAACTCCACAACTTTGTAGCAACTATTATACACACTACATGTTTTAACAACCATGAGATGCATTAGCGGATCGACGGAAGGATCTGTGTCCGTCGTTCATGCGATGTTCAAGCATAGCTGGCTGTATGTGACCGTACGGAACACGGTACACGGACTAGGTGCGCTGGACTATTATACAGTCTGCAATCGACAAGAAGAGAGAGTGGTCGCATGAAATATTTGTTTATTCTGTATCTATTTTCTTTGCGAATTTCTGTATTTATTTCCACAATAAAATTTTTAGTTATTTATTAGTCTTCTGGTTTTATTTGTTTATAGAGTTTCTTCTTCTTTTTTTCGGCTATAAGGGTATCTATATCTGTGGTGTTATTCGAATTCATATTGTTTTAATTTAGTGTATACATATATTTATATTAAGTATGGCTCGTTTTTCAACGGTTAGTGATGCAGATGTCCATTGTAAAGCTATAAGCCAAAATACTAAATAGAAATGAAGAAGACAGCGAAATAATTTGCTACGAGAAGAAATTAGATGGTGTCTGTGAAAAATACAACGGCTCGAATTAAATTTTTTTAAAAGTAGTTGACAATCCGAACTTCATCTAGCAAATCAAAACAAATTACCCGCCAAAAATACATCGAACCATGTAAGCATCTCAACTCGAAAACTTATCTCACCCTGCTAGTAGACAAATAATCCAGGACTAATGAGAGGTTGAGGAACACCTTGCGTGCATTGTTGTTGTTCCCTTTTTTAATCACTTATTTAAATAAATAGTCCAAGTAAACTATTGAAACTGATTTCTGCTGCACTCCCCGCTTTCTTCAAACATTCTATATGAAATATAGATTATTATGAAAGACGAATGACGGTCTCTTTTAGTCCTTACTTCAAAATAAAGAAAGGTAAAGAAAATAAACTTTTTAGTATAATGTAAAAACATTTATATATTCTGCCAGCGAAGCTGTCGGAATAACAATACTAGTGATGGTTGAGTATGGGGACCGTAAGAAGACAAAGCTAGAAGTGAATGAAGAATACCCAAATAGAGAACGAATTAACGAATAATCTGTTGTGAGCAAAACTCTGAAGCGTTTTAAAGAAACGGATCATATAAAGACTCTTCTTTAAACGTGTTAAAGTCACATTCCTCTATACATCAATTGTCTTCAAATCGTAACGTAGGTGTGGCTTCGGTAAACCGTATATTGAAGGAAAGCAACTTCCACCCTGGCATACTTATTCTGCTTTAAAAGTTGTCCGAAGATGATTTACACCGTTTAATTTTGTTAATTGATAACGGATGAAATTAGGAACAACGTAAATTTAATTAACACGATTGTTTTTCCCGATGAAGCATCATTTTCTCTTAATGATACTACTAATTGGCGATACTCGGCCCAAGAAAATCTTCACTGGACGATCCGGCACCGTATGTAAGAAAAAATTTGAGCTTTTTTTAATTTTACATCCCAAGTTTGTGCTATTCTATATGTGTGCTTCTTTAACTGCCCTGAAGATGTGTTTTATATGACACGAAACCGACCGTCCAAACTATTCGAAAAAGATCATTTTCTATGGTTCCTGCTCCTTCTATTTAAATTACACTCACACAGAGTCAGCATGAATTATATTAACTTTAGAAATGTTAAAAAACTGCTGCAGATTCTGTAGAACTGACACCGACACGAAACATTTGCTGTCTAATTTGAAGTGCGTGTTATTCTTAAACCCAGTCAATTTTGCAGGTAATGCTGTCGCTCTAAACACGATAAGAGATACCATCTTAATTGTATTCCTTCAATATTTGATTAGAGCAGTTTCGGTGCCAACAGCAATTGAGTACTATCTAATCAACCACATCCAGCTAAATAAATTTAGTTAGTAGAATAGTTCTTGGTTAATTAAATCGTGTTCGACTTGTAATAGGATGTAAATGGAACAGTAATAGTACCATATATTACATACAACGGCTGTTAATGTCGACTAACTGCGTTCCGATTTTACATGTTTGATTTAATACAGTAATAAAAGAGAAGTCACTCTTAATTTCGTTTGCAAATCAATTTAAGACGGTTGAAAATTGTAAAATATTCGTATGGATATAAATATAGCTTTGTTACGCGAAAGTTCAATTATTACAATACATCTTATAATATTCATGAAGGTATGCACTGTATATTATTGTAGGAACCTTTTGTTTATTATCACCTGGTATGAATGGTACACTGCCGTTCAGTGAAGTTCGGTCATACAATAAAAATCTATTATATCACACTGTATACAATTATACACTCTTACACTCATACACTCTTTTCTAAGGGATTAAAGCCATAAATTATTATGTAAAGTAGAAATATTGCGACAACCACAATAAAGTCCCTTTTATTATCATTCCAAGAATTTCTCGGAGTAGTACCGATCTTTTGAAACGGGTCGTTTGGGGATTATTAACGAACAATACATTTAGGAAATATACCGCAGTATCACTCTTGTTTATTTATCACGGGCGTAAAGATATAAATTTGCTTCATTTTACTGTTAAACGTGTGTTGGTGTGCATCTGTCGTTTTTGCGCGAAAGTTTTAAGAAATTTACTTCAAAATGGCACGTGGCAAGCCTACCAGTGTAGAAAAACATTCACGCATTATTACGCTGTTTGAAGAAGGATATTCGGGCCGACAAATTGCTGAAAAAATAAATATGAGAAGTTCAACAGTAAATGACATCATAAAGTGGTATCGGACAACTGGAACTATAGAAAATCGTGTTCGTCTTGCAGCATCTAGGAAAACAACAAAAACTGAAGATTTGAGAATTGTATTATTAAGCAAACGCAATAGAAAACTAACAGCGCCGGGGCAATAGGACAAAACGGCTACAGTAGGCCCGTTCTCATCTAGATTGGTCGTTAGATGATTGGAAACACGTGCTTTGGAGTGACCAGTCAAAGTTTAAGGTTTTTGGGCAAAATCGACGAGTTTATGTCCGAAGATCTAAAACCGAAAAAATGATCCCGGACTACATTGTGGCACCAATGAAGCAAGGGAGTAGTTCTATGTTAGTGTGGGGATGTTTCTCCTTTGCTGGAACGGGAGATTTATGCAGAGTGCAGGGTGTAATGAGGAAGGAAAATTATTTTGCAATACTCCAGAATCATGCAGTGCCATCAGGATTGCGTATAATAGGCCGTAACTTTACATTCATGCATGACAACGACCCAAAACACACTGCGTTAGTGTGTAAGAACTATCTAAAGGTGCAAGAAGAACAGCGCACCCTGAAAGTAATGACATGGCCCCCACAAAGCCCAGATTTGAGCCCTATAGAGTTGTTGTGGGATGAACTGGACAGGAGGATCCGAAAAATATGCCCAACTTCACAAGAACATTTATGGAATATTCTGCAACATGAATGGGTTAATATTCCACAATCCGTTTTAACAAAACTTATCGAAAGAATGCCCAAAATAGTTCGGGCGCTGATTAACAGCAAAGGAGGTTTTTCCGATGAAAAAAAAAATATAATGTTCAGTATGTTATATTAGGCCAGAATAACTTTTTATTTATTTATTTTTGTCTTTTTTACCTGTACATACAATAAAATTGCATTTTGTTTTTAGTTTCGTTTGTTTCTGTAACCTTTTCATGTTTTTTACTAACCGACCGAACTTTTCTGAACGACAGTGTACACTGACTGCAATAAAAAATTCACCACCCCTAAATTATTGGGAGTATTTCCTTCAAGTTTAATAAATGTATTTTCGACGGTTAACTTAAAGGATTGTTTATCATATTGCCTTGGCTTGGTATGTTTTCCAGCATTTACAAAAAATGCGATAGTTGTACAAAAATGATAAAAATGCGTGCGGTATGTTCATTAACCCGCTTCGAACGTCCTGGATTATTGGGCTACATGAAGCCGGTGTTAGTTTCCGAGAAACTGCGCATAGACTCAATCGTAATAATTCGACTATATTACGGTGTTGGAACTTGAGGATTGCAAATCAAGGTAAAGCATGTATATCAGGTTCAGGCGCACTCAAAAGGATCACCCCCCAGATTTTCTTTTGAAACGCTTGCTTGTGTAACACCGGTTTCAGTCGGTAACATTTTTGGAGCAGCAGTGGTGGAACGCTATAGGTCGTAGAACATTATTACGGACAGTTTGTGGACGAATAGTGCGTATGGGGCTCCGTAGCTACCGGCCTTTATTGCAATTACCTTTAACATTTGAGCATAGACGTGCTAATGAATCTCATTTGCTTTCCTTTTTTTGAATTTCTTTCCTTTTTTCCTTTTGTTGAATTGAATTTTTGATACCAATGAACATTATTTTGCACAATTTTTTTAATTCTCCAGCTTACGCATGTGGAATTTAGTAGCACTTGAAGTAGCATTACCCGCTTCTATCATACGAGGGAACTCCAAAAATTTCCGAAATTCACTACTAGATGGCATTTGCCATATATTTCAATTTGATTGTTTTAAACTTTGACACCATTGAGCAAGCAGTCGACCGCATAGTTACATATTAGGAGCGTTTCAAACAAATCCATTTAGTGAAAAAATTGGCATTTCTCATCAACATTTCCGTAGGATATTTTTTTACGACTTTAAAAGTAGCTTAACTCAACAACAATGCGTCGATCGTATTCATGCTGCCTTTGCTGAAGAAACACCATCCAAAGCCACAGTTGTGACTGGTTTGCAGAATTTAAACGTGGACGTACTAGGGTCAGTGATAGATTTCGTGAAGGTTGACCATCAACTGCTGTTGTTTTGGAAAACATCAATGCTGTGCGAGAAATAATTGAAGCGGATCGATCTGTGACATATCAAAAGATAGAGGCAAACACAAAACCATTTTATACGAGCATTTAGTAACGAAGAAACTTTGCAGTCGTTGGATTCGACACAATTTAACCAAAGCCCAAAAGACGGTTCATGTGAGTTGGTGCAAAAAAATGCTTCAAAAATTCGATCGCGGTGCTTCTGCCAACGTATACAGTATCGTAACAGGTGATGAAACCTGGATATATTTATACGAACCAGCATTTGCTTTTTTCTTCCGTAAAACTGGACCTGTTGCTACTGTTGCTCTTGAGGATCGAAAAACAGTAAACGCTGATTGGTATACAACAATTTGTTTGCCTCAAGTCTGCGATGAAATCAGAAAAAACAGCAGACATCGGCGCATCGTCCTTCACCACGACAACGCCAGTTCTCACACAGTACATCGAACAGTCGATTATTTAAGGGAGAATAACATTGAGTTAATGACTTATTGTTCGTATTAACCTGACTTATCACCTAATGACCTCTTCCTGTTCCCTTTTGTCAAGAACAAATTGCGTGGTGAACGGTTTTCGACATGGCAGGAAGCCGTTGAAATATTTAAAAAGCATGTTTCTGAGACACCCACTTCAGATTGAAATAAATGCTTCGACTACTGCTTTCTTCGAATGCAAAAGTGCTACAAACTTAAGGGTGAATATTTTGAAAAGCAATTCTTTCGATAAAATGTATAAAATATTTGCTTTTTTCTTTTTCTGGAAATTTTTAGGGTTCCCCTCGTACTAATAAAGGTATAATAAGATTAAAATTTACAGAATCCTTATTAAGTTTCTCGTTGATTGTCGAATTACAATTTCATGTTGCAGTGTTTGCAATCTTGATACTTTGTGATAGTAATGTGGTTGGTAGGCTTTGATCTTTTAATGCCAAGAACACAAAAAAAAAAAAAAAAATTTCCAAATTTTAAAAAACAAAAAAAAAAAAAAAAAAAAAAAACATTTCCAATGTTTAAAAAGCGATGAAAAATATTCGGTTGTGGCAATTATAACGATGAAATTGCGTTAAATAAAAGGGTGAAAATTAGTGAAACGTTCTGCCAAACTAGTTAAAACAGTAAAAAAAAAGCAATTTATACGTAAACAAGAAAGAAAAATTGAAAACTACATTTTTACTACATTACATTGAACATTTCTCCAATTATTTTAAATGTCAAGGTCCGCTCTAAATGCAAGAGATTCCTTATCATTTCAATTAATGATGTCCAGCAAAAAATTGTGCAACCTTCAAAGTGAAATCAGGTATGCGGGCCTAAAATTCTGATTAAGCAACAGCAGTATGCATGCGTGTATTCTAAGAATATCCAAAAGATCGTTTCGGTGACTAAAAAGCGTCCAATATTATTGCGAGATATTCGCATGCGCGCGTATATAAGTTAAGGTTAGTAGGCTACTTGGTGATCACCTGGTGCTCCGCATGCAGCAACACCAATTTCACTTTTTTTTTTAATTTCGTTAAAACATTATTACGTTACATCGTCGAATGGAGAGTTACACACATATATGCATATTAATAAACATTTACGGCTTGTACGTGGTCGTCGGATTTACCTACTTGACCTTGTCCGTACTAACCAATGTGAGACTGCTAAACAAGACCGGTGATTCGTATTTGGTCCGCGTGTGTACATTGGTACCTGGCTGATGTAATTAACACCGTGGCGCGATGACAAGTAGAAACATGTGACCTACATTTTTATGGGCGATACGTCTTTTTCTTTATTGCCGTGTTTGGTCGCTACGTTATTGTAGAAGTTGGTGTTATTGTCGTTTTAATGTGTAGGTAGTTATTAATTATTGCGGCGAGTCGAGAGATTACTTGGTGAAGAAAGTGGAAAATCGTTCTAAAATGCCTGCTTGCTTATGGAACAGGCACGCATTTAGCATTAAAAGCAATTAGACATTCCGCACGAGTTTCAGTAATTCGACTTCGTTCTTTAGATAATGTATCACTTGCGTATCTAATGGGTTTCATAATTTCCTCAAATTAATTCTAATCATCATATATAAGTATACGTGGTAGAATTAGAAAACGAATTATAAACAATAACAAACAGCAAGTGATTTTTCTAGAACTGTAAATTTAATTAACTCATAGTTGCGAATTAATAAATGTTAAAGCAATGTTAGCTCATTTGACACTCCCCTAGTTTTTTTTGTTCTGCCAAATCCTTTCTTTTATTAATTTTTACCAAAAACTAAGGAATAACATACGATGAGTTTTTTAGAAGAAAAACAATAATTATCATTAATTTAATTTCATTTTAAATTTAATTAGCTAAAAAACGGTTTGTTGGCCCAGTGGTAGGGGGGCTAGCTCTTGATTGTGTATTCAAGTTCTACCGAGTCAAATCGCAGATTTTTCTCGTGGATCCAGTACAATCTTGAGTAATTCGCAGTTAAAGGATAATTAACTCCGCTTCGCCCTTCACATGCTGATCGCGGTTATTATTGGAGATAGAGGTTTTCTTCGTTTACTTCTAGCACCTTAATTTGGCTCTGCAAAGAAAAACTAAAAACACACAAGAACAGGCTCACTTTACTGATTATTTCTGACCATTATCAACTTTCTTGTTTCTTATCGGCTTCACATTGGATTTTGACAGTATCAGAAAGAGACTTTTTCATGATTTCAACGATGCATAACAAATTGTCAAAAGTTTTTGATTTATTTCAATTGACGAAGAATAGGGCAAGGAGGCCACAATATCGTTTTGTATTAAACGCTTGAATAGATATCTTGAGAAATCGTCTCATACGACCACTTATGTACGAAGAAACATAAGATGGGGAAAGATAGTTGAATCCTTCACACGTACATATGACCACCGACCAACTACAGCATTTATGGTGGTAACAAAATGGCGCCCCGACTTGCGAGGAATTACTTACTTAAGTACGAGTTTCCGAATCATTAGATTGGAAATAGTGTCGAGTTGTTGAATAGCTAGCGAGATCTCCTGACTTGTTCTCTAGATTATTTTTATGGAAAGTTGTTAAATGTAATATTTATAAAGTTGACGTCCCATGAAAAGCACAACAACTTCAAGGTAGACTCCAGAATGCATTTGATGTAATTCTTAGAACAACCATGCAAAGGGCAGTTCAAAATGCCGGAAAGTATGCGTGATTGTGCATTAATAAAAATAGCTTTTTTACTGTAATTGTTGGTTTCTTGTTTTGTTTCTATTATTGTTACTGTTACTGCTACTTTCATTTATTGTTACAAGTAAGGTGCAAAACTTACATAAAATTTGAAAAAACACACCATTTTAATGCGGCATTAAGATGCTACTCACATGTTATGCATTGGGAATTTTCAAATCCAAAAGCTGGTGGAACAACCACTGTGCGTCTAAAGTATCAAGATCATTCTAAGGAGCACTTTCAAAAACATGAAATTAAATACACCATCACTGAATATTTAAAAGAAATTTTAGCAGTACTTAGACAATAAATAACTTTATAATTCATTTAACAATGAAGTAAAATCCGTACCATTGCCATCCAAGGAAATATTCCTTTTCTGTGTTTTGCACCAACCAACTAGGAACTGCGCGCACGGGTCCGACACTCACTGGAAGGAGCCCTCCTTCCCCCGTGCTCCCCGTATCGGAGAAGTTCCCTTCCCAATCTTTAATAGGCAACGGTCGATACTGATTTCTCGGAACCTATTTCACATCTTGCCTACTATCGGCCCGTC
This sequence comes from Oryctes borbonicus, assembly GCA_902654985.2. Taxonomy (NCBI): domain Eukaryota; kingdom Metazoa; phylum Arthropoda; class Insecta; order Coleoptera; family Scarabaeidae; genus Oryctes; species Oryctes borbonicus. The sequence goes on along the minus strand of LR736892.1, from coordinate 327,965 downwards.
GGAGCTTAGGCCACTCAAGCAACGGAAACGGAACCGACCGCGATTTAAACCAATACAACGAAGATGGTCAGGCCAAAGTGCTACCCAAGTCGTGTCTGCTTACCCAGAAACCTGGGATTGAGTCAAACCGCAACGGCTAACTCCAGACCATAGGGTCCAGGCAAGGAGCTCCTGGCATTAGGATGAACCAGCCAGGATACGGTAGGCGCCCCGCTCTCGCCACACCCGTTACTCTGTGATCAACTAGAGATCGAGCAGTGAAGCTGCAGGACTTTATGGGTAAACGCCATGGGATAAACGTTTGCCCTTCATGTTTTTCTACTGTAAAAAAATGTTAATTACTTGTAATACCGATAATGCAGGTTTTAGTTTCATACATTGCTGTAATGTGAATATTTATTGTCGCTCCGAATATACTTTATTGAAATCTTAATTAGTGTTATATTTTCTTAATTAAAATATCCATTGCAGCGTACCAAATCCATATTGTAAATTAAATTTAATTGTATGGTTCTGGGGTTTATTTATAAAATTACATACATACATATATTCAAAATGTAAATAAAATGGTACCAAATTCTTCGCGTGAATTACGCAATGTTAGAGCAGTTACTAGGGTACCAGGGTTACCAGAGAAAAGTTTCAAGCCTCAACATGAAGATCGTGTTACTCGTCAAAAATATTCTAGTAATATAGCTGTAGATATATTAAAAAATACTTTTGAAAATTTGAACCATGTTGGACGCTTAATTATTATTTAGACATTGTTTGTGTCAATCGATGTTTAAGTGTTCCCGTAAAAATTGAAAAAAAAAGGAAACTGAATATCGAGTTATTTAATTCTTGCGTTTGAAGGGCAATGAGCCTACCCAAATATAAAATAAAATTTTGAACCACCTTACTTACTGCTCAATCTTTACTTTTCAATAACAGCACTATGAACTAATGAACTAGATAAATTAGAAAAATTATATTACAGATATTGTAATGGTACCCCCAATTGCTCTCTCTCTCTCTTGCAAATTTCATATTACAAGAACACCATTTAGTACAAGTTGGCTCCTGCAGAACTACAGAAGAGAGAGAAAACACAGCGTGCGTGCACCAGGTGGTCGCGGGTCTTCTTTAGAACGCGGAAGACTTTGCGGCCGCCATCCATCATCTGCCGCAATTAGTTAGAACACTTTTATGTTTCAGTTAATTTGTTCGGCTTTCCTCGCAAATAGAGAAAATATTCGTAACTTGTGAAACAAGAGTACGAGAACAGTAATTTTCGGACTTATATGTCTTGAGTCAATTAGGGAAGCATCGCTATTCATCGGTTTTCTTTAAGCTGAGCTCAATTTATAATTGTGATTAAATTGCAGGTGGTCAACGAATTATTTGAAATGTCGGTCATTAGATCTATTAAATAAAAAAACTGGGTTTGGATTTCTATTCAACCTGTTCAATTTGTTTCGAAACAAATTAAAAGTAAGGTGCAAGAGTTTCATCACACAAACGCCTTTGAATTACTGTTGCACTAGTTATAAGAAGAACAAATATCTTCTCACATATCTTCTTTAATTAACACCAACAGCACTTTAATCGGCTGAAATAAAGAGCGCTCATGTTATTAATTCGTCTTTAATTTATTTTATCAATAACAGCGCTTCTTGGGCGTCCATCGTGGAAAAGATTTACGGTTGCGACATTAATTTTACTAGCGCTTCACAATATGCACATAACTCATCGCCAAGCACCCCTTCATCTTTCCAAAGCGTTCCTAACGGGCATAAGCTACTCTTAAAATCGTGAAAGATAACTCGTCCCAGAGTTATTTATTGCAAGCGGATTTGGAGGTACGTATTACTGCGTGCTTTTGAATCTGAATTTTGAATTCAATTACCGCAGTAACGTCAGTTAGATCAACTAGTTCGGCTTTAAACCAGGGTTGTTAATGTTGCAAAGAAATACAATTTGTAACATATATTTCGACTACGTCAAATGGCAAACACTAAAGTATCGATACCCTCCGCACAGCACAAGTGACCTGATCAATTTGGAAGGAATTCGTCGATTCTTATTGTTAATCGTGCGATCGAAAGAAGATCTTTAATTCTGCGTTTTAGCATGTTTTGTTCCATCTCTTCTCTAAAACAGATTTACAAATACTTTTACCGCCTACACTAGAGGTCCATTGAAATAAAATTTTAGAAAATCAAAACATAAAAGGCAACTATCAAAAAATAAAAATTATTAAAAATTTAACCCAGAATTTATTTTTTATTGTTCATTATTAAGGAAATTCTTAGATATTTCTCTCTTCAAAAAATTAACTCTTTGCATTGAACAACTGGCGACATTCTTTCGATTAATGCTTCTAGTGTATCCCCTGAGAGGCGGTTCCATTCTTGTTGGAGAAGACTCCCGAGTAGTTTCTTAGAAGTAGGACCAAGAATTCGAACTCTTCTATCATCCCAATAGTAGCTCAATAGAAGTAAGATCGTTACTGTGCAGTGGCCATAAAGTTTTTGGTCATTCAAATATTGGATCGGGCTGTATGCTTCGGACCGTTGTCGTATATAAAAGTTATATTTTCGTCGATTACCCGCAGACCAGAAGGAGTGGTGTGGAATATTTCGGGGTAGCCCTCTTTCCGATTAGGTGTAACGTTCCTATTCCGGAGTAAAGAAAGCAACCCCAAACTGCCATCGTGTTTTATTGTTGGTTTAATGCATTGGAGAATTATTTTCTCATTAGTGAATCGTCTCACAAACATCCTTCTGTTTTGATCGAACGCTTTAAATATCGATTCGTCGATCCATAAACATTTTTCCATTGTTCTGCAGTTCAGTTCCGATGTTCTCGGCGCCATTACAGCCTATTAAATCGGCCACTCCGGCGTAGCAATTGTTTAGAGGCTACTCCGCGACCATGTAAATTTCCTTCCGCTAGCCGACGAATACTGACGTCCTTGATTAAATTCACTCGCTATTTCTGGTACAGTTTTTCTCCGTTTCTGTCTCCGTCTTATTATTATTATTAATTTAATTAATTTGTGGTTTTCTAATTTCATTTATACGCCGTACCACACTTAACGCTATGTGTTTTTTTGTTCTCGTTTGTTCAATACAGACTTAATCACACATACTGCCTGCGATTTTGTAAATTCTTGACCTTTTCTTCATTTCCGGTTTATCTTTCAGATTGCTTAGGTTTCGAAGTGTAGTTCGCGAACTGCGACACGCGCTCATACCTTGTAACTTAAAAACTTCACTAATACCTTTCGATATTCTGTGAAAGGGAAGTTCAAATCTCTTATCGCAGGTTTCCGCTCGAATTAAAGTCGTAGGATTTCTTACATAATTCTTTTGGCGAATTTTCTTAAGGATGCGACCGATATCTATAGAAAAGTAGCCATTATATAGCTACAGTTCTTTTAATAGATTTAAATCCTTTGCCAATCTATTGAGACAGTAATCGCGCCCATTTTATGTTTGGCTAAAGTCTATCATAATGTATCTAATAGTGATGGCTTCCTTTCTATAAACGTCTAATTCAAATTTATTGTTGTTTCTTATTACTAGATTATCTAAGAAAGGGAGTTGGTTATTCATTTCTTCCTCTACTAAAAGTTCATACATTGATAAATTTCAGTAAAATATGTTTTACTATGGCTTTCAAAGGATCTGTTTACTCTTCAATGACAGATTATTTCCAAAAATCGCTTTATTCTGATAATAACATCTTTCGTATCCCATAATTTGATTTCATGTACAACAAGTTTCACCACTTTTGACAAGATCATTAGGACCAAGTTAATATCAGATGGGTTTGGCGAACAACAAGCTTATCACCTATACAAACTGAGAAAACCTAAACATCATCTTCGGAATTTATATCAACAAGATCTAGAGTCAAAGGAGCTCATCCAGTGTAAATATCACCCTATCTGTCGCAAACGACATCAGCTTCTCAATAGGACATTTGCAACACCTATTGGATTCAAGAACCAGCATCCAGACTAATTTTAACGTTCATTAAACGCACGTAACTACTCCGATCTATCTTGTGAACATTGTTATTATAAATTCTGTTGGATAGTGATAGAATTCTTATTGACCAGTGTTACAAAAGCTCAAATAGTTGTGCAGCATCCGCGAAAATGTCTACACCATATGGGAAATTTTTTTATTTCTTTGATTTTGTAACTTTGTCTGTGCTTCACTAGAAACTAAACAATGCTCTAAAATACTTGTCTCGTCCTATTTGCATCAATTAGAAACTTCGAATGTCCAGAAATGGTATTATTTGGACAAATATATACAAGAAAAAGTTGTTTGCATCTACCCAGAGATTCTGGAAAGGAGAGAATTTATTTATTTTTTATTAGAACTCAAGCAACTTTAATCTAGATGGAAAAAGCCGTTGAAAATAACAAATTGTCGACTATTGATAATCTATCTTTCAATCTTCTACTCATCATTAGTTAAGCAGGGGATAAACCTTCATTAGAAAGCGGTGTATTTCTATATTGCATTAAACAGTATCCCACCTTATCCGACGACTCTACTTTCTTTAAAATTGATTTGCAAACATGTACAGCCTTTTCCATCTGACCATGACTTCTCGGATAATTAGGTGAAGGTGAAGTTTTATATTTCTCTGATTCAAATAACTCCTAAATTCTTTTGAATTAAATGCTGAATTATCGCTTACAATATTATATCAGAAAACGCATGACAAGAAAAAAATTTTATCTAAAACTCTCACTATCTGTGAGATGGATTTGCGAGACAGTTCCTTTAGCTCGATCCACTTGGAGTAGAAATCTACAGCTAGTAAATATAAATGCGAATTCTGTTTAAGGACATCAACACTCAATCTCTCCCAAGATCCCTTTGCCAATGGCAAAGGAAGTAACGGCATCTTGCAGTTTTGAAATCTAACCTTTTCACATATTTCACAACCCAGCACTTCATTTTCAACATCATTATTCATGCCTGGCCAGAAAAGACATTCTTTAATGCTTAATTTGGCTTTAACAACAACATTTTCCTATATTTACTGGTATTACCAATCTATTCTCATAAAAAATTAAATTATCAAAGTACTTTGAGTTTCCAAAATGGGCGACGTTAAGTATTAACATGTTTTATATTTGTCGGTCAACCCCTATCACAGCCTTGAGCGCTTCATCGTTTAAAGTGTGAACAACATATGACAACTCATGGTCTTCGCTTGCTTTTCTTTTTAAAAAGGCTCTTGACAGGGTATCTGATACAAACATTTTCTTACCGGGAACATATTTAGCAACCAAATCGTATTTTAACAATCGCAACAGCATCCTTTGAAGTCTAGTGGCTACGTTATTCAGATCCTTTCTGAAAATACTTACCGTGCATGGTCAGTTTTGACTTCTACTTTTTCCTTACCTTATATAATAATGAAATCCTTCCGAACCAAACAAAAATGCGTTAAGTTCTTGCAACTTGTCATCATAGTTGGCTAGCACTGGTGCTTCTGTCACAAGTTTTTTTAATTGACCCAGGGTATCGGAATGAATTTGAGTCCATGTCCATTTAATATTTCCCTTCGTTAGCTCCCTCAACGGAGCAGTAAAAGCGGATAAGTTTGGCAGAAACCTACCTACATAGTTGACCATCTTTTCTTTGGGCAATGCATCTTGGTGATTGCTCTTACCCTTGTTTTATCAATAGCTCCACCCTTTGATACAATGAACCCCAAAACTTCAACAGTATCCATTTTAAATTGAAGTTTATCTGCATTGAATGTGATGCCTGCATTTTTAGCTCGTTCCATTACTCGTTGCAACATTCTCCTCCGTTGATCCACTTCCGATTAGGTCATCTTATTTCCCATAAAGTCTCTAAACATTTGCATATGTATTCTTTGGAAGGCCTCTGCTGCTGTATTAGTACCAAAAAGCAGCCTCAAAAATTTATAATTCCCAAATGGTGTACCAAATGAGCAAAATTTAGAGGATTCATGATCCAACATTACTTGATAAAAACTGTCTTTTATTTGCCAATTCTGTAAAGATTTTTTCCGCAGAGGGGAGCTGTACATACTCGCCCTGTATACATTCATTCAAGTGACTCGAATCTAAGCAAATTCATAGCGATCCGTTTGGCTTTTCAGCCAATACAACGTTATTTAACTAAACAAGCGGTTCCTCTAGCAGTTTATCATTTACTCCTTGCTTTTCAAGATTATCAATATTATTATACCACTAGCCTCTATAAATAAAATAAAATGTGTTTCCCGTTTATTCCATTTTTCTGGTAAACTACCAGAAAATTCCATTATTAGCGGCAATCTGCACGCTTCCATAACCTTAATTTCAACCACATGTATTCAAAATTAATTCCTTCTTACTGTTAAACAATACCTTCTAAACTCCGTTAGATCACACCTGAGACCATGTTGTGTTTGGGTTCTTCAATAAAACAGTTTGTTGGGATTAATATGTATATTTGAATAATGATAACTATTAAACATCGGAGACCATCTGTACATCCGACAAGCTAAAGAGCAAGAGAGGGCAGACCAGGCTCATGCCACCTTAATAAACATCGATCTCAGTGTCGCCAACTTGGCTCATTCACAATACATAACAAACATTAGGTTTGGTACAAATTCATATTTAAATAATTGAAATTTTAATGCATATTATCTTGCTTTAAACAATAATTCAAGCAAATACAATTAATTATTTGTGAATTAAAGCGCTGCATTTCTGTGTCACCCTACCCTTTCAATACGTCGAATGGTCATTCTGGAAAATTCTCTTTATGCGTTTACTAAAAATCAAGCAGGTCGAGAAAATCCATTGGCGTCAAGTCAAGTCAAGGGGGATATTGATGGCCATGGGTCCACTTCTCCCAAATAAACGATTTAAATAATGATATTTTTATATTTTAAATGGAACATTGGAAAATTGGAACATTTTTGGCTTCTAATGATGCATAGAGAAAATGTAAACAAAACATGCTTTCACACTTGGAATTGAGCTTGCAGATAAGAGTACGCTTCACGAAATTAACAAAGACAAACTCGTGTTTTGTCGGACTCTCGGGGAAACCAGCAGGAAACACGAACCCATTCTCATGAGACGAATAAACACGAGTCTGTCTAGTGTTTTTGCAACTCGTTTCTGCAGGCTTACTCTCAATTTAAATTAAAATAGCAAGTGTGAAGAATGAAATTTTAATGGTAAGAATAAACTCAAAATTTGTTCAAAGGAACTTGAAGTTGAAAGCATATTTTGCAGTTTAAGCGACGCAATGACGATGCAAGTAAGAGTGGAGAAATGCGGATCAAATTCCTAATAAAGTTCCTGTGAAGAATTTTATTAAATGTTTTGCTTAATTTTAGATGAATGTAACAGATTTCTGGTTAAAACTAGATTCTATGAGAATATTAAGTTATAAAAATGTGAAGAACAAATTTTGAACGTTGTTAATAGAGTGGATCCATCCGCAATATTTAATTACCGCCACAAATTACAACGAAAACAGAAAGCTGTCGACAAAATCAATTAACGAGCAGTTTGAAGCATAACCGTTAATTTCCTCAAATTTAATTTAGAACGTAATAAAGTAGCGTTAGACGATATGGAAGCTGCCATGTTTTAGGTCACGGAAAGCTCTAAAAGCATTGTTGAGACAATGGATCGCTAACACAATTTGCGCGCATAATAGACGAGTTTGCCATAAGTATCCGTAAATATATTTTTATGCTTGAAAAGTAGGAAATTATGTAATTTTATTTAGAACGTTAAATTGCTAATGGCAGTTTTATTGTTAGTGCATAGCAGCTGGTATAAGTAAGTAATTGTTACGGTCTTTTAGAATTCTAATTATGCTCGGCGTAATTAGTTGTAACTTATAGGAACTTTATTAAATAATAAATCAAGAATAGACGAAGAAAAGTTCGAACATTAAGTGACGAAGAGAAGAATTATTTAGTACTCATTAATCCGTAGAAAACGTTTCTAAAACATCCAAGTTTGCTACAATGGCCAAGAGCTTAAAGGAAGTTTTCATTTAATTTTACAGCAACAAGTACTTTTGTTTATACAGTCGATAAAGTAGATTTAATGGCAGAACGCGTCTTTCAATAGTAACAAAAGCAATAACTTACGTACATTGCTGTCGTAAAATCTCAAAAAATCTATTTTATAACCTGCTTTTGTTAATAGAATCTATTGCCAAGTTTCCTATTCTTATTTCTAAAGTTATTGGTCATTTTACGATGAAACGGTGTTTGATTTTAGTGCCTTTGAGGCTGCGATGTTATCATTTCTCCGTAGTTAAGTGTTTTAAGTTGCATATTATGTTTGACTGCACGATTTCCTGATTATATTTTATGATTTTCGAGAATTCTTAATGGCTTGTTGTTAGTATTATACATCTACATACGTTGCGTTAGACTCCCTAGTTTACGTAGCGAACGTTACGTTAGGATAAACACGAATTAGAATACCAGATTTTCGTCGTGTCACGTGCACATAAAAAATTAACAACTCTGTACCTAACGTTTCTTTCACGTGTATACCGTGTGCATATCCTAAACTACAAATTTCCTACGGAAACATATTTTTAGGAAATGCTATTTAAGGTCCAATTAGTCTGTTATGTAAACATATTTTGATCTATGGAGGATGTTTATTCTTGCCGTCGCTTTATCTTTGTTGCAAATGGAACACCCTGTATCTTATTTTGTTTTTGAATGCGTCAATACAGTAGAAACCAAATTTGCTGAAATTAAACGTTTATTGATATATTTAATTTTCTAGAACAAAATTCTCTTAGAAAATCAATACCATCCCTATTGGCACTAATTTTTGAGAAAATACTTCAAATACCTTTTAACCTTTTATAAAATGGAAGAAAAACATCTTTTTGGTACAAATAATCTCTTTGTTTTTTAAAATATCTGGCATTAAGGTTCATGCACTTTTGCATGTAAATGTTCGAACCAATTTTCGAAATATTTTTTCCACTCTCAAGGTGGTATCTCCAAAACTGGTTCTTCAAGGATTCAACCGCTCCTTAAAGTGATAAAAATCGCTATCCATGCATCCTTTGTTTGACATTCGGGAACAAATATTAATTGCGAATCGGGTGAATACGAGCAGTGAGACCTGCAATGTTTGGATAACCAAGCATATTCTTGGATGAGCTTCGTGAACGAATAACTTTTATTGGATTCGGTTCATCTGGGAACATTCTAACAATTGATTGTGGTTTAGTTTCCGACCTGTGCGAATTAGTCCAAGTTTTATCACTTGCTACAATGTTGTTGGGTTTTGGGTCAGATTAATTGGAATCCATCGGAAACGGATACTCATCACTGACAGACGACTAACTTCTCTACAAAGCATCTTTTCTGATCGTACTTCATTACCAAAAATTAATCGAAGGGATTCGAGATATTGTCGCTGTCTTACACCTTTATTAAAATCGTAAATCCAACGAAAATTGTTTGTTTTAGAGGCTCACTGTAAACAAATTGAAACAAACTACTCCGTCCAGTTCTGTGATGTCACCGTTTCAACACCAACAAATGTGAAATTTGACGAAAATAGTAATCTTAAACATCAATCGCGCCATCTAGTGACCGTAAAAACTTAAGATCGATTAAAGTATTTTATTGCCGGAAAGAACACAGTCTGGTTTTTTCAGTCAACTGATAAAGATTTAAGAAACTTTTCAATGGTATATAATACTCGGTGTGGTATGTTTTATTTTCATAAAAAACTTTATAGATTAATAAGATATAATGTTTAATACAAAATACTTAAAAAAATACACAATCGGGTAAATTGCAGCACAAAAAAAAACTATTACAGCGCCAGTGCATGCAACCATTAGCGATATTAAATCTATTGATAGAGTAACACGCACAACACAATATTGATAACTTTGTTATTAGGTACATTTTTGAAAAAGCTCTGAAATATATCACTCGTTACATCAATAAAAGCTGATCGATACCTCTACGTACAAGCGCTTTCTCGTCCTCGGTGTTGGTTGCTCGTCCGAAGGAGCGAGAGAGATGAGGGTGGACCCGAAATCAAGCAAACGAGGGAGAATTTGTGAAAAACATGGGGCGAGATCGACGCGGTTCAAAAGTTGATTACTTTTGTCAATTAAAAGGCGTAATTTCGTTGACTAAAGGCGGACGCGAGTATATTAACGATGCAGTAGTGGAAGAGCCATTCTAGGAGCGTTGTAGGGTCAGCGAAAATGGATTCGCATCCACCACAAAGCCGTTCGTCAGATTCGTATTTCTCGATTCGATTTTGAAGTTTCACTTACGTTTCGCTCGACAACGCTCACTATCGCATCGAAATTAGACCTTTAGTTGGTAAAAGAAGCCAGCGCGCGCCTTGGTTTCGCCTCATATTCTTTACAAATCTCCTCTCATTTGCTTGCTTTCGGACGCTTGCTCATCTCCTCCGCTCCCTTGAACGACCGACCTGTAGCCGAGGATAGGAAAGCGCTTACGTAAAGGTATTAATTAGCTATTATTAATACACTGTATTGAAATTGGACGATTAGACAAAGATAACCTTAGAAGTAGTAGATAACAATTTACTGATTCGAGTAGATCAATACACCTGACTTTTTCTCTCTATTTATGTATCTTGTTATTTGTTTTTCCTTGGCCTTGGTATAATTATTTGAATATTGATGGCTATTTCTTTTGAGACGACCTATAGTCGTTAGTTAAAGAAGAGAAACAAAAAAAGTTTTTGGCGCTTTTTTTCTTTATTTTTTTGCGACGTTTCATTGCATGTGATTACATTGTTGCTACTTTGCTATTGCTAAAATGGTAGGTAATCTATGTGATTTGTTAAAATCTTTTCTGTGTATGCGACTTTACTTACGTTTTTGCTAACTTCTGTGAATTACATTGAGGCCCCTATTTTTTTTTGGTAATTATTGGCTATGTACATGCATTTGTTTGAGTTCGTTCATGAAATGAATGATATGTCCATCAAGCACAGAAATTGCTGATATTAAGAACATATAATTGACCATGCGAATGACCAGTAGTAGACGGCGCTATCGTAGCAGAGAAAATGTGCTGGGTTGAGTAAATTGTATCTGATATCCCTTTGGGTGTCGCTTATCAAAGCCTTGGGCTTTGGGTTTTCATTTATTTTTATAAAAGTAATGGTAACTTCAGATTGACGGGCCACACGTGTAAATATTTGAACTAAATGTTCAAAAATAGTTAATTTTACTAAAAAGATGAGAATTGAAATGTTGTTGGAGGATACGGTGACAAGCTAAGAAATCATGTGAGAAAGTTTGCTAATTGTGTAATGAATAACATCCTTACAAAGTACCTACGAAGTGTGGTTATTTACGAATGGAACTGTTTTCATAAATATGGTTTATCGCAAGGTTTATCGACCATTGCTATGCTGCAGATTATTAACTGTAGTGCCTTTGCACTGAAAATAAATTCCGTTCCAAGATACTTTTCACTTTGGAGAAGAGAAACAAGTCACAGGCCGCCTGATCTGGTGACTATGGGAGATGCTCAAGAGCTGGAATGCACTTATCTGTGAAATGGTATTGTGAGCTTTTAAGCAAAACTCAGCTTTTGTTTTTGCGAAGAAATACCCGCTTTTTCCTCGCTCGTTCTCTAAATCTTCCCAAAACTTCAATATAGTGAAATTGTTCAAATGTTTGGTACTCATTCACCAGCTCAGGATGCCATTCCTACGTTGTGATTTATATCCTAAATTTTTTTAGACAATTTCGAATTTTTTGATACAGTTAGGTTTTCCTTAAATGCTAATAAATCGTTATAACTGTATATGTTGATCTAAAGAATCAGTGGTTCTAAGAGCCGCGCAGCCGTAATTGTATACGCTAAAGTCATCTTCTTACTTCTTTTAAGATAATTTGGCTGCGGCTGGATATGCACTTAAATTCATAACTTGAAATAAACAATAGGCATTATAACAGGAAGCACGATAATTGTAGACCATACGCTATCTAGATGAAAATAAACAGTCGTTATATCAGTATTTGTCAACTGGTAAACCGCTACTACCGTGAGAATACTTCTTACTCTGGCATGTACGTATTTAATTGCGAGTCTGGTGTAATTACAGTAATTTTTATCAATAATGTTATAATAAATTAGAGCTTTTACAAAGGCTATATTTATATAGACACTACTAGACAGAAGTGGCCTATATTTATCTTATTCCATAAAAAAGTAATTATCACAGAGAAAAATATAAGTTCTCCTTATGTTAATTTTTTAGGTCGCGTTTTATGTATTGCGACATTCAAGTGTTACTAATAGTAATAATTATTTTTTCGTAATTTATAAACTACACGCGACATATGGACGTTGTTGTAATGTGATACGTTTTACTGTAAACATTAAGCACGAACAAATTATAAACAATTACCGCATATCTTTTAACATATCATGTCATGCTAATCAGAACAGAATATTACTTATTAACCTTGGGAACTTTATGGTCACTAAGAAAATATAGATGACATTTTCCTACACTTCGATGGGGGCAAATTGATGGTCCTGAAGTCAAAATCTCGTATATCTAAGAAAAAATTGAGATACGAGTTTCTTGACTTTAATTATTGCTGTAGTTATTGCGAAATGAGATTTCGACTTCTAAGCGATGAACTTACATTATATTGTTACATTATATTAATTGTCTGCAATAAGAGCATACCAGAAATAGCAACGATTAAAATAATACCTGTAGTCATTTTTTTTTACTTCGAACTAATGTAAGATGCCAGATTATTGATAACTGCATAACATGCAAGATAAGTTTATTTCCCAAAATTTTGTTATGAGAATTTTTGTTGTGGTTTTCCTTAAACCCGTGGTTTCAACTACAAACAGAGAAAGTGTTTTCTAATCGCAAGAAAATACATTATTTTGGGCATGTTTTTTAACAAAGTAATTTTTTCTTGGAATATAGCATTTTTACTAGACACAATACAACAGGTAGTCTTGGCTGAGTAAATTCTCCTTTAAAAATATTTCTTGGGTGCTTCTTAGCATAGTAATTTGGTGTTTGGTTGCTTAAAATAGAGGGGGGGGGATTGATGACGCAGACGTTTCTGGATTTTGCTATTGCTATTTGCTGTTATTGCAAGTTGAAACGTGCTATATAGAGTGTTTGCTGTGTGTATTCGGTTCGATGAAATGGAAATTCGTTTAAAACAAACGATCTATTTGTATTGCCGATACCATTATATGGATTATTTTATCCAACAACCATTGTTATATACAAATTTAGTGTGATGAAGGCTTAATTTAAATTCCCAAACTAAAAATTAGCAAATGTCTTAAAAATGCTGTTTTGTTGTCGATAAGATCAAGGAGCGAAATCGAAGGATTTCCAGTGAACCAGATATCCACTGCTCACCGCCGCCTAAGCAAGGAGATTCAGAGAGACATCGAGGCGTACAGGCTGCAGAAATGAGATAACTTTGTTGAGACCAGCCAAGAACGGGACCCCCATAGGGTCCCTAGAATCTTGAAGTGAGACAGAAAGCCTGCTCCAGAGATCAAGAACGGCCAAATAAGCTGCCTGACGGACTCGGAGAAGGCGTAAGTACTTGAGACCACCTTTTTGAACCTCTTTACGCCAACGGTACGCAACGATACAGAGTATGAAAGAAAGTTCTGGGCCACCCTGGAGGAGATAGACGATATGGGGGCTGGTTCCCCGATCGTGATCTCACCCAGAGAGGTCCTGCAAGTAATCAAACGGATTCCGGGCAGTAAGGTTCCCGGTAAAGACGGTATAACGGGACGGGCACTGAAGAATCTACCGCTCAAGTTGCTTGCTGGTCAACATACAGTGGAAATCTGCTACGATTATTCTAGCCTTGAAACCAAAGAAAAAGAAGATGTCGTTACTCGGGGCCATCAGCAAGATTCTTGAATCTCTGCTCTAGGGCAGAATCAACGAACATCTTGTAGATAACCAATTTATGGACAGTAACTTGTTGGGCTTCAGATCAGACCACTCCACAACTCTTCAGTTGTACCGGATTACGTATCAGGTCACTACTGCCTTCAACGGCAACCAGACAGAACCAGAGCATGCTATCTGGAGTCCCACAAGGATCGGCGCTAGGCCCAGTTCTGTTCACGATCTACATCATGCACATTCCAAAACCAGTCGATCAATGAGTGCTGAACGCCATCTACGCACATAATACAGTAATCCTGGCAGGCTGGTTTGACCGCCGAGTTGGCAGTCAAACTGGTGCAAGCACATTTAACCAAAATCTCTAACTTCTTCGATGGCCATGGACTCACGATCAACTCCAGGAAGACGAAAGCGACTGCGTTTGGTTGGAAACAGCGTGCGTGTCCGCTTCCCAAGAACGACGGAGGTCGACTGGAATTCATTCAGGAGCAAGGCACAAGACAAGATTACCAAGTATCATTATTCATAATGAATGCAGCATACTAACGCCTATCTTTCTTTTTTAGTAGTAGAGCAGAGAAAGGAGTCCAGGACGAGGACTCCGAGGCTCACACATCCTGGAGGGAAGACCTCAAGAAGATTTCCAAGATGATGACACTGGAGGAAGACGGACCCAGTTTCGGACAATCAATAAATTACTGTAATACTTATCTTGAAGTCTTCACAGTTCTGTTGCTCTTTATTTGCTGAATCGCATATTAGGTATAGGGCATAAATACATATGTGAGCCGGTCTACTAAAAACGACTTAATGTCGTGTGAAATTAGATGATACAGAGAGAGTGGCTCCGATACAGTATAACAAAAGGAAGAATACAAATAAAGCCTTTACATCAAGAGAATAAAAATATTTTGAAGATATCTGTTGTAGTTGGATGAAAGTAATAATATTTTTCATAAAAACTATTCACTTATTTTGGGCAACCAATCGCTTTCTTAGTTTCTCAGTTATTTTTTCAAGACAGCGACTACCTTTATTGTATAACATATTCTTTTGTTAAAGAAACCATTTCTGCTCGGTGGTAAGCAACGAGAAATTTTGCATATAAAGCTTCAAAGACAATTATGAAGAAAATTCGTTTATAACGAACCGTAATCTTATGGCTTCAAGTTTTGCACGAACCCGATCGTATGTATTGAGAAAGGGCGTGGACGACGATTTGATTCTCTCGTGTATTTCCGTTGCATATTACAACGTACACAATATGTAAGAAAAATATACGAGAGGATCCGGTCACTGTCGGCGCCTTTCCATTTACGTCATCACCAACCGTTACTGATTAACATCAGTTAAATATTGTGTTTTGGCAATTATCAAACAAACACTGGGACGCAGAATTATTCTGTCAAAATTTCAAGGAGCTGATCAGAAAATAACAGCAAGGCAATTTATTTGTAATTTTGTTTTCGAAAAATACAAGTGATCACCTTGGCACGTGGTATTTAATAAGAATGATTATTCTTACATGGCATTTAACAAAAGCAGCGTACACAGAAACGCTATTAATTAATGTCAATTATTTGAACTTTCCCTTTATTATATTTTTTTATGTATATGCGTACTTATTTATATATTTGTACCTCAATATTGTATAATATTAAGCAACCCGAGCTTATTGTACGCTCGTCAAAATTGTATATATCATATTTCATCCAAGTTAACAAAGGTATATCCTCGGCTCTTTATTTACTTACTGCTTGCCGTTGATGTTGAATAAATTGAAAGCGTAAAATCAAAAATTACTTTTTCGTTCCATACTAGTCAAGAAATATTGATTTAATATCAGACGGTGTACAATACACCAACAATAGTATATAATGAATTACGAAACGGCTCTGTGAAGATTTCAACGTTCACTTGAAAGCGATTTACATAACAATTATAATTCTAAAGAGGAACCCAGTACACATCGGATGGCTTTCTACGAAGCGATTTTTGCCTAAAATGCTCGCTTTGACTTCGATCCCATTTCCTCATTGTTTAATTATTTATATTTTCCATTGACATTCGCCATTTACCAAGGCGGGTTAAAGGAATCTCAACAATGCGCCTATCGAGATACAACCTTGAATGTCAACACTACACGAAATAACTTTGAATGCAGGAAATGAACTTAAGCGTAATTTTTTTTAATAATTAATAAATTGTAAAGAAAAGTGCAACAATTGCAAGGTCAATTTTGGCAGGTATCGTGAAGAATGTAATACACAATCGCTCGTTCTTCACGATAAGTTTTTTGGAATCTAATATGTACCTTAATATTAGTTGATTTAATGAACTATTCGGGCATCATATTCTTTTAGTAATAGAGCTCTTAGAACCACTTTAGATGTTCTAACATATTCTAGTCAGAGATTGAATTTTTGAACGTAGGCACTGCAGGCAACTGTCCCTTTGTGATTCTGATAAAATTTTGCGGGGATAACAATAATAATAACGTTTGCTGATTCAAGGTGTAAGAAGGTAATAGAACCAGCCAAAATGGAATGAAAAAAAATTGAACTGAAGGGATCTATAAAGAAACAAACCCAAACCTAAAACTAGGAAAACTTGGATAAAAAAACAATTAAAATAACAGTAATCCCTAATTAAGGGAACTAAGAATAGACAATTTGATTTAATGATCTTAATTGAAAGTAGTAACTGGATAGATACAAACGCAAAATGAATAATAGAAATACGAACGACAAATATAATATGCTTAAGTAGAAAAAAAATCGATTGTGTAACAAATTTCATTAATGAACAATTTCTTAACGGCTTGTTTAAAATTTTTGCGCTCCTTAAAATGAGATGGCAATTATTGGAAACTCCTAGCATAAACATCTAAATGATGCGTTGGTATATAGAAATTAGCGATTGAGTATGCGCGAACTTTTTTGTTTTTTAATAATAATAATAATAATAATAATAATAATAATAATATTTTGTTGCCTCTTCGTAATCTCGCAAATGTAAACGTTAAAGAAAATACATTATTTAAATGTTAACCGAAACAAATAAACAAAAAAAATGTATTTATCTACCAAATAGTCGCAAATGTAGAAATTCTTCTATGCTGTAAGGTTCAATGTTTAATAACAATTCGTGAATTGATTTTTTAAGTGGATGAATGCCTACAAGATTGGCTGTAATTGAGGCGCAACATTAAACGCAGATCCTTTTTTGTTTGACAAAAGTACGATGAAGTTCTCTACTGCTTCCTCAAAAGATGACCCCAAATTTTAAATGCGGATACTAGACAGAAAAGTAAACCATTCGTAGTACATCAGCGCTGGCCACATCACGTAGTATTCTTATAGAATAACAGAAAGTACTTATTTTCTTATAAATTAAATTTATACGATTATTCCATCTAAAACACTAATCCACAGCAAGGCCCAATAGACGTGCTGAATGTTATACGTCATAGTCATGGTTATTGAAAGACAAAAGTTCAGGATAATTCATTCAATAGCATAACGTTGGTTTTACTGTGATTAAGAATTAAACTATTAGAAATCAACACGGGTCTGTTCTCCATCGAAGGACATTCGACAGCATAAAGATAATTAAAATAACTGGCAAAAAGTAGAGGGTTCAAGATACTACCTTGCGGCACGCACTTACAAATATAAATGGGATTTGAATGAACACGCACACCATTAGAATTGATCTCAATGGTCTGCTGTCTATGATTCAAGTAGGATTTAAACCATGATAAAGCTATTCCCCTAACACCATAGCACTCCAGCTTATAGATTAGTTTAGAATGGTCTACACTGTCTAACGCCTTCGACAAATCAAGTAGAATGCAACATGGTTTTAGGTACTGATCTCTATTTTTATGTAGCAAAGAGCTTCTAAAAAAATAAAGGGGTGGTAGAGTTAAAAGAATTATGCGAGATAAAAATAGATTTACATGAATCTCAGCTTTATGCTACCAACGGCTCTGATAATATCTGTAAAAATACTTTTAGCTGCGGAAGAGGGTCTCCAAAGAAGAACTCTATAATGAAGCCAAGCTGGCATTTCAGGATAACAAACAGATATAAAACTTTCCAAAAACAACTATTGTAAGAAAAGGCTTTTGGTACCAGAGATTCCGCTGTGTTCATTCCGCAACAGATGTAATATACCGAAAAATATTGGAATCATATTTCTTTAGCTGCTTTTTTCGGTTTAAAGGGGTATAATTGACGCTCAAAGTTACTCCCCGAAAACATATTTTGAGGAACAAGAAAAGATATTGAATTCATTTAATAATGGATTGTTCCCCGTTACTAGTGCTACATTTCAGATGGGGTTGTTAAGGAATTAAAATAATCTCATTTTTCTTTGGTTCCCGCCAACGGATATTGTCAATTTTTTTCCTATTTATATCTTTAAATTACACAGAGAATAAAAGTTACCTGTTTTTGGTTTTTGTCCATTCAAAGATACTTATCGTCATTTTAATATATCTCATTAAAACCTATTGGTCTTCATTTTTCTATTAAATTTTATATCCCATTGTATTTTAAATAATAATGATCAATAATGATAGCAAGGACTGTGGCGTAGTATGGTAAACAACATATAAGTATCGGCACCCTCCGCACCACACAAGTTTAATTTATTATATAGTAATATAATAATTAGTCCGAGACGGCCGTTTCGAGGACACGAATGGTCCTCATCATCAACCGGTGACCGAATGAAGTGAGAAAAAACTTTTTCTAAAACTAAACATGCGTTTACTATCCCTACTTCTTAGAACAGATATCCTTTACAAGTGCCTAT
>LR736892.1:286552-304190 GCA_902654985.2 Oryctes borbonicus | reverse complement strand
GAAATCATCGTATCTATTTAATGCTCGAAGAAGAATGTCGACATTAGTAATTATAAAAAAACTGGTTGCTAATTTGAAACAACAGTCCAAGGCAAAGATATCGAACACTTTCACTAAAAAAGAGATACTAATTGTAAAATTCTTCTATGAGCCAACCAATGAAGTATATTTATTGGAAAAGGTAATTTAACATAATACATTCGTTCATTTTAAACCATTTAATTTGGCAACAGGTTATATTAATAATGGGAATATTTGAAGCACGCAAACGCGATAAACTTGTCAAAGTAGTCATCAATGTTACTGTAGAAAATAAGGATTCTCTGCAAAACGTGAAGATTCCTGATACCAAGACAAAGCAAGGTCATATTTTTCCTGTAATTAAGAACGACACAGAGTTGATAGATTTTTCCTCATTCTACGGGAGATATGTTGCATACACCCTTTCAATGATTCTTACGATATTGTAATGGAAACAAGTGGTAGGCATGAATGTTATTGGCAACGTGCCCAACGAAATCGCACAGTATTTAAATTACGCTACCCGACAAAAACATAGACGCGGTATTGTTTTTATTTACGAAACAAAGTTTATAGACATTATATAAAATGTAAATGAGGGTTATTAACACTTGTTATGTAAATAGTCCATTTATAGAGATTTCTGGGTATTTATTGCTTTATGAGGGGTAATTGAGATTTTCCCATTAAATCCGGCAAAAATTTAGACCCTGTGCATTTATTACAGTAATATAAGCAAAAATGTTTTAACTTGATACTTCTCTTTATATGCAGCGGTTGTGCTGGTAAAGTGTACACATTTCAGCACGAGAAATTATATTTTATAAAGTGTTTGCAATATGGGTAGAAAAAAGCAATTATCCTTGATAGAAAGGGGTAAAGTTCTAGCCTGGCACCAGGATGGTGTTAGTAAGAAGGAAATTGCTCATCAGTTACGAAGAAGCGATCATTCCGTTAAAAATTTCCTAAAAGATCCGGAAAATTACGGCAAATCAAAAGGCCAGGGGCGACCGAAAGCTGTAAGTGAGCGGGACAAACGCATGATATTGCGGTGTGCATCCAATTCTTCTGCGTCGGCGAGAGTTATTGCAGAACAGGCGGTGGTACAAACGCACGTGCGTAATGTTCAAAGGATTCGAAAGGCGTCACCGGTAATATCACGGAAGAAAATGTTGAGAAAACCGCCACTTTCGGCGAAACACAAAGAAGCGAGGTTGAGATCTGCTGAAGAACACGTATCCTGGAAGAAACAATGGGAAAAAGTTATATTTTCCGATGAGAAACGTTTTAATTTGGACGGGCCGGATGGGTACTCGCATTATTACCATGATCTGAGAAAGAAACCGAAAGTGAAAAGGATCAGACAATTAGGGGGTGGATCTGTGACGATATGGGCAGCGATTGGATTTCGCGATAAGAGTGAGATAGTGTTTTGCACGAACAAAATGACATCTGTGACGTATAAAGGCTTATTGCGTGACAATCTTCTACTTTTTGGAAACCAATGGGTCGGGCGCAATTTTGTTTTTCGGCAAGATAACGTGCCAATTCATAAGGCAAAAACCTTTACTGAATAGTTTAAAGAGAAAAAGATTAAAACTTTACAGTGGCCGGCACGGTCACCAGACTTAAACATTATTGAAAACATGTGGGGTGAATTAGCAATTCGCGTTTATGGCGGAGGCCGTCAATATTTCACAGTACAGGAACTGAAAACTTCAATAGTGACTAAATGGCAGAATATCCCTCAAAATTATGTGTTAAATTTATATAAATCTATTAATAACAGACTATTGGAAGTGATTAAGAACAATGGAGGATCTACGCATTACTGATCACTCATTTGTTGATTTTTGTTTTACATTTGCAACAGAGTGTCTAAATTTTTGTCGCAGAAATTGTTTAAACATTGGAGTAATAATTTATTATTTAGTTCATATATCACTGGAGGAGATATTTTTAAGTTTATTTTACTTTTATGAATAAAAACTTAATTAGATATCTTGCTAGTTTCGCAAAAAAATGTTGTAACCCTCAAAACCCTTAAAACATCTTACTGCGTCTAAGTTTTTGTCGGGGAGTGTATATACTGGCCATAGCTTTCGGCGGACTTCAGACATCTTTTTAATCAATGGTGGAGGTGATTTAAAGCAGCTAAAATGCCACGACGATTGGAAGAGCTCCACTGTGTTAGAAACGTATGTTGAAAAAAACATTATCGACAAAATTGAAACGATACACGAACAACGAACATTTCGAGAGCACGGATTACTTTGTAAAAACTGTAATAATTGTACTTTTAATGTTAACATTGTATATAATTAATTTCTGGTTTAAATAAATTATCATATTGGTTTGGTCCTAATAACTAGTAGATAATAGTCATAGTAGTAGCGATTGCGCGGCGATAATCTCCCAATCGACAATATATTACTTTGCGCTCTAATACACAAATAGCTATTTTCTTTTATTGTTATTGTAAAAATCTAAAAGATATCCTACGTACCCGACGAAAAATATTTGCGTACATCAAAATACTCACATTATATTTGTTATTATATCTCCGTAGCATTCGTCTACCTTGTTACGCGAAGAAATGTTTACGAAAAAAAGATGAAACTCCAACGCTGATATTTTTAGGAATGTTTTTGTAGATCCGTTATTTATCCAACTTGCTATAAAAAAAGAAGTGATGTTTGACTTTCGTGACGCATAGATGTATTATCACGAGCATTGGCGGTTGTTATATAATTATATCTGTCCCGGAATTTATTCAAACTCTTACATAACGCGCTCGGGGAAGACGAAACATTGTGAAACATTCCTATAAGAGTGATGCTACGTCGAAAATTGTGAAAGTTGTTTCTATATTGGGAAAGATTTAGTATAAGATGAACTGCAGGTTAGATTATAAATTGCAACAATATACCCTTTAGAATAGCCGATGTGAAATTAAATACAGTGTGAAGTATTTTAGCTTCGATTCTTTTCCAACTCCTAAGAAAAAATGCTTTGATTAAAATACATTCATAGATTGATGGGTAAGAAAGTCATGTGATATTCGAGCCAACGGAAACTTCTTTGTTGGACAAAAAAAAAGCATTCGTCTAAAATTCTTGGGTTAAATTGAAATAAAAGTACGGAAACTTTGTAGCGAAATGAATAAAACTACGTAACGAGTGACTTGTTTAATATATATCTCAGGAATTTCCCAAGTAACTATTTAGATCGTTTGAAAAAGAAAATAAATCTCACTGTCTTACAGAATTTGCGGAAATCTTTAGATATCTTAAATTTAGTGTGCTATTATTGGGATACCTTGGATTTTAAGAATTTCGGAATGGAATATTCCAAGGTAACTTATTGCATGGAAATTCTTTTTGCCGATATCTCCGGAATTCTCGCCACTGTAATATCAATGAAATGTTTTACGACGAAATTTGTATCTTTCTTAAACAAATCAAGTAAAAAAGAAATGTACGGATAAATACAAAATCTCTCCGTTTTAAGTAAATAAATTGTTACATGAACATAATCCAAGCTTTAATTTAATTACCATAAACACTATTTAACTTAAAAATAATAATTTTCGGAATCATTCTTCTCCTTTCTCCTGATCCAACCTTAATGAATGAATGACACTCCCTATGTCTAAAGCGCTATAATATTTTAATGGAATAGAATTAATTTTTAACAATCTACGTTAAGTTTACTTTTTTCATTGTTGTCCTAAGATTCACTGTTGTTCACTGCTGCTACGTCTAGTAAACACGCCATCCCTCTCTGCGGTTCTGAAGTTGTCTTTAGAAGCATATTTTTCCTAGTGGCTCTTCTTATGTCAATGTCAATGTCAATGTAACCATTCTTCTTCAGTGCTTTTTCCAGATGTATCTTCTCACTGGCTAGATGTAGCTCTTCACTGGTGGTTTCGGCTCTGGATAGTAAGGTTTTAATTACCGTCGTCTTCTGTATCGGATGATGGTGAAATTTTGCATGTAGATATCTATCGGTGTGCGTCTTCTTTCTAGATTGCTGGGTGCTGTAGTATTCCCTCTTCCGTTCTCTTTACCATTATATCCAGGAAGGACAGATTTCCATCTTCTTCTTTCTCCATCTTGAATTTAATATATGGGTGCTGCGAGGTGAGGTGTTTCAAGAGTTGTTGTAATTTCTCTTCACCGTGTTGCCATATTACATACATACATACGTATTGTCGACATATCGTAGCCAGCTCTTCGGTTTCGTTTCGCTCCAGATTATGGCCTCTTCTCCAAATGTTCCCATAGACAAATTGGGTATTGCAGGAGATAAAAGGTTTCCCATCGCAGTTCCACTCTTCTGCTCGTAGTACTTCGCGTTGTACAAAAAATATGTCGTAGATAAACATACTCTTACTAATTCGATGATATCATTTTGTGGCCTCAGTTCTGTTAGTATGGTCAGCGCGTCCTCTGTAGGTATGTTGGTAAATAGCGATGTAACGTCAAAACTTACTAGAAGGTCTGTAGGCTCAGTCTTCAGCGTGAACAGAATATCCATGAAGTGTCTTGAATTCCTCACATACGAGGTAGTTCGTCCGACATAAGGTTTTAATAGGTTTGCTAAATACTTTGACAAATCATAGGTCGGTGATCCAATATTGCCTACAATCGGTCTCAGTGGCACTCCTTCTTTATATATTTTTGGTATTTCGTACAACTTGGGTGGTCTAGTGGCTCTTGGTAGCAATTGTTTCTGTATTTCTTTGGGTACGGATGGATTCTTTGTTTTCTTCTACTGTTTCTGTGATCTTTTCCGTCGGATCATTTCTTACTTCCGTATAGTGGTTTCAAGTAGTAAGTAATTCACTCATTTTCTTCCGGTAATCCTCTTCATTTCTTCATCATTCAGCAGTACAATGGCATTGCCTTTGTCTGCTTTGAGGATGACGATGTTTTCTTCTATTTGGAATTTGTTAGTCCTGCTTTTTCCTCCCTGGAAAGGATACGTTTCGGTGTTTTTGACTTCTTCAATGCTCTTCTTACTTCTTGTAGCACTTCTTCTGCTTCGACGTTTGGAATTCCTAGTAAGGAAGTAAAATAGATTTCAACGACGTAAAAGTGATAGCCACCACCAAGAACTACGGAAAAAGGACTCATCAGGGAAGCCATAGAAATAGAAAAGAACAAGATCGTCAACAGAGAAGAAGGGTACCATCTTAGCAACCGGTGGAAGAGTCTACTACGCAGAACCGCCACACGCAGTGGAGCGGAAACTTCGCGGTCGAATGCACCAACGGCGTATATAAGAAGAATGTCGTACAACGGAAAATCAGTTCAGTTATCCTGAAGAAGCCGTCAGCATGAACGGCGAAACGTCGAGCGAATGCTTTGACACACAGCGAAACCCGGAAGAAGTTAATAGCAGTACTAGTTATAGCGGCCGTGAAAGCCTGCGCAATGTTATTCTACTTCTGTACTATTTGGTTCTACTCATTAAACGTTTTGTACTGTGCATTAAAAGTTTTGTATCCAAGCCATTTAGTAGTTATAAGCAGTTTAAAGTGAAAGTAGAAGCCATGGTACCTAAATAAACATATTTCCAACAATAATTTTCAATTCATTCTACATCAATACACAAGGATTCTGATACGATAGCCGTATCCCTGTGTGACACACAGAGGCTAGGCTGTTGTGCAGAATTGCTGATGAAAGGATGATGCATTTGATTGCTCTTTATTTTGATTTATGGCTTTGGTACAGAACATTTTAATGTGCAGTACAAAACGTTTAATGAACAATACAAAACTAGAACATATCATTTAGCATACAAAAAACCGAGTTTTACGCACTATGACTTCTACTTTCAACTTAAATGAGTTATATTTACTAAATGACTTTAGTACAAATCGTTTGATGTTCGGTACAGAACAGCACAAATCCAGCATTTAGTGTTTGGTACAGAACGATATAAAACTAAACCAAACTACGTACTCAAACACAGATTTGTCGAAACGTCGATTTCAGCATCATCAATCAAGTGTACCTCCTAAAGGAGATTGGTGCAGAATATTTGATTTCTGATGTAAAACGGTACAAAATTAGTACAACAGATTAGCGCAAAAAGAAAATGAAAATTTTAATGTGCAGGAGCTGATATATCTTTGCTCCTCCTGCCGGATATTGTTTATATTATCTAAACGGAAATGGTACAAAACTTTCTAACTTTGGTACAAAACAGTATAAAACTTTGACATAGAAAAAGTTAATAAAATCCCTTCTGAGGGGCTGGCATGTCCCTGGCCCCCTTATTGGAAATCGTTAATAACTTCTAAGCCGAGATGTACAGAACTCTTTATTTTTGGTACAAAACAGATACAAAACTTCGACATAGAAAAAATATAAAAATTCGGTGACACTCGCATCAGTCAGCACAACTTGCACGGTCGCTTATCCAACATTCGGCGTAAAACCCGAGCTAGATTTTTCAGTGCCGTAGATGGGTTCATACATACGTGGAACGTACTTGGCTTGTATTTCCCATACTAAAATAAAACTAATATAAAAGTTACGTTAGGCACACATATTATAAATGTTCTTGTCTGAAATGAGTAGGTATTAACGTACTCATTAAGCATAAAGTGCTTAATTCACATGGAAGATTAGATAAAATATTAAGATCAAAGTAAATTATCTTGAGTAACGACATTAATTAACGAATTCTGATGAAGGAAAAGGTAACAGGTTACATCTGCAAAGTATTACATATGTCACATTAGACATGATTTATTTACATTAATTATTAATATGTAATTTAAATTTTCTGCTGTTAGACTTGTACGAGTGATGGTTAATACATCTTTAAGTACGGAGAAGCTTCTTTCCACATCACACTCATCTCACTGTACAGATTTTTCAATGTTATAAAATCGGGATTCCGAGCAAAAACCGCCTCAATTTTTTTACTTAAAGAAGCACCAAAAGTACCAGAAATATTCTTTAGTTTACTTAAAATATTATTTAATGTTGCGATTGCTTCTTCCAATTTCAATGATTACGTTTCAAAATATTTTATATTTTTGGGTATATCGCCAAAATGCGCTTTAATAAATTCTAAATTAGTTTGCAAAGACGAATCTTGTAAGATAGTTTTGCATTGGGCCATACTTTCTGCGTCTTCATCTAAACTATTTACAACATCTGCAATTTTCTCCAAATTCTCGGAGTAAAAAGAGCAGGCTTCTAACCAGCTACCCCATCTGGTTATGATAGGCGATGGAGGTAATGGAAGTAACGGATATTTTTCTTTGTAGATGGTAACTCTTATTGGCGCTTTCGGAAAGATTTTCTTAGTGCTACTAATTAATTGATTTATGTTTGGATATTGTTCTTTAACGAATTCCGCAATTCTATGTAAAGCATGCGCAGTGCATGTAATATGTGGCATATTTTCAAATTTACTTTTTAGTAATTTACCAGCTTTTATCATATAAGCGGCAGCATCACTAAGAAACAGCAGAGCCTTTTCTCGTTTCGCAGCACCTTCGAATATATCAACGCTATTATTAATGACGTCAGCTATCGTATTTGCATTAACCCGTTCAAGTATTTTGGTAGCGGTTGATCAGAATGCAAGACACCAGTAATAACATGCACCATGCTCCTGCCTAATATATCCATGGTCTCATCTGCACTAATCCAAAAACAATTATCTCCGACATGATCTCGAATTTTATTTTTTACTTTGGCATATATTTGTGGAAGATAATTTTTGCGCAAAGTCGATTCGTTTGAAATATGTTTACCGATGTACTTTGCAAGAAATTGTCTGTAGATTGGATTATCAAGCTTTTTAATGGAATATTCGCAGCTACAAGTGCCTCACAAAGATCGACTATCTATCAACTGATGTGCATGGATTCTGGTGATTTTCAAATTTCAAATGATCTAGCAGTCTTGATTTTTTTGCACATTTCAAAGTTACTGAACATACATTGCAGTAAATTTCTACGTCATTAACAATTGTGAAGCAGTCATGATCCTTAATCCAGGAAGTCATGATTTCTTGACGAGGACGGGGCCATAATGATGGAAATTAAGGAAATGCCAACAAAGAATAACTTTCAACAAAAACAAAAAAATTAAAACAATTCTTCTAATACAAAGAAAAGGAAGAAATGTTGCAACGACTGCTCCAAAGGAAATAAACTGAGTTCTATAACTAAAACTAATAAAAACGCCTATCCTAAAAATAAAGCAAGGACGATCCAAATAAAAGAATAAATATAAATTGTAGCAACAAGATAATAGTAATTAATAATAAAAGAAACCAAAACTCGTTATTCTTAATCCAAATAAACAAAGCTGTATCAACAAAGGGGATTAAAAATAGAACACAGTCATAAATGTAAAAATGATAATCTGCAAACTAAAGCCCTTAACTGTTAAAAGCGCACTGTTCATCGACGGAATAATCGCAACTGCAAGTTTTTCGTACGAGTCTGCACGCGCGTCTCCGTGACGCAATAGGGACAACCGTCGGTCCGCGCCTTGGTCATAAAGCAACAAGGAAAAGAAATTGGAAATAATGCCAAGGAGAGAACCTTTCTGTATTTTATTACAAAAGAAATCAAAAACGAATAAATAAATTTAAGTAATAAAAACAGCTATAGCGACCCAAATTTTCGTCTACGTGTCTGTAAAATATTTCTGAGTGAAATATTATCACAGTTAAAACTGCTTTTGAAATTCACAGTACCACAATTTTATCTTAATATACGATACTTTAGCAGCTACAGGTTAGTATTGACTCCGTAGGTTTAGTATAATACCGGATACAACCTCATCCGAAATATGCAAGCTCGTAAAAAAGAAAACAATGAAAAAGAGACGCGAGTTAAGCAGGTCTCTTTACTGCCGAGGAAGGTTGTAAACAGCGATGTAATTGCGTTTCTGCACGGGACGATAGTAATTTGGTTGAAAATGGGCGGCTGAACGTCGCAAAACTAACAAGATACAAGTGGAATATAAATGGTTTAATTTCGTAAGGAGGATCGAACCATACAACAACATGCTATTATTATGCGCAAAGCGTAAGTGATTTTGTTTGTTCTGAATTGATCTTGCTTTTTTGCGTTTGCCAAATCGAGTTGAAAGTATGCGACATTGACTTTTACTATGTAAATTTCGCAAAAAAGAACCCGCTTCAGTGCCGGTGAGCATTACGGATTCTTTCTTTTTATTTTATCTCCTCTTTATACGCGGCCCTGAACAAGCCGCCTCTTGCACATCCTTTAATTGCTGCTGTCTGAATGACGTCGAGACCTCCCTTACATCTTTATACTGTTCAAGAGCAATTCTTTAATGGACTCGAGGGGCTCACAGAATGTGTAGTACGCCCAGATGATGTATTGAACGGTATTATGCATGTCCGTGAAGTATCCGTGTCTGAACAAAACGAAAACGTTAAGAGTACTATCGTAATCATGATTCATAAAACGTCATTTTCAAGATAACTCCATTTGCATTTTCGTCATATACAGGGGAATTCAGCCTTTTTCTTTTCATTACTAAGAATTTTACTGTTTAGCAAATGACTCTTTGTAAAATCTCTAAAAATACACGGAGAGAAATATGTTATAAAATGAAATATATTTACACTGCCGTTCACTGAAGTTCGGTCATACAATAAAAATCTATTATATCACACTGTATAATTATTATGTAAGGTAGAAATATTGCGGCAACCACAATAAAGTCCCTTTTATTATCATTCCAAGAATTTCTCGGAAGTACCGATCTTTTGAAATGGGTCGTTTGGGGATTATTAACGAACAATACATTTAGGAAATATACCGCAGTATCATTCTTGTTTATTTATCACAGGCGTAAAGATATAAATTTGCTTCATTTTACTGTTAAACGCGTGTTGGTGTGCATCTGTCGTTTTTGCGCGAAAGTTTTAAGAAAATTTACTTCAAAATGGCACGTGGTAAGCCTACCAGTGTAGAAAAACGTTCAGGCATTATTACGCTGCTTGAAGAAGGATATTCGGGGCGACAAATTGCGGAAAAAATAAATATGAGAAGTTCAACAGTAAATGACATCATAAAGCGATATCGGACAACTGGAACTATAGAAAATCGTGTTCGTGCTGGAGCATCTAGGAAAACAACAAAAGCCGAAGATTTGAGAATTGTATTATTAAGCAAACGCAATAGAAAATTAACAGCGCCACAAGTAGCAGCTGAAGTCAATCGCGGCCGTGAAGAACAAGTTTCGGCGAGTACGGTAAAACGTCGACTTCAACAAGCGGACCTTCATGGACGCATTGCCATTCGAAAACCCTTATTACGTCGGGGCAACAGAGCAAAACGGCTACAGTGGGCCCGTTCTCATCTAGATTGGTCGTTAGATGATTGGAAACACGTGCTTTGGAGTGACGAGTCAAAGTTTGAGGTTTTTGGGCAAAATCGACGAGTTTATGTCCGAAGATCTAAAACCGAAAAAATGATCCCGGACTACATTGTGGCACCAATGAAGCAAGGGAGTAGTTCTATGTTAGTGTGGGGATGTTTCTCCTTTGCTGGAACGGGAGATTTATGCAGAGTGCAGGGTGTAATGAGGAAGGAAAATTATTTTGCAATACTCCAGAATCATGCAGTGCCATCAGGATTGCGTATAATAGGCCGTAACTTTACATTCATGCATGACAACGACCCAAAACACACTGCGTTAGTGTGTAAGAGCTATCTAAAGGAGCAAGAAGAACAGCACACCCTGAAAGTAATGACATGGCCCCCACAAAACCCAGTGAACCCTGTAGAGTTGTTGTGGGATGAACTGGACAGGAGGATCCGAAAAATATGCCCAACTTCACAAGAACATTTACGGAATATTCTGCAACATGAATGGATTAATATTCCACAATCCGTTTTAACAAAACTTATCGGAAGAATGCCGAAAGAATAGTTCGAGCGGTGATTAACAGTAAAGGAGGTTTTTTCGATGAAAAAAAAATATAATGTTCAGTATGTTATATTAGGCCAGAATAAGTTTTTATTTATTTATTTTTGTCTTTTTTACCTGTACCTACAATAAAATTGCATTTTGTTTTTAGTTTCGTTTGTTTCTGTAACCTTTTCATGTTTTTTTACCAACCGACCGAACTTCTCTGAATGGCAGTGTTTATCGCAGTCTAACATATTTTTTATTAAAACAGTGGACATGAATATCATAAATTTAACATAAATTAAAAGTTTATATAAACTTAACATTTAATATTCTTTCCAATTAAAACTGGCAATACAATATTAGTTAGAAATATAATTTTTATTTAAAGCAAGAAGTGTCATATATCTATAGCTGTTCTATTTATGTTAAATAAAAAGGGGTTTAATATTATTAAAAAAATGTATACAAACTCACGTCTAAAGGTAAAAATACTTTCACACGCATATAATGCAGTAGACCAATAAACGGAGTATTCAGAAGCTATAAAAGCAGCGTTTGATCGCAAATCACGAGTGTTTCGCGCTTCTTTGCCATGCATTAGGATGCTACACTGCAGGTCAGCATACTGAACCCTGCCTGGGTGGATCTACTTTGCTCTCGTTGTCCCAACAGATGCTAAAGGGAAATTCAAGAGACATCTACTGACATAACAACAAAGAGTCAATTCGGTCCCGTTTGGCACAACCAACACCAGAAGGGTCATTTATATACGACTGAAAACATTTTAAGCAACAAAGTATGTTAATATTAACATTATTGCATTTTATGTAAATTTTGTATAGAGAAATACTGTCAATTAGTTTTCAATATATATAGGAAAACACAAGTTAAATTAATTAATTAATCCGGGACGGCCGTTTCGAGGATGCACGGGATTCCCATTCTCAACCGGTGGCCGAATTATGTGAGAAACCTCTAAATCCAACATGCCTGTTCTATCTCTACTTTCGACAAAAATATTATTTACAAATACCTACTTTTACCCTAAAACTAAGATATGCAAAAGATACGGGAAGATGGACGAAAAGATCTCTCTCCGAGTTATACTTTACTTCACCGTAAACGATAGAGGCAGCGAACTACGTTGATGTGTGGTTCGTTCGTACCTTAGACGAATTTCGTCAAAACATTTATAAAATAGAAAAAACCCAAACAAGAAATACTCTTTAATGAAAGCTGATAATGTGAGTGAGGTGGAAAAAGGGTTTTCTCTTAATGGTACATTAGAAACATATTTATGCAGCAAACACTGATAGTAATGAAATTGTTACAAAATGACTTAAATTTAACGAAAATGTTTAATTTTAAAGCAAAAAAAATGAACAAATCACGTAAACATAAAAAAAAAATTGAAAATATTAAAATACTCTGCAGATTAACAATTTAAGCTTAAAGTATTATTGCGGTTGCAGCTGTCTTCACATCAGTCATTGACATCTTCATTGTTACTCTCATTTTCATCATACTCCAAACTGAATTTTATAACCTGCTTGTAGGTAGTACCCAAGATTGAAGTCTTCAGCTTCGTCCCATCTCCGAAATATTTACAGAGTAATTCATTGACCTTCTTCACTTTCCTAGAGCTTGTTTAACTGTGTTAAGTTCAAGCTCCTGATTCTATTAATTACTTGTTAGGCAGAACATAGATTTAGGTGGTTTTTGAAATAACATAAATTGAATTTAGGAGTTTTTGGAATATCAGTTTAATTGTAGCCTTCATCTTAAGTGCTTTCTGGTGATATTTGGAAGTAACACTATAAGTTGTGTTAAAGCCCGTTAATTATATTATTAAATGGCACCAACAGATGGATTTCTGGAAAAAATTGATTTAAGGGGTTTGGAAATAGTCGACTCAGTTGTTCCAAGGCTTCTTGAAATAGTGTCCAGAATGTCTATATTTATTTTAAAATTGTTATATATATTGTAATGTATTTAATAGATTGATTTAAAGAAATTTTCGAAATTTTTTCAAATGTTAGAAATTTACTTAAATTGGGGGTCGTGAATCCAGAAATGTCCCTAGACACTCTTTCGGCAAAAGTTTTGTTTGAGGATAGTTTCAAAACGGAAAACGAGAAATGAAATAACTACTAACCTTAAATGTTGTAGCCTTCTTCTACATAAACACAATATTCTTCAAATGCACTTTTGAATAACTTTTAAATAGTGGATCGAAACTAGGAAAAATTGGAGCAACTTTTCAATATATTATGTCTGAATGATATATCGACGTAAAGTTACAAATTATAATTAATTATTGTTAGTTTCCTTGCCAACGGTTTTGTTTTCATAGATACCTATGATAATTCTTAACAATTTAAAATATGCGATTATTGAATTGGATTCCGAAACGAACGATTTTGCTGTAGTGTGACGCAAGGACGCAACTGCTGCCGGAATTCTGTGTTCTAGGAAGACATATTTGAACACATGCAACACTACAACGTTAAATTGTACTGAGAATTATGATGATACTAACCGAAAGACATTTAATTGACATTTATGACCTTTGTACCACTAACGTATGCCCTAGAACTTGCTGTAGAAATTTCTAATGTTAACTTTCGAAAAAGAGAATGATATATATAAGTAGTTAAGATACGTCTTCCCCACGCTTCTCGTTGGCTGGACTTCATTTTCTATATTAACTTTATTATTTTTACGCCCCAAATATATTCGGCTCAAAACATCCCTAGGGATCGGGCTTCCTACCAACAGATGGAACTAATAACATTACAATATATATTTTCCACGAGTTGCAGTTTACCGTCTTGTGTAAAATGGATTTTTTTAGGAAAATCATCCGGTTAAAATCAATACTTTTGTATTGTGTAATGTTGCTGAATGCAGGATGTGATTTCCCACTGTTTTCTAGGCGGTATGTTGTAACAGAGCCAAGTGCAAGTAAATTCAAGTTGGTAACTGTTTATTTCGCACATAGTATAAAAGCAGACCTGCTAAGCGGCATTCTTCGCAACGCATACATCATGTTCTTTGATACAACTTATTTTTACCTACAACACGAAACGCAGGAAAAAGGACGTCAATGCATGTATCTAACCAGGTAAAGGACATGATCTCTGTATGGCGTTCTTTATAGAATCTTGGAATCTTGCATGTTAAATTATGATCCAAATTACAAATATAAAACAATCTCCTTTTTTCGCCCATTTTTCATTTGAAGACATTTAATTCGCCAAAACGCCGTTTTATCCAAATTTATGATATTTCCTACATAGTTTCTCTAGACATGTTATTTCTTATGTCTCCGTCAAAACCATTAACAAGAGATATATGTATATAAGTTAAATAAAATACGACAACGAAGAAATTTCGAAATAGTTAGCAAGGACAAATTTATAAGTATAAATGACAGATGCGTGGGCGTAGATATTACTCAGCGAACACACGATAGTTTGCAATAGTTGCTTATAATAATTCTGTTTCAATTATTGCGACACAAGTAACGTAATACAGCTATGTGAATATGCATTAAGCACTTCAAAGAAAACCCGGTATTATAAAATCCTTGCTTATTTCGGGTAATTCCATAAACAGATGTATACACGATGGATTATAATAAGTGAAGAGGGAGAAGAATATCTCCGACAATGCGTCGTACCAACGGTAAAACATGGTGGCGGTAGCACCATGGTATGGGGATGCATGTCGGCATCAGGCGTTAGCGAAATCTTCCTTTGCGAAGGGCGCATGAATAGCAACCGTTACACCGAGATGCTACAGGAGATCCTGGAGCCATCCGTACTAAGATTGTTTGAAGATGAGAATGTTGAATATTTTTATCAACAAGATAACGCTCCTTGTCACCGTGCAAGGCCACAAAGCAGTGGTTCACGGAAAACAGGGTGCGCACTGTTGGAGTGGCCGGCACAGTCCCCGGACTTATCACCAATAGAAAATTTATGGTATATTCTGAAGAAAAACATCGCAAAACATCAGTGTGGGTCAAACGAGGAGCTTCGCCAATAAATCCTGAACGAATGGATCTCAATTTCTAGCGATGTATGCCGCAAATTAATTAGTAGTATGCCAAAACGTGTAAGATCTTTAATAAAAGCAGCTGGTGGACCAATTAAATATTGAAAATATTAATAAAATATCCTGTATAGTATATAATTTATTTTTATTCATCCGAAGAAGAATTGGGGGTGCTTAGTACATATTCACATAGCTGTACACCCTGGTTTTCGTCTTTATATTAATACATCGATAAACGTGTACAATTACAAAGTTTCGGAGAGGTTCATCAAGTACTGTTATTTTGAGAACTGTTGAAAGTGAGCAACTTGTATTTGTGGAATCATGGAAAAAGAACGATGCCGGTCAGTGATTCGATTTCCTTTTTTGAATGGGAAAACATGTGCAGAAATCAAAGGAAAGTTGGATGCACTTTCGTCAGATGTCAGATGTTTAATAAATTTAAGTGTAGTTGAACATCCGTCTTTGATGAGGTCGCCCCATTGAGGTGACTACGAACGATACCATCAATAAAGTTAATTATTCCATGTTAGTAGGCAACCGGCAGAGAGATTATTAATATGGCAAGCATCTCAAATGAATATGTGCGAAACATCCTTCATGAACAAATGAGCATGCGAAAGACGAGTGCCGCGTCTACTGACGATCAAACACGGAATTGTGATATCTTAAAAATGTTGTTCGGACATGTTTAAGCACAATATGAGGGAGTTTCTGGGGCATTGTGTGACTATAAGTGGAACATCACCACACTCCAGAAACCAAAGGTCAGTTGGCAAAGTGGGCTTTTCTCGGCGAAGGTGCGCCAAAGAAGGCGAAGACGATTTCATCAGCTAAAAAAGTTATGGCGACGCTTTTTTGGAATTCGACCACCTAGCGAAGAAAAAAATTTGCTACCGGAGCACTGTCATGATAACGCCCATTCCCCGATAGTTGCGACAGTAACGGTACGAATTGATGCCTCATCCACCATATTCGCTAGATTTGACCCCCTGTGTCTTCTGTCTTTTTCCAAACTTGAAAAAATGGCATGACGGAAAACAGTAAAGAAATCATTGCCGAAACGGAGACCTATTTTGCAGAGTTCGATGGCTTAAAAAAGTTGGAACATCGCCGGATTAAGGGTATGGAGCTAGAAGGAGATGTCGAGAAGTAATTTACTTAATGGAAAACAATTGCGTTTACAAGTAAAGATACGTTATATTCCTCAAGATCATCAAAAAGAACTTGGATGTGGTTTCTTTAGTTTAATAATAATATAAGTAAAACAACGAGAATAATCGTGCTGGTCGAGCTACTAATAGCATAGTTATTTCTGTTTCTAAATTAATTGGACCCGAGTTTTCTTTAAGTACGGTAAACAATACCACTTACTAATTCATTTTGCACAAAAATGGAACTTAAACATTAATCCTTAGGCGTATGTATATAAAAAATAAGTACGTTTATGTTTGCTATTCAAACAACGCCACTAAAAATATTTCTGTTTATGTAACTTTCTTATCACTAACTCCGCGATCCTTTACACTATACCAATCGTTCGTAGAGAATTTCGAAGGCTTCTTGATTGATTGTCTACGACTCCAAGTGAAACGATGCCTGTATCTTTGTTTAATTAGCTTTCACTTACATAAAATGAAATGTTAGACTTAGGGCTATCCTTAATTTCTACCCAATTACCAACACGCTTATAAATAATTAAGTTATAATCAGAGCCGCCATTCCAGTATGCATTTTTTATATGATTTAGGCAAAAAAAAGTATTTTTAAATTCTTAGGTGTAGATATACAAAATGCGTGTACATCTTCAATTTCGCATACTGAGAGAGCATATTAATGTCCAAGCTATGGTTATAATTGAAAACGATTATAACATACATACATATGCACTGTGTTGAGTCTCTTCAATGATGAATGCAGGAATAGCGTGCCAGTACTCTGAAAAAAGAAGAGAATCGAAATAAAATATGGAAACGATATCTCACAGTTTATTAGGTTACCAATTATCAAATTGTACGGTTCATTATATTTTGAATACACAGCGGCAATTGCAAAGTAAAAATGGGTTTCCAAACAAATCGACAAAATAATAAAAATTAATAAAATTATCAATTGAATTGACTGCAGCTGTTTAGGTCTACTATATAAATGTACTTTAGTAGCTTTAGCCTCAGATTTGATATCTTCTTTTCAACCTAGCTTTGTATACCTATACGTACAAGGTGGGCCAAATTCGATACTTCTAATAGGGAACTTATATTTCTGAAGGAATTAGACAAAAACTGACCTAAGCTTTTGCAGCTCGATTTTAAAGAGAAATCGATTGGTGAAATCCCTATTTTTATATCTTCCTTAATATAAGAGATACAGAGCGTTTTCTTAAAATGTGCAATTTTTAAAAACCCTTGTAACTTTATTTGTGAAAAATCCTTGATTTATATAAAAACTATATTAGGGCGCTTTTTGACGCAGAATTTTACGCTCTAAGTTTTTCTATTTTTAAACTCCTATTTTTCGAGATATTATCAAGACTTGTGTTTTTTTTTATATGGAACGCCCTATATATTTTTACACTATTGCAAAGCATATAAAATTACCTTTAGAATGATATAACACACTTGATATTT
>LR736892.1:253014-281552 GCA_902654985.2 Oryctes borbonicus | reverse complement strand
ATACGTCTTCTCCGCTAACCGCGACATGTATACGTTTCGCAGCTGTTTTCAATAAAAACAGATGCTAGAAAGACTTACATACGTTCGTCGCCGGACAGTTAAGAAACCGCGCTCGTAAACGATTCCGGCAGTATGATAACGACTCTAACATCTAAAAAATCGTCTAGATCCTACAACGCTAGAAGAATAAACTGGAACGACTTGTTCGCCATATGTTTTCTGCCTTATTATTGTCTGAGCGGTGTATTATTATTTAGGTATTGTTTGAGGTCGGCTGTGCATATCTATTCGCGAGTTGCAGCGTGCTCTGTAAAAGACATGCAGTTGCACACAAGTTCTATTGGTACGAAATATCTATGTTTTACGGGAAATAGTCGTGGGAAATCTGTTCCGAATGCCGAACGGTATATTTCATCTTGATGTTCGCGAGGTAAAAGTCGGTATCGCGCCGCGTCGTGTTAATGTGTCGAAAACTATTCACAAACGATCCGAGATTTACGTTAGCGTTATTATATATGAGGAGAGTGTTTTTTATATGCGATAGATTACGTACAGTTAGTCGCGGCCAAAGAAACGTTATCCGGCATGTATATAATAAGCTCAACAACCCACGCTTATAAAATTCAGAAAGATGAATTCGATCTCGTTAATTATTATAACAGTACATTCGCGTTACTTTTTTTCTAGGGTCATTAAAAAGTCGATGAATGCCAAACGACTATCGCAGATAAACCTCTTCAGAATAATTAGGGAAATTATAGGTCTATATGTTTATTTAATATCTACAGTAACGGTACTAACCCCAAGAGATCGCAGCATAAAAACGCAAACTGTTACAAAATGACCAAATTATTTATTTTTCCTGATTCATTCATATGGGAAATTTAAATTTACACGATTTTGAATAAAGTGTCGCCCAAATGGCGCCCCCCAAACTCCAAACACTGAGTAAGCCTTTTTCTGAAGTTTTCGTGCACCTTTTGAAGCATTGCCACAGGAATTTCGACGATTTGGGCTCGAATGTTGTTTTTGAGGGCTTCCAGGGTTCTGGGACAATTGTTGTATGCAACCGATTGTAGGTATCCCCACAGGAAAAAATTGCAAGGGGCCAAATCCGGAGCGCGCGCCGGCTGGTTCGCCTTTTAGGAAGATGAGGCGCCCAGGGAATCTGTCTTTCAAAAAGCCCATGCAAACCCTTGCTGTGTGGGCTGTGGCTCCGCCATGCTGAAACCAGACGTTTTCCTGCTCTATCCCTTCCAATTCGGACAAGAAACAATTTTGGATAATGTGCAGAAGTGACTGTAACCGCTCGTTTCTTCAAAAAAGTAAAGGCCGATGATCCCAATACTTGACAATGCCCACCATATTGTTACCTTGTCGGAGTGCAGAGACCTCTGGTAGATCTCACTGGGATTCGTATCACTCCAATAACACATATTCTGCTTGTTGACGCAACTATTGAGGTAAAAATGTGCCTCCTCAGAGAAGAAAACGATACCGTCTCGAGGCAACGCAGCAAGCATGTTTTCACTAGCGAGTTGTCTGGCTTCAAGTCTTGGACGACAACCCTCTTATAGGGTTGCAAATGAAGATGTTAATTAACGATTCGTTGAGCGGATGATTTTTTGCGCTTGGGATTCTCATAATAAATCCACTTTTCATCCCCTGTAACTATACGATGCAAAAACGACTTCCTTTGTACCAAGCGAGCAAAATGTCATGTGTTTTTGCGCTTTTTCATTTGCCTGTCCTTCAACTCCCATCTCCCGTAGCCGATTGGACAGCTTGTTGACTAACGCCCAACTGCTCGGCGAATTGCTTTTGTGTTTGCGAATCATCTCCGTTCAACAATGCTTGCAATTCCACATATTCTTTTTTTTTTGAAGTTTTCCACGTTATTATTTACATAGTTTATCTTTGTATTAGAGTAACGTCTGTTGCACAAATATAACATTATTATCACTATTATTATTCTACCGTGAACTTGGCCTATTACTGGTAATTATTTTTCGAATCAATTGTAAACTCTACAATTGAATGAATTAATTTTTTGCTCCCATTGTGTTCCGAAGGTCTACTCTTGAAATATTCCACAACATCTGCGTAGTTTCAAATCAAGCACCAATTACAATTAACTATTTCATACAATTTAAAAATGATATATTTTTTATTTACTATCACAAGAAGCTTATTAAAAAGATTAGTGAATACCTCAATCACAATTTGAAGATGCGCCAACAAAATCATAAAAAAGGAGCGGCAAAGTTAATACATTGGCCAATTATTACAACAGAATACCGGTGAAGTTGAACAAATCCAATCAAATAAGCGGATATCATAAGACAGGTCACGTGTAGTCCCATCACATAATTATCATCATCATGGTTCCCGAAGAGAAATCTTCCACTGGATGAAGAATTACGCCTAATTAATGTTAAACGAATTTGAAAGTTTCATCCTTGCTTAAAATTCATGCATTGGACGGCACTTTAGAAAAAAATAAATACACGTAGAGAAAACGTACAATCACATGCCGTAAGGAGATAGCGTATATAGTCATTATTAGGTGTATCTTATGTCTTCTTTTCCATCAAATCGAGAACAATGAGAGACGATTTCTAAATGCCAAGCGCGTGCAGCTTACTTATTAAAATTTATTTATGGAATTCCTCACTGCATTTCGTAAGCGTTCGCCTCTTAAAAAACATGTACACTCATGGTGGAAAATAATGTTACTTAATAAGGAGGCAAGTACGTTGGATGAGAAGTTGTTTATCGCTAAAAATTTTGGGCGGTGAAAAATCCAGTAGTTTCTGTGTACTTCTTTGGATGTTTCCTTCTCATATCTTCCCTTTTTCCTATCAATATGGAAGAAACATTTCAGTAAATAATAGAAATAGATAAATGAAAGACTAAATCTCACAAATACATTTATTTAAATTTGGCGGCCGGGTTCGTACGTGTAAATTACATGTACATCTTCAAGCAAAGCTAAAATA
Source organism: Oryctes borbonicus (assembly GCA_902654985.2). Classification (NCBI taxonomy): domain Eukaryota; kingdom Metazoa; phylum Arthropoda; class Insecta; order Coleoptera; family Scarabaeidae; genus Oryctes; species Oryctes borbonicus. The sequence goes on along the minus strand of LR736892.1, from coordinate 278,553 downwards.
GGTAAGTAAAAATTAGCAATGTGACAATAATGCCTAGATTGCAATAAAATTGATAAAACGTGAAGTTTTTTTAACAGAAAACATCAGAAAATGCTTAGAAATAATAACAAGAAAAATAATGCTAAAATAAGACATATCTGTGGGTGATGTAATTCTTCTCTCCTTGCATTGCGTGTGCCGCAAATAACACTATTTTAGCACTATTTTTTCTTTGATTATTGTTTCTAGGCATTTTCTGATGTGTTCTGTTATATAACCATGGTAAACTTGTGGCAATCTTTTACATGTGGAGTTTCCCAAAGCGCTCCTTGCTCACGCCATCTCATAGTAACCAGTCCAAGAACTGGTCGCGGGATGGCTTGGGGGACAGTACCCGATTTATGTCGCTGTTTTCTTAACGGCATGCATGTTTCTCTTGGTACTAAAGTACGCCAAGAAATGTCCAGCTTGTCGTTTCGAAATATTGTGGCATCGATTGTGAGGCAAGATCGATACAAGGTAGAGTTAAAATAGTCTGGGAACTACGCTGATAGCACCGGGTAGGCAGAAATATGTCCGTGGTTAGTATATTTCTTCCCTCCTTGCATTGCATTTGCCGTAAATAATTCCATCCAAGAAGCTATTTTAGATTATTTTTGGTTATTGAAGTTTTACTTATTATTTTAGATTCAGATACAAGAAATCACAGCCAGGTTACTAAACATTTCGAAAGATCAAACCGAATAGTAGACGAATTTGTAAAAATAAATTAAAGCAAAGTTTGTGATTTAGTCTTTCATTTATCCATTTCTATTATCTTGAACTCTCACCAAGTTACTCATTTAAATATATCAAAAGGTACTTGATGTCATAAACTGATGTTCGGCCACTTTTGAAGCGTTGAAACCAGTTGTAAGTGTGTATTTCACGTAAAGCGTCGTCCCCGAACGTTTCCTTTAACGTTTTTTAAAACAGAATTTAAAACAGAACTTGATACAGATTGAGCGTTTTCACATTCACCTATACGATAGCAGCGAGATACTGACAACGATGCCAAACAAATAGATTGAAAAGATATATTGTTTAACATCCTAGAAGAGTGAAGAATTCGTTAATGTCATAACACTCCATATCTCACTACGTTCTCTTAACTGCATTCTTGAACTCATGTATGGGAAGCCCTCTAATGCCTGAAGAAAGCGAATTGTATAACTTGGTCCCTCAGTAATCAATCAATCGGGTTGTTGCGCGCTTTCCAGTTTACTGTGCGGTACTCGAAAATCGTGTCTGCTGCAGGTTATGTAAGTGTGGTATGTCCATTTTGAGTAAATTTGTACCAAAAACAGACGTCCAAGTAAGAATATCATCCCTTTTGAACTGTCTCGTTATATTTCAGGTTGCATAACGATCTAATTGCTTTTTTTTTTAGCTTAAATATTCTTCAGATATTATTCCAAGTACCTCAAAAAATGTAGCTGAAAAGGGAATAGAAGGCATATAAAGCTACCGACAATTTCGATGTCGATCCATCAGCGTATCGACCCGGAATCTACTATCAAGCCCGGGAATTTGACATTTGCGCTATCTGCATTATTCTTTGTGGTAAGAATTATGTTTTAGGTTTTTTCTCAATTCACTGTCTGTTTGTTAGCGCCTTCCGATCTTCTGTTGAGATTCTGGGTGTTTGATGGTGTGAATGTGAAAACGGTCTGTGAGCGCAAACAGATAATTTGCTAAAGCATTAAAAGTTACTGTGCTTAAGTACGATGTTATTACATTAATTTAGAATTAGTATTTTTTGAGATAAAACCACTGAAAATAATAAAAACAAAATATTCGGCACTAAGATCGATCGACAATAAGTCGACAAATATGAATGGTGACGTGTTGGTATCGGTGTTGTGCCGTGATCGTGTCGGTGAATATGAAAATGCCCATAAATGAAATGTTAAAAATATGAAATATGAATTGGAAGAAAAAAAGATATACCAAATAAATGGAACACGGAATGGAATACATAATTCTACCGGTATATATGAAAAGCGATTCAAAGGGAATTACAAGGGTGTTACATTATTATGTACACGACTCAAAGCTTATGATAGTATTTTCAGAAATAGAATAAGAAAAATAGTAGAAACACAACATTCAAGATCATACGTTCACGATATAACAAACAAACAAGCAAAAGATAGATGAAAAAGCGTTTGATACAATAGGCAGAAACAAGACTTGGAAAAGTCTAGAAAACAAAAATGCAAATGCACAACTAATAGATCCAATAAAAAGTACATACCAAAAGGCGAAAATCAAAGTAACAACGTGTAACAGTATCGGAACAATTCATTACGACAGAAGGAGTGAGGGACAGGGTAGCATCTTGAGCCCACTACTTTTCATATATTCAATAGATGAAGTAATAAAAGAATATCAACAGAAAATTGAAATCTACAACCGATATTGCCGGAAGCCATTTGTCTTTGCAGATGATATTGCAATGTTTGCTCCAAAAAGATCCTAGAAATAATATTAAAGTATGGAAAGCCGCACAAATATGCAAAATAAGCAAAATTTTCAATTAAGTAGAGAAAAAACTAAATGCGTAATCATATATTGCAGCCACTAGACAAACTTATGTTTATTTGACTCATGAGAGGAGGTTCGCGTTGGTCACTGGTTTCCCTGAGAGTCGACAAAACGAGACGCTGCAAAATTCCTGGGCCTTGCTCATCTCTAAAAATCACTAACAGTAATATGGCTATACTTATACATATAGGTTATTAATTTATAATGCGCATACAAATAGCGCGCAAATATATTACGAGGTCACGGATATAACCCACAAACCGATTTTCTATGCCCGGCGACGCTGGTATAAGTAAAGTAATATCAGTTCTAAGAATTAGACAGCAACAAACAGAAATTATTCCACAACATCGGTTGAAATTTGAAGCTATTTTCCAACAAATTGCTATGGGCTACAATTTAAACCTTAGTGTGTGTTTGAGTAGAAATGACGACGCTTCTAGATTTCACCCTCAGCGTTGTATGGCGTAATAGCCACGTATTAAATCGTTAATAGCATTTATATGACGCATTAAGCGAATCTTTCCATACTCTTGTTTGTCATTAAAACGTTTCAAAAGTTTGGAAAAGCACCTACGTTACTTGCATAAAAATATTCCAAAAGGAACTCCTTTTGTTCCAAAAATGGATATTTTTAACACAAATGTCGAATTTCACGTAATGTACGTTGCCTAGTTAAAAATCAGTAATAAAGGTACGGTTTAGTAGCTTCAATATGCCAGAATAAGCCTTTTAGAAAACAACTGGTGAGAAACAAAAAAAAATAGCGAAAGTGATAACTTCACATTTACAAATGGATACGAACTTCGCCCTTACAAATGCAAGTAGATATTGAACTATCGCTTCCGGGCCTTAGAGTTGGATCATCCGTCATTGAGCAATAATGTTTCAATTTTTTTCTAGGGATATGAAGGTTGTCTATAAGCAATGTTGGGCAAGGTAGGCGAAGTAACAAACTTTTTCAATGTCATTAAACAGATTCATGTCGATTCTCGAGGAAATCGGGTCAACGAGTTTATCTAGTCAGTCCTAAAATTTAGTCAATTCCCTTACTTTGCCATCACCGCTTATAAGTAGCTATCATTGCAGATCTCATAATTATCTTCAGTTTACAATAAGAGGCCATTTAATAGTTATATTTTGGGAAACTTAAAAAGAAATTTGTTTACAATTTTAAACGTAATCCTTTAGACATGGATATTTAAATATTTGAGAGAATGAAATGAATGAGAGAACAGGGGCAGCAAACAAAATATATTGTGCAATTCATAAGAAATTTCCCAAACAAAAGAAAATTTCTAGGAAAACAAAGACAACAATATATAGAACGATCAACCTTACAATACCTACGGCATGGAAGTGAAAATTGAAATTTAACAGAGGGACAGGAAAAAAGCGAACAAATAAGAGAAGAAATGAAGGTATACGAAAAGAGTTAGATGTAAAATCAGCAAAGAGAAAGATTATAGAAGAACAAATTGGGTTGGTTTAGATAATTAGTGAGAGCAATGCACTTTCTAGAGTGAAAAACAGCAAAAGAATTGCTTATAATGCTAAGAAAAGGAGTAATGAAGAACAATACATCACAGCAATGCTAGAAACTGCCATATATTGCACAGATCTGTTAAAAAGCATCCGCACCAGTGTTCGGCATGTCATGCTATATTGCATATTACTCATATTTACAATTATTTATTATATTACACAATAATAACAACATTTGATATCCGAAACATTCCTGTTACTTTATATTTCTTAGATCTATAGCTGTCTTCTCAAAATATTTATTTAAGCTACTGTTCCGTTAAGTCAATTGGCAACCACAGCAATTAAATCCTGGCCATACTTACACAAAGCCACCAAATCTACAAATGGCAACTTCGTACAAACAAGTAAAACAAACTTGCCTTAATAGCACCATATTTGTTTGTTATTGTTTGCAATGTTTGTTTTTCCATTTGTCTCTAAGTGATGGTAATTTAAAGTTATCAGACGTTCGAAGTACGTAACTTTGTTTAATTAATCTTCGAAGGAATAATTTAATTTAACTGGCGGAAATACCAACTCTAAATTGAATAGATCACAATAATAATACACGCGGTGTTTAAATGTGTGTTGTATGTAGGTGTCGTCTCACGCTTCATTTGCTGATTTGTCACTGTACCTAAACCTAAACAGATTGCAAACAGCTTATAGAACTTAGACTTATGTAATTACTTCTTCTTAGTTGTACGTGATTACAATCTTGGTAATATCATCTGAATGTCACAGTACAATGAGCCTGACTATCTCTCTGCCATTATGATACACACTTGTGAGATATTTGTGGATACTATTTCTACGTTGAATCTTTTTCAAATATGTCGAGTGGTGAATGCGAACGAACGTACATTGGATCTTGTCTTATGTAATTTCTCTAAAGATGAAGTGGTGAGATATGATTTACTCGTTATTCCTGAGGATGATCACCACCCTAATCTATCTATTGCATTCAATGTCATGGCAAAACCGGTAAGATCTAACTAAATTAAATATTAAAAATCCCTGACTTTGATGCAATAAATAATTAAACTGGAATAATTTCTTAAGCGATTCAAATGATTTAAATGCAAATCAGAATGTTTCAAATTTTTATGACTGTTTGTACCAGATCTTAGCAAAACATCTACCTTCAGTTGCAAACAAGCGCAAAAAATATTCCGCGTGGTTTTCTGCGGGTGCTCTTAAAAGTTTGAACGAAAAAAATAACTATCACAAACATTTTAGGCAGACCAGTAATCGTTTAGATTATTTAACTTTCAATTACTAAGAAAACGTGCCAAAATTATTATTAGACGGAAGTTCAGGCAATATATTACTTCTTCCGAAAATACAATTAAACAAGACTAGCTAAATAATTTTTTAAACTTTTATCTCGAAAGAAGAAAGCAAACGCACTACCATCAATTATGCATATTGACACAAAGAAACTGTGTAAGAACCCGCAGATGCTGTTGTCAATAACAATTACTTTAATAATTTAACTTCTCTCAAGAATGATGTTTCTCGGTTGCGCCTCCCATATTATTCTTTAATGAATCACTTTGTAGCGGATGCTCCCCGGTTTTTGAAAGTTAGCACAAATTACTCCGGTTTTTAAATCAGGAAACAAGGCTAGTCAAAAATTATAGACCGATTTCAATTTTATGTGATTTCAGTAAGCTTCTTGAATCGGCTGTGCCTGACCATTTGTTTTCGTGTGTGAGGGCTTTAATGATTGAGCAGCAGCATGGATTCTTCAGATGTGAGGATTCTTCAGATGTGACTAATCTAACCGTACACTCGCATGTGGATGGTCTGTGCACCGACTATGCGAAGGCATTTGTGTGTTACGGGAGCCTATTGCATAGGTTTCATTTTTATTTAACTCGTATGGTGCAAACAGCCGTTGTGAATAATTTTTAATCTTATCTGTTCTTGATGCCGTCTGGAGTGCCACAAGGTTCCGTGTTTCCCATGTTTGCCGATGATTTTAAAACCTACACGTGCATTAATGTTGCTGACGACGTTGTGGCGTTTCAGGGTGACCAAGATAGATCCTTTGGTTATTTTTCCGACAACCATTTAATTCGTACAACCGATAAATGTGTGCAAACTTCCCTTGTACTTGTAGCCGCGCGCCAGCTGTTCATGGGTGGTCAGAGGGTTCGTTCCGTTGATAGTTGATCTGACTTGGGCATTATGTTTGAAGAAATGTTATCGCAGGTTTGTTATTCGCAGCATAAAAGAATGTAATAAAGTTAATAGTATCAAAAGCATTTATTTTGCATTCGTAAGAAGTAGATTGGATTACGCATCAACTATTTGGAGTATAATTCGTATAGAAAAAATTAAAAAAAAATCATCAAGCACTTGAACTATAAATTTAATACATGTAACGATAATTACTCAGTTAGATTATCAAATTATGATTTACCTTCGTTAGCACTGAGACGAAATTGTTTTGGCGCTTTCTTTTACACAAGATTTTGCATGGCCCATATTGACTGTCCAACTTTACTTTCTGATCTTGGCCTAAATGCACCGATGTATGTATATCACGAGGAATCCGTTCACTTTTCATTTGGCAAAGCGAAATGCAAGTTGTAGCATAAATTCTCCCTTGCCCAGAATATTACGCTATTATTATGTGTTCGTCTGTTCTTGGGACATCTGATATTATTTATTATTTAAATATGCTGAAATTATCAGCTATAAAATATCTATTTTTGATGCATCAAAAGAGAAAACAAAAAGAGACCGAAACCGTAGCCGATAGAAATAAATCAATAGTGTGACGTGATACTATTTTAGCTGTAAACACGGTGCCCAACAAAACATACAAGGATAATCTGACGAGATCACAGCCTAATATATAAACTAGTATTTTTTATCAAATTCAACACAGTTTCCTTGTAAGGCTATACACATTTCACAGCGATGCTCTCATATTTTTAATCCGTCCAATAAGTAGTCCTACAAGATAGGCGTGTACGGATGATAGCCTTCTTATTCGATAAAAATCTCTGTCCCCTGACAGAAATGTCAGACAGTGCGTTATCTTGGTGGAGCAACTTTCTCTTTCTCCAAGTACGGCGGCTTTTCCGCAATTTCTACCTTCAACTTGTCAAGTAATGATGCACAGTATGCTCCTGCTACTATTTTCCTTTTCCGAGATGGTCACCATCACATTCCCGAACAATGAAACAATTTTCGCCTCTTTCGGAGCCAATTCACTCTTTGCAGTCTACTATTTCGACTGTGCTCTGGCTTTAGGCGGATACTGGGATATCCAAGTATCATCTGTTATTAATCGACACCAAAACTCCGACTTATTTCGCTTGAACTGCTTCAACTAGGCTTTAGTGCTCGTTGAGCAAGCGCGGTACCCAACGCATGGTTAACTTTTTGATGCCGAATCCTTAAGTCGATACATGGCAAACACATTGTTTCGAGATGCCCGCAGTCTCTGTTGTTTCTCTAACCTTAATTCGACGGTCGTTTAGCACCGTTTAATGAACTTTTCCGATGTTATTCGTGCTAGTTACAGTTTTTGGCTGTTCCGAATGTTCAACTAAGCTGATGTGACGTTTACAAAAATTTCACTGAGTCAATCTCGGCTTTATTTCACGTAAGCGCATTGCAAGAATTTAATGGCTCGATACTCCAGGTTACAGAAACCCTCAGTTCGACTGACACAATCCACTGTTAAATAAGGACTGAGCGTTCAACATGGTTGACATTTTCAAATGTATCTTTCAACACATGCGCAATTATTTTACCCAGAATATTTTTGAAACTTTTAGGACTATCCTCGTACTTAATTGTGTATATTCGGGTAATTTCCAAATTGTCTTCTAATATTTTGTTTGGAAAATGTTGAAGGAAAGAGATATTTTTTCAATTTTTTCAATTGAGTTACTCTATTTACGGACAAAGTCTTAAATTTGAAAAATTGAGAGCGTAGATTCGAATCCTAGTGACTGCGCCATGTAATACATATAGGTATAGGTTAAGTCAGGATTTGGTATTACAGAGAACCTAGGTCTCTTGATAACAACTAATTTTATTCTTCATTCCTCTACTTTAATCATTGAGGGAATAATATTTCCACCGCCTATATGTACAATATTATGACAGGAGGCCAACAAAATATACTACGCGGGCGAGTAATATTCTCGTTTTTCTGGGATTAGTGTTTACCAGAAATATATAGTTCGTCTAGAAAGTATCCGGAAAACAAAAAGCACAGCTATAATTTTACGGTATATATTTTTATTACTTTAATCCAAGCTTTAGTGTAGGCAAAAGTATGCCATCTTGCATTATCCTGCTGAAAACACCACCCTTCTGGATATAAAGCACGAGCCGTTTCAAGAAGAAAGCCATCAAGAATTTCACAATACTTTGCACGGTGCCATTAATTAGACAGAGAGGTGTAGCACCACGCTGAGAGATTGCTCCCCAAACCATTATTTTTGTGGGAAATTTGGAAATTTGAACGGTAACATTTTCTCTTGATACGATTTTTAAATGATTTCCACCAAGCTGAAAACAACTTTCGTCAGATATAAAAACATCACTAAAATTATCGTGTCGAAATCGTTGCTTTTGTAGAGGTGTCATTGCAGGGACTTTTTTTGGTTTCTTTGATAAGTAACCTTGTCTTCTCAATGAAATGCGGACAGTTTCTGGACACACTCTTATTTGACGTTGACTTCCAAATCTGTTAGTCAGTTTTCGAAACCCTAGGCGCGGATTTTGTCGTCCTAAAGTCACTAAAGCGTTTACTGTTTCCGCTAATCTTACGCGGTCTTCCAGAAACTGGTCCATGGCTCATATCTCTCCTATTTTTTATCCTCTTTATTGTCCCATACACTGCACTTTTTCCGAGTTCAGTCAATTGCACTAATTTTTTAACGTCTTGAACATCTTTTCTATACAAATATTCCACCAACTTTCTTCTTTCTACTTGCTACATTATTTCACAAATATTAAGCGCGCTGATAATCAATAATATTTGACAGCTGGTGTTGTTATATGATTTTTCCCATGGCCTACAGTCGGCACAACCTACTTGCTGCGTTACTTTTGTTTTAGGATGTAACAAAAAAGAAATATATTAAAATTAAGAAAAATAATAAATTCCGGATACTTTTTAGACAGATAATATGCAGCCAACTAGTAGCTTATGCCCGGATTGTGGATTGGGCTTATCAATTTTGACGTCAATACGACATCGTTAGTAGACATATTCATTTTGAGAATGGTAAATTAAGGTGCAGAGCATTATTTACTGCTGTGGTTTGAATAATCTCTACACAAACAATTTTTATTGCACTAGGAAACCGCCAACATTACGGAATAATCCAATGCATAATAGAATTTATTTACTTTAAAAATCATATTTTCAAATGTTTTGAAACTACTGCCAAAAACCGTAGGATGATCTGAATAGTAGTTGCCTTGGTCAGTTATATTCCGAAAGACCAACCGTACTTTAAAAAACTAAGGGGCAACGGTATAATAAAATCGCAATCGAAATATGCAACGTTCTAAAATTCATGAGCGGAATATTTATTGCTTAAATAAACAGATTTTGTGAATCAGCATAATTGTTTATGCAATAATCCTCATTTTGTCTTATTTGATAAAGTTAAAATTAACATAAAAGCTTCCAGTAATAAAAACAGGCAGTTATAATTTCATGCAAAGCGTCAGGTGACGACTTAGAGGAAAGATACGTAAATATGGTAAATCATTGAATATGTTTGTTAGACTATGTTTGATGTAGTAGCAGTAGTACAACACGTGCAATGTTTAAACAAGCTCTGACGAATCTAACGAGGATACGAAACATTTTTTCAAACGTTTAATTTGTCTTAAAACATGATGTGACAATATTCGAGAAATTTTGCCTTAATTTTTTCAAAACTGCTTAATGCTATAGAAACACTTTGCAGAAGAAAGAAAAAAATCGAAGGAAAACAGAGCCAAGTTCATTTTAATTCTCTCGCACTAAGCACTTCGGCTTAATATCAGTATTCTGGCAGTCATGCAAATGTTCTTAAACAAGCCACTTCAGTGCCCGTACTATATTTGTTTAGGTCCCTTTGCTATTAAAAGCATTGTTGTTTCAGAAACCATTTCTTCTTTCTATTTCGTAAGCTAATCAATTAGATGAATATTGATCGTGCGCTCCAGAAAATATTGAATTACGGTCGGTCATGTTATCGGCGCCATGCCTCTTGAAAATGTAATAAGAAGGTTATATCGTTGACTTGTTTTCAACTTCTGGCGGTCTACGTTGAGTTATATTTTCGTTTAACTTGGAAAGTTTTCTTCCAGACACATTAAATGAGATCACTTTATACAATAGGAAGAGTGATGTAATAAGATACTAAGAAGACACATAAAATATACGTATTGCAGCAGCTATTTTTAATCTGAACGCTATATTTTTTTTTATATGGTGAAGCCTTATATAGTGAGGGACTAAAGTTTAAATACATTAAAACTTAAATACACAAACATCATTTAAAATGAAAGTAAACCGTTGTAACACAGATATACATATGCGATGTATTTATTAGTTGAATAATAAACAATAATGAAACCTAAAAAAGATTATTTTGTTGCATAGATAACTCTTTTGGTTAATTTTAATTAAACTGAAAAACGTAAACTTAAATTCATATTTGGTTGGTCCGTCCCGAGTTTAGACGAAGTGGCATAGATAGAACTAAATTTTCTATTTCAGATATTGTGATTTCTAACCAGGCCTTTGTTAGAGCTTCCTTAAGGGATGCTTTATTTTATGAAGTTGCATGATCAATTTTTCGAGCCAACAATTCCCAAACGTGCTCTCTATTGGATTTAAGTCCGGTGATTGAGGAGGACTACAGTGCCGACATGGTGCATAATACACTAACTAATCCTTCACCAAACGCGCGATATGCTTGGGGTTGTTGTCCTGTTGGAATATCCAATCTCTTCCCAGACCCAAGCTGTGCACAGAAGGCTGCAAATGTTCCTCCAATATACTTTTATACGGGTGCTTGTCTATTATGCCATCAATAAAGGCTAAACGTCCTACTCCAGCTGCCCCAATCGTTCCCCAAACCATCACACTTCCGCCTCCATGCTTAACGGCAGGTATTAAATTTTTGGTTTGAAATGCTGTCCCAGATTTGCGGCAAATTTTTGCGCGACCATCGCAACCAAAAATTTTTAAATTTAGATTCACCTGTAAATTAGATTCTTCTGCAAAAGTCCTCATCCATATCCTTGTACTTGTTTGCAAAATCTAGACGAAGCCGCTGATTTTTGTCAGAAATCAGAAGTTTCTTCTTCTATAGCTCTTATTCCGTAAAACTCTTTGTACAGCTTTTGGGTAAACATGTTTGCCTGGTACTACAGTATTATTACCAGTTAACTTTGGCACACTTATTTCTGAATTGCATTCGCATTCGCATTCGGTCACCGGTTGATGATGAGGACCATTCGTGTCCTCGAAACGGCCGTCCCGGACTAATTATTATATTACTATATAATAAATTAAACTTGTGTGGTGCGGAGGGTGCCGATACTTATGTGTTGTTTACGATATATTTAATGTACAAAATTATAAGAGATCCTTTGCAAACGAAGTGAACGAAATTTCTTATGGCAAATTAAACTTAAATAAAATCCAATCTTGCAAATAAAAATATCACGGTTACAGCTAAACACCATCTTCTGCGATGCGAGAGCGAGTTTCACCTGGAGCGGTACTAAGCACCGGGCGTAGGACAATGCTGAACACCGTCTACATTGCGGGGCTGGGTCTTGTCTAAGACAGTGCTTAGACCCCATCAGCGTTGCAAATAGGAAAAGACGCTTCCTAAACTAGATTTTACAACGGTTTATATACCCTTGTCGATGATGACGCAGAACTTCTGAATGACGTACGATACAAAAAAACAGGTCGAGAACGTGTTTTTAAGTGTGGTGACGGCCCAACGGGGTGTATAAGCTTTTTCAAGCTTGTCATAACCTCAGGAGCCCTTTGGTGTGTAAGTTGAAAGAATAAATACAAAATAATTATACATTTCTTTGAGTCTGTGATTTACAAAGCTTGTTAGATAAACAATTGAGGTACTAAAATTCAACGCTCTCTTGAATACGATAAATTTCACATCCTCCTTTAAATCGCAGAGTTTAATTTATTCCAGCATTTCATACCTTGATGAAAAATAAATAATTGAGCTACAATTGACTCCATTAGAAATAATTGGGAGTTTAAGGCTAGAGAAAATAGAGAACACCCAGTATTATTTCATATAAAAGATGGGTAAATGTTTTCAACGAATTGTTACAGTTAAGTAAAGCATTAATAGTTAATACGTAACAAATGAACAACAGGTTTGTTAATTTATTTCCTTTTCCGTCGTAGCTTACTATTTGTCTATTTTATTACAACAATTCAAAATTTAATAAGCAGATATCGAACTGCTTATAGCAAGAAAATAACGCAAAGTGTTGCTGAAGCAACATATTAAAAAAATTAAACAAAATATTCATAATCTTTCATGCTATGTTGGTTCACGCAATTAAATTCAAATAAACACAAAAAAAAGTTGATGCTAAAAAGATGAATTCATTAACTTTTATTTTATGTGCAAACATAACAGTTGCATACTCAGAGTGACATTTCAATTCACGGGAATGCACAGCAGGCCGCGCCATCGACTCGTCAACTGGAAATTGAATACCCCTTATGTATATGATTCAATACGTAAACTTCGTATAACGATGTGTATAAATTCGCGACGAATAACGCAGAAAATCAGGTGTATGACAAATAAAACGAATAAGAGGTAATAACGCGCCCAAAGTTTGCTTTTCGGGTCGATCGTTTGCTCGAGAAACGAGGCAAACTGCGCACAAGGTTAAGGTGTGAATTGGAAATAATTAAAATGTAGGCGACGCGATGTTGGGGAAAATATAAGATAATATCGTTACTTTATCGCTAAATACTTATGGTAACAGATCCCAGCGCAAATAGGTGTGTGTATAAACATATAAGAATGCGTCATATCTTTTGGCGTATGCAATAGCAATTAACATGTCACGAACAAAATCAGAACAGGTTACATTTCAAGAAGGCGGGAAAACCACTTATAATAATGACTCCTTTTTAAGGGAGATTAGGGTAGATTCGAACGTCTTTGTGTTCGAATTAAAAATGGAATTCTTTTACGTAAGTTTTCTAGAGAGTTACTTAGCTTAATTCAGCTGATAAGTAGAAGTACTTAAAATATAAGATTTATTGAAAGTTACAAACACTTCACACGATTTGCTGTGAAAACCTTATTGCTAAACTTAATGTGTTAACTACATTTAAACAGTTTATGGAGTTTCATAATGGTATCGTGTTCAATTGCATTTCCAGATTAAATCCATTATTAAGTACAGAACATTTAATCGACTTGAACATGTTAGGCCGCGAATGTGTTGAAGGTATCATAAAGTGATAAACGGTGTAGTAAGTCAAGTAAAAGTGGAGAGTTAGCAAAGCGGACCAATGGGTAAGCGCGATGCGCCGATTAGTCGGTTTTTCAGACATTCGCTCTCATCGTTTATCATAATCTTACACTTAGGGCTACATTTGTTCATTGACCGACTATATTGTCAATGCTTTTCCATTGTCTTAAGAACCAAACAGAAAAGTGTAAAGATTTTATACGCTGGAGTTTTACTTTTCTTTGTGTCACGGGTTGTAAGGCCGCAAAGCTGATGTGCAGCACTAAGTGGTATTTTTCTTGACGATGCTTAATGATAAAACCGTTACTGTTACTTTTACAGTTAGTGGCCAAAAAGCACAAATTATTGTATGCACAAAGGAGCGCATAATTCAAGACATAAAGGCGAAGAGTGGAAATTCCATTTGTCAATGAAGCGAAATAGCCCGGAGTATGGTTCTATCAAAGATCCACATCACTAAAACCATCAACAAATCTACTGTTGCCTTAGGCAAATGTAGAAGGGGTTGTGTGGAAAAAATAGTGTGGATTAAGCCTAAAAATAATGCTAACAAACTACAGACTAATGAATGGTCAACCTCCTATAATTAAATCGCATGGTGCAAGCTATCAGAAACTATTAAAGGAACTCAAGGCGAGGCCGATAATTAGCAGACCCAGTGTCACCATCAGTCCCGAGTACAGCTTTGACAAGTGCTATAAAACGGTAATACCAGATAGAGAAGAGTGGAAACAAAGCCCGCCTATAAAGTCCGAATCCATCTGGTAAACAGACGGCTCAATGACAGAGAATGGAGTCGGAATCGGAATTTGTAAAAATAGATCTAAAATATATAAATCGCTAAGTCTAATTCAAAGCGCCACAATATTTCAAGCCGAAATAGTAGTAGTGCCGGGGTGTATTGAAGAATTAGGTATGCATGAATGCACTCAATAGGCTGGGAAGCCGAACTGAGGCGACCCTAGCGTGGGTACTAGGACACGAAGGAAAGCTGTTAGAACAATAGTGGCCCTGCTAACAGGACACTGTATGTTCAAGAAGCACATGAGCAATCTGGGCCTGACAGAGGAAATAGCATTTAGATTCTGCTAGTTGGAAGAAGAGACCGCCGACTATGTAGCACTAGCACAAGTACGCTTCTCAGAAATGGGCTCGGAATACCCAAAATCCGAAACCTACGTAGATGGATCACTCACATGACTGCTAAATCTAGCAAAGAAAGCAAATGAGAGAGGAACCACAACAGATCTGAAAAGGTCGCTGTGCAATAGGTCAAGGACCACCTCGAGTAGTAGGTAGAGCGGAGGATACTGATCAGGGTTGCAATATAAGACGGTCTCCACCGTGGCCCATAGATCTGCTGGCACAGGAAAGGGTGCATATGAGCAACAGAGATAGGAAAGAATCAATCAGAGAAATAAGAGATTGGACACTGAATATTTGACAGGAAAGATGGAGCAGGAACATATTTAAAGGACAATGGACAAAGACGCTAATACCAGACATAGGGGCATGGAATAAGTGCGAACACAAGAAGGTGGATTTTTGAGAATGCAAAACTTACCGGAAGACAAATGCATATATTGCGGCGACATTGATACAGCATATGTAGTCGGGGGAACACAATAAGAGAGGGAACTAGAGTGACCATCGGAATAGAAATATCAGTAAAGAACTTAGCTGAAAAAACGATGGAATCCACGGAGAACTGGGAGGGGCTACACCGCATGATCAAAGACAACAGCTAGGTGTCAGAAAGGAGAAGAAAGTGTGAATGGTGAGGCTACTCGGTGCTCCCATGATGTAGAAACCTATATGGTGGTTCCATGGAAGTACCAAGAGAGATGGAACGGGGTGGTTTTAGTGTGTAAATCAGTCTTGCACACACTAACTAGGAGTCCTACACACACATCCAAGCATGTACATGGCATTTATCTAACTTTTATCAGAAAAAAATTTTCAAAAAGATGCAGGATTATTCCTCACGTACCATTTATGTGGTTGTTAGAAAAGAAATTGAAATGTAGCAGCCTTATCTAATTAATAATTCATGAAAACTAATTCTCCGCCGAATCTATGCCGATCGACTTGCGAGGATTTTTTTTTTGAGTTATCATAATTACATCTACTATCTAGTTGAAACATGACTACATTCTATATATTTTATGTACATACAGGATGCAGTTGGAGTAAGTCTTTATACTTTACGAAACCGTGGAACTTGAATAAATAGAACGTAAAAAATTCTTAAAACATTGCTAAACACTTCAACGTTTAATGTTGCCGTTTGGAACAGGAAAACTGAACGTATATTATAGAATCTATTTAATTTTAATGTCATATTTGAAATGTTCAGGAATTCATGTTTGACTTTAATCTCGTACCTGATTACCGAATATTTGCCTACGGAAAAATATCTCAATTTCTATCAACAGCCCTCAAACAGAAACTCTGCAAATACTTAAATAGAGAGCACGCTAGAATAACATTACACTCCCCGACAAAAACTTAGACGCGGTAAGATGTTTTAAGGGTTACAACATTTCTTTGCGGAACTAGCAAGATATCTAATTAAGTTTTTATTCATAAAAGTAAAATAAACTTAAAAATATCTCCTCCAGTAATATACGAACTAAATAATAAATTATTATTCCAATGTTTAAACAATTTCCGCGACAAAAATTTAGACGCTCTATTGCAAATTTGAAACAAAAATAAACAAATGAGTGATCAGTAATGCGTAGATCCTCCATTGTTCTTAATCACTTCCAATAGTCGGTTATTAATAGATTTATATAAATTTAACACATAATTTTGGGGGATATTCTGCCATTCAGTCACTATTGAAGTTTTCAGTTCCTGTACCGTGAAATATTGACGGCCTTCGCCATAAACGCGACGTGCCAATTCACCCCACATGTTTTCAATAATGTTTAAGTCTGATGACCCTGCCGGCCACTGTAAAGTTTTAATCTTTTTCCCTTTAAACCATTCAGTAATGGTTTTTGCTTTATGAATTGGCACGTTATCTTGCTGAAAAACAGAATTGCGCCCGGCCCATTGGTTTCCAAAACGTAGAAGATTGTCACGCAATAAGTCTTTGTACGTCACAGATGTCATTTTGTTTGTGCAAAACACTATCCCACTTTTATCGCGAAATCCAATCGCTGCCCGTATCATCACAGATCCAGCCCCTAATTGTCTGGTCATTTTCACTTTTGGTTCCTTTCTCAGATCATGATAATAATGCGAGTACCCATCCGGTCCGTCCAAATTAAAACGTTTCTCATCGGAAAATATAACTTTTTCCCATTGTTTCTTCCGGGATACGTGTTCTTCAGCAAATCTCAACCTCGCTTCTTTGTGTTTCGCCGAAAGTGGCGGTTTTCTCAACATTTTCTTCCGTGATATTACCGGTGACGCCTTTAAAATCTTTTGAACATTACGCACGTGCGTTTGTACCCCGCCTGTTCTGCAATAACTCTCGCCGACGCAGAAGAATTGGATGCACACCGCAATATCATGCGTCTATCCCGCTCACTTACAGCTTTCGGTCGACCCTGGCCTTTTGGTTTGCCCTAATTTTCCGGATCTTTTAGGAAATTTCTAACGCAATGATCGCTTCTTCGTAATCGAGAAGCAATTTCCTTCTTACTAACACCATCCAAGTGCTAGGCTAGAACTTTACCCCTTTCCCTTAATGAAAAGGGGTAATTGTTTTTTTCTACCCATATTGCAAACACTTTACAAAATATTATTTCTTGCGGTGAAATGTGTACACTTTACCAGCACAACCGCTGCATATAAAGAGAAGTATCAAATTAAAACATTTTTGCTTATATTAATGTAATAAATGCGCAGGGTCTAAATTTTTGTCGCATTTAAAATTCCTATTTTGATCTGGGAAAATCTCAATTACCCCTCATAAAGCAATAAATACCCAGAAATATCTATAAATGGACTATTTACATACCAAGTATTAGTAACCCTCATTTACATTTTATATAATGTCTATAAACTTTGTTTCGTAAATAAAAACGATACCGCACGATGTTTTTGTCGGGTAGTGTAACACATCAATTTCAAGTATGTTCATATTTCAGGCCCGGACGCCTACAGCTCGTGAAATTTTTGAGCGTACATTTTGTAAATTGGGGACATTGATTTAAGCAATTTGCAAAACGATTTTACTTAATTTTGTAATTGTTTTACATATGTGATCTATGTGAAAATCTAATTATACTACCTATCACAGTCTTTAATAATAGCGACCTCGTTTTCATATTGAAAAAAAAAACCGCTCAAGAAGATCAAACATTTCACCGAACATTTATCATGTGGTTGTTAGGACAGAATCCGAAATAACGAATTAATAATTCATGAGAACCAGATCCGCACGATTGCGGAAAGCTGTACAAATAACGGAGACGCGATCATGGAATGCCAAGCTTATTTTTTTATTTGTATCAACATTAGAATAATTAAATCTATATATAAAAGTATTTCGTATTTGATTTTTTGTTAGATCTTTGTAGTTAATTAGAAATTAAATTGTTATTTGGGCTTACAGGTTCGTTTAAAGAGAAACTATTTACTTTGCGTTTGTATATTTTATTGTTCGTATTTGGCGTTGTTTCGCTGATTTGTTCTATTTTATTTAATAAGAAAGCCACTGCTAACAAAGGCAAGTAATTTTTGGTTATTGACATTTTTCAAGATTTCTTCTGTTATATACTTAGCAGAGTTAGTAGATCCTTTGCTAATTAATCCGGGTTGATTACGCGAAAGGAAATTATTTTTGTTAAAATACTGAAGTAGTGAGCAGAGCAGGACGTAGTGAAATTACTCCGTAGTTGATTAGAAATATATGCCAGAAGGACGCTGATGTAATGAATTATTATCGACTTTAGAAGGTAATCTCATCATGGCCAGTAGCCAAAGTGGTAAATTTAATTTCTTCCGGCGTAGCAGAAAAAAATAAAGAACGAACTGTGAGGCTCATCAATGCCACTGAAACGTAACGCTCGAGGAGTCACCGCAAAACTGTTCTGAAATCGAAGCAAAGTGCTCATTAAACATTCCGGATTTAAAACTACGATATTGTTATAAAGCTGCTAGATCTTTCGCAAGACGTCCAGAATTATTATTATTATTTCAGATGTAAATACAAACGATGATTAGGAAACTAGGTAACGTCAGTTGGAAAGTGATGTCCGAAAGAGATAAGCAAATGGACGATTCGAAAATCGTTAACAGAAGCTAACTTATAACAATGGAAAAGGGGAAGAAACTTGCTGTTTCGAAGAAAAATATTAAACCTCGTATGAGTTTTAAATTGAAATACATAACAATGAAGGGCCGTAATTTCTTTAAACGAGACTAATCGAATTTTATCGGATGGACGTTCCTGGTGTAAAAAAAGGGATAGTAAATCCCTTTTGCCACGCTACGTTAAACCGACAATTACATTTGGCGATGGTTCAACGATATTGGATTGGATTACGGAGCACAATGTAGGTATCAAATTTAAAGCACGGTAAACCAGTACTCTTACAAAAACGATTGTTGATAATATGCCGGCAAGTGAATGTGCAGTAGTATTTCAAAAAACGGCAAAAATTGGATGGAAGCCCAACAATTTCAAACGATGGCAAGGCCTATTCAAAGCCCAGACTTGTAATCCTATTGATAAGGTGTGGGTATATTAAAAATTAAAGTAAGAATAAGCAGAGTCCTCCGCAAACAACAATAAATAATTTGTGGCAAAGAGTGAAGTGACCGTGGCTTTAGTTACTGCAGAATACTGCGAGAATCAAGTCACTAAGGCTATCCGCGGTCGTTGCTTTCTTTTAATGAATTTAGGTTTCCGGGTTGAAACCGCGTCGTAGTTGCCGACGTTTCGCTCTCTGACAAACTCCTCACAGCAACGATACAACATGCAGCAGCCCAGAAGAAGCTCCATGTAACTGAGAGCGGTTTCAACCCAACTGTTAAGTTTTGATTAACATAACAGAAAAAAGTACATTAGATGCCAACATTTCGAAAATGTACGCTTACATAGTTAAGAATATTACTATCGTGATTTAAGCTTACAGGTACTTGAAAGGAACTTCAAACGAAAAACAAAAATAAATTATTTACCAAGATCAACTTAGCGTAACTTCCTACACCGTCGAGATATTCACTGTCATTGATCATTATTTAGCGACGCTAACAACATAACCGGCATTCATCAATTACGCAGATTACATCATATATCCTTCCCTATCTAAACAAGTTCTACAGAAAATAATACCTCCTAGGAAATGGCAACAGGTGCAAAACATAAATTTACTCCGGTTTCTCTTTTATTATTGATATTCTACGTAATCAACTAAGAGCACAAGCGAACAATTATACTAGATTAATGGCCACGGAAGTATTCAAACGGTCGATTTATTATTATTGACCGTGTGAGATTTAGATTTGTGCAGCGTTAAATAAACATATACGATAAAGAAAATATTAATTAATCAGTTTATTGATGCCAATGATGTAAACATTGTTATCAGCTTGGTTTCCATTCGCTAATTAATTTAGATCGGCGTAATTTTTCCCATCTTCTGTAATCAGTTCCATCAGAAAACACATACCGTGAGTATTACAACAAACTATCTGCGGCGTAATTAGCGATGCTATACCGATTGCAGCTTCACCGATTTAGGAGAATAACACCAATCTAGGTTCGTTATTTTCAATGCAATCGCTTAATTGGAAGTATATTATGATTGCGCCGTAAAAAAGAACACGTCACCATAGCAAATTTGAGCGTGCAACGAAGTAATTTGTTCGTTTTTTTTTTTTGCAGTAATTAGATTTTACGACCCCATAATCCGATGCATAATTTGATTATATAACTGGCACGTAATTAGCCGTAAATTCAATGTCAATCCCGATAAATATTTTTCACGGTAACTGCTGTAAAGAGACAAATAAACAGAATTACGGAGAAAAAAAGGCGTGACGAATCTAAAAAGCCGATTAATAAGATAATAAGTAAGCAGAAACACTTGGCTCTTGGTCTTCCTTTTTTACTATCTAGAAATATTGAATTGACACTTTGAGTTTAGGTTTTCAAGAGCGCCGGGTAGAATACTACAAGAAATCCTCGCAACATTTTAGCCTGTTTACTCAATATTTAGACGTCGCGTTTAGAACTTAATTTGCGATTGTTGAGTATTTGCTTTCTACCAGTTCTCTTTTTTGGGCGTATTATCCAATATTTTCTAGCTATCACTTTAAAATGCCGACACGACTCCAAACCAACATATTTCAAATAAAGACCTCTGCTTTGAACTTGTCATAAAGAACCTTGAGATAGGGATACGGGGCGCGACCATAACTATATTCACTGACGGTCAGGCGGTTCTAAAGGCTATCAAAGCCTACTCATACGAATCTGGTCTTATTCACGAATATATACACAATTTAAGGCAATTGGGACACAGAAACCACGTTACTTTGCAATGAGTCCCAAGCCATCAAGGGATCGAAGGTAATGAAAAGGCAGACAAGCTGGCTAGAGAAGCAGCGAATCTGCCCTTTATCGGTGCTAGTCCCTTCTGTGACCTAGATAAAACCACATAAAACAAGTAACTAAAATATGGGAGGACAATCAAAAGACCTTGTATCATATCATATCAGGCTCGCCTAAGACAGCCCAAACCAGATAGTGGTATTCGCCAATCCACAGTGAGTAAATTCGAGAAAAAATTTAGAAAAACTGGGCATGTCAAACATATTTCAAATACGAGGCTGCATCCTAAGAATATGTAGATGTGATTCTCTCTTTCTGCCTAAATGGACAAAATTGCAGGTACTAAAGTAGACAAAATCCTCGCAGGATTAGTGAAGCAGATACTCGAAACCTTCGTTCGTAAAGTTAATGTGCATGCACGGAAAATTCACTATAAAATCATTGGTCCTTTCTTCTTTGACCTGGATTTTTTAAAAGATGGAGTTTTGCAGAAATGTTTCCAATTGAAGATGGATCTTAACTTACCAAATGGCGATATTTGTTTTCTGCCAAATGGCGCATGCTTTTCTGAGAGGGGGATCAACAGGAAAGACCAATAAAGTGACTCCGGAGTGCCCAGATCTTACGCCCCTTGATTTTTTATATGGGTTATTATTATAAATAATCAAAAATATAAAATAAACCACAAAATCTACAGTATTTGAAAAATAGCATTAAGTATGAAATGTTATTTGTCCGAGCACTGCTTCGAAGAACAAATTGTTTCTACTGAATTTATTTCATAATTTTATGGCGTAGTGTGTAATAATTTCGAAGGCCATATTAAATTCAGCTATATGACTAATGGCAAATAATTGTTTGTCAAAATTACGTATTCAAAGACTTGATAAACGTAAGTAACATAAAACATATATACACACGTAATCAAGAATCTGATTCATAATACGATTTTTGCAAACAAAATTCCAAACCAAGGCGAAATTTTTTACCTGTAAGGATGTCAAATATTTGCTTTCCAAACGGAAAATTAGGTTAGTTGAACATTAGTTGCTTATAATCAAAATAAATATGCAATAGTATCTTATCTTGTCGAGAATATCCTAAATTACTTGTTGTAATAAGATTTGTGAACGGAACGTTTTCAGTTTTTTTTTTTTTATAGGGACTTAAATATTCGATAATAGGCAGTTGTTACATAAAAAGGAAGTATGAAAGAACAGTAACCACCAAAAAATCGGCATTAAATGGAAATAAATTTTATTTATAATTAGTTGAAAAATCAAGTATTGACTATAACTTCCGTTATGCCTATAAAATTTTAGTTTTTTTGCAAATAACTACAAACACTGCATTTATTAGCGAAAATATAAAAAAAAATACGAATAAGAAGTTGTTTAGAATATGATTGAAAGAAAGATTTAAAAAATTGATAAAAAAATCAAATTGAAAAGCAGTAACTTTTTGTTGTTATTTTAACTATTTGGAAATGTTTTGAAATGTAAAATATTGTTGCTGCTTCCCTGTGCGTTTCATATAATTCTCATTGACAATCAAAAACAATCTCTACTTTATCTTTTCTAGTTACATCATTATATTCAAACTTATAAATAAATAAAAAATAAAAGAAATTTAAAAATAACTAGGTAATAGAAAAAGAATTTAGCTCTAATACGAACTGCTCAATTTGAAAATAATTAAACCATCCACACTTAATTAATTTAGGCAGCCGAAAAATAACATTTATAAGGCCTTTTCAAGGGTATTAGGGTTTCTAAACGCCATTTATATAGAAATGAATTATCATTGATGAATAATTTCTCATGCGATGCACCACGCATCAAAAATGTAAATATTATGCAAACATATTTTTTGTTAGATCGTCCGACATAGCAAACAGTATAGCAAGAGATGTACTGTTGACTATGTCAGAGGATAGTGATACAAACCAAGCGCAAAGAGCGTTGTGAGGTAGAAAAAAAAACACTCGGAGCAACACTGATGACGCCGTATAGGCAAAAAACATGTCTGTTGCCTATTGTTTTCTCTCACGTTGCTGTTACCCTGGGAAGCTATATTAGCATTATTTAAAATTTTAAAAACATCTTAAAAAGTGAAAAATTCAAACTTTACGGAAGTTAAAAAAAATTCTTCAAGCCTTCAGATTATTCAGGTAACTAAATCTAACTCACAATAAAAAGAAAGTTTCATCGAAATCTTGCTTAGTTTCCAAAAAATAACACTTTCTAGATTTTGATAATTTCGAAAACCCCCATCTTTTAAATAATTGAAAAAAAAAAACAAATTAAAAATAAACATTTTTTAAATTGATTTTCAGAAACAAATTAAAAAAAAAAGTACGTAGAACCTTTCAAATAATTTTCAATCATTCCATGAGTTGTTGAAAGAATTTCTATCCATTAGTTAGGTAGGTACTTAACGCATGTAATATTCAAAATTTATCTTCTATCTTTTTTATTCAGAATTATCACATATCGTATAAATTCTGTGGCTGTGAACCGTTCTACTTCCGCTACTCCCCTATCTGTGACGAACCTTGCATGCAGACAAATAATAGCTTTGTTGCAACATAAATCACAAACTAGTCAGAGCCGCTCATATCCTGTGAAATCAATCAGGAAAATCCAGAAAACGGTTTTTTTAGCCAATCGAATCAGGTCTGACTAGTTTGTGATTTCTGTTGGAACGAGCCTAATACATTGCCAAATAGATTTACGGAATCTTATCACTTTTTTACGTCATAAAAAAATGAATTCTTGGGCTATCGTAAGAACAGTAAATGTATAGAAAGTAACAACTTCGTAACATAAAAATGTATTATGCACGAATAGACAAAGGTTGCAATATTTTCTCTAATATGGGAAGTAGACGCATCTTCACATTCGAAAGTAATAAAGAGAAAGACGCCTTACCAAACTAACGGTCTACATACTTTCAAATCCATACTGTTCACTTATGTATATGTTTACCGCATCTACGTATACGCCGGTCATAGACAAGTCTTTCACCTTTCAAAATGCGAGGCAAACATAATGGAAAGGACGACAAAGATATCGTACTCCCAAAAAAGTTACCTGTTAAGTAACTACGATGCACATAAATGTCGTACTATCTTTTATAATAATTTTCCTTCATTTCTCTTTGTATGTACTTCATTCCGCTGTTCAGCGAAGTTATCCATAATTAGAATTTCGTCTACTGTAAGGGTATTTCACGAAACTCGTTAGTTGGAAGTTTTAATGATGTTATTATGAATGGAACTCTGAAATTTTGTAATAGGTAGTTATGGCATCGGAACTGTTCATTTAACTAGGAAACGCTTCTGGTCGAATCGGAAGTGGTTACCAACTTTCTTGGTCTACTGTTTTAGAGATATTTACGATTGTATTAAAATGTTAGGATTTGCACTGCTGTTACTTTGATGGAGCAAAACGGAAGCTCATGCGTACAACATCTTATCGTTATTGCTACAAAATTTCATACAGAGTGCTCAGAAATCATATAATTTTTGTACAATCTTATATTTTATTGCAAAGAAATGTTTTTTTTTTTACCTAAAGGACACGTTTGTTTATCTTGTGTTTGTTTACGTAACGTTTCTGAAGTTAGAATGTATTTTCTATTTGCACGACGGGAAACGTTATTCTTGCCGGAGTCTCTTGATACAATGAGATGTTTTTGTTGTCATAAACGTTCCACGTTACCCATGAATCCTCTACTTCAAGAGCCTCACGTTTGTTGTATGTTAATTTTAATACAATTAAATTCCAAATTCACGAACGCTGACAAGTAAAACACGTTTATTAAGTTAGAGCCAAAGATTTGAATTTTCCAATATTTGCTATTACGGTAAATTCCTCCATTAATTGGACACATTTACATAAGGTTGCCAACTTGAGGGTTTTGGCCCTAAATTTAAGGGCAACATACATGAAATTGGGATTCTTTTAGGGGCCAAACATTTTTTTGATATTTTTGGGGACATACATACATTGTCACCCTCGAAAAATAAGAAACTGATTAAAGTTGAACTTAGTACAGATTTAAATTCGAGATGGCATTTTTAATTCACAATTTCGAAGTATGGAGTGATCAAATCATTATCAATTATTTTTTTTTGCGATCATGCGATCAAATCAGTATTTAATTTAAATAAATGAGTCAAAAAGAGGAACTAAAGTTATTGTTCTCTATTGCCAAATTTGATGATAAATATTATATAGCAGAACAGCTTTGCAATATTATGAAGGGTTTACGATTTAAAACATTCTTAACTTCTTTGAGAGATGAATTGAAAATGTTATGCAACTAAATCTACTTTTTCAACGTGAAAATGGTGATCCGACAAAGTTTGTTACCAAATTTTACGCGCTAACGAGTTTAACTCGAAACAAAAT
>LR736892.1:240219-253004 GCA_902654985.2 Oryctes borbonicus | reverse complement strand
TTGCATTAAAATTAAAACAACTTCAGGTGACAAAAGGCACGTAACAAGTTCTTTGAAGACAATTTTTACTTCAGAAACTGATTGCGCCTTCTTAGTTAAAAAAAAAATGGTAGACTGTGAATCAATAGATTTTAATTTTCTTATTTCAATGATGTAATGCATGTAGATCAGTGTTGGGTAAAATAGGGGAAATGACAAAATTTTCAATGCGACTAGACAGACTCGCATTTTATCGTTAGTTTTTTTAAATGAATAGGCCCGATTCTATAACTACCAAATCCAAAATTTCCGAGTTCCATTCATAATAACATCATTAAAACTTCTAATTAACGTGTTTCGTGAAATATCCTGTATAAAATCAACTTATAATTATAAATCGCACGAAACAGAAAGTTGATAACATGTTCAATACGTAGAACGACGTATATAACTGAAGAACGAGGGAACAAGTTTCATACATCTATATAAGTGCCCTTGTATACGTATGCGCAATCGTATTTGTCATAAGTAGGGCACCCGTTCGACGGTCAAGCGTTTTTTGGAATAAGAAAAGTCGAATAGTAACATGCGATGAGATACGTCAAGGAGAAAGGGTACTGAACGAGTGGGCATTTGGTTGAGTAAAATTTCCTGGAATTTCTACACCTACACCTTTCATCAAATTAAGAACCACCATTTATTCTGAATGAAGAGGGAGTAATAGAAACTTTGATGAAATCTTTCGCTAATTTCCTAAAAAATTGTAAATTTATTATATTTAATGCATCACTAAACAGATAACAAAAATATTTTTATATTATAGAACTACAGCATCTATCGTAAATTATTAATTCTTGGAAATAACTGTAATGCAATAAACTCTCCCTAGGTAGTTTATTCGAAATTTACAATGCTGGACATAACTCACACAAACGGTTAATTCTTACTGGTATTTCAAAGAAAATTCGAATTTAAAAACCTCCCTCTTATTGCAAATTGGAAGACAAAATAAACCATTTACATCAATTAATAACCTCAATAATTTAAAATAGTATCGAAAGTACCGCCGTCCCTCTCCCTTAGTATCAGTAATATATATATTTTTTTAGAAATATATAAAAATATGTAATTCGTTGATGATAATTCTGAAGTGCTCTTCAGCTGCTTCTGGCATCAATGAATTTTGTCAACTAAAACACTCCTCCGGATTTAAAAGTAATTTGAAGGTAGCAATCCGCAATAAAGTGCTCAGTTTGTGTCTTTTGTAGAATACTCCAAGATATTCATTCCAACTTCAACTGAAATGCAACTTCATTTGCACTGCAGTGAAACTTGTCTATATTGGATTCTAGAAATAGCAGTGGCAGTGCGTGACCTTCTGAGAAGGAAAGGGGCGATTGTAAGTGTAGGAAAATGTCCGCACTGCACTGGTAGGCCTGATGTGCATGGACGGCGCCTATCTTTTATTCGTTTAAATCCCCAAAAATCTGCAATTAAAGATATATCTAAATAAAATTACCATCTGACATCAAGTTGTTACATCTCCACAATACATTGGAATTTTTAATTTGATCTGAAATTCTTATTCTGCTACAGCAACATAGAATCTAAAATATGATCTTGCATTATATTTGACGTTTCCCTTAAAAGACTAAAAATATAAAAAAAGAGGATTATTCAAATGTTCCCAAAGTGTCAGATCCAAATTAGTAAAAAAATCGATTAATTCCCTAAATATACCACGAAATTGGGATTTTTTGCTGCCATCATGGTCTCGGCTGAGCTCTATCAGAATATTAATTTTACCAAGTAAAGCAAATGCCATATAGGCATTGTGACCATAAGATACTTCGTGTTGCTTTATTTTAGTGCTTAAATAATATAGATCTTTCACGCCAGCTCTAGCCTGAACTCTGACAATCCAAACGCAGTATTATGGAACAACACACAAAAAAAATTATTTTTTTATAAATTTCTATGGAAAGTCATCGTGGGAACGTTCCATTTAATTTTTTTTTTTCAGTTACTTGTTCCAACCTTACAGTTCAGTTTTAAGGTTATTATAAGCACAGTTACTTGCCCAAATATTTATTTCACAAATGTTGACCACGGAATAAACAGGAACTGACAGGATATTTAAACTGCATTTTGTTTATGGATTCAATTGCATTTTTACAGGATATAACAGGGTGGGCGCGCGGCCTTATGGACCCGATAAATAGTGAATCGCCACCCCTGATAAATAGTGAAATTAAACTTCCAAAATCCCAAAAAAGAACCTTTTTTTATAAGCAGGTACAACCCAGGCCAGTTTTAATTCTTTGCGAAGTAGATTGTCTTCAACATATCATTTCACAAATATACAAACATTACAAAATGCTGCCATGCCGTATATATTGCAGTGGGTCATTGGGGTACAGTGCGTGCATTTACACCTTAATTCATTAATTTTTATTATTTTAATTTCAATATTCGTAAAACATCAAAATTAATCGAACGTTTGCAAAATTCGAATTAATTTTTGTTAGTTTTCCTTAAAAAAAGACTCCACTATTTTCAATAATTAACATCTTTGGAAATATTTTTTTGTAAAAGCACATAGAGTAATACTGAGGTTTATTAAGAGCTTTCACCCACTCTAACATATATAAAGACATTTTGTTACAATAGATCTATAAAGGTTGCAGTGACTAAAGGCATTTGTGCCGTTGCACTAATACTAGTATACCAGACTTTATTGTAACATTAATACTCGCTATTGTAGATGGAGAAATAAGTGATAAAGAATTGAGTTAAAGTAACTCCCCAAAAAAAAAGACCATCGAAAATAATCCTTGAATTATTTCGTTGCCGTAAATGTAAATGAATACCTTAACTTTTGTGATTTGGCTGTGAAAGGTTTTCGTACGTCGATATGTTATGTAAATAAATACATTTGAATAAAACTATTTCGTAATAAAAAAAAGTTATTCAATATTTCTGTAAAACCAAGCAAGTTTTTAAGGTTCGTAGTTTTTAATTGTTGCTGCTACACATTATTATGCATAAAGAAAAAATCTAGATTTTTCCTTTTATATATCACGCCTTTGAACTTCAGCATTAACACATATGGAACAAGGAACAGATACATAGTTTGATCGATAACAACAACATGCATACATATGTAACTCGAACTATGACGCAAACAAGGCGTACATTTGCTCATGAAATATAATCACTTATTATTCAGTACATGGAATCTAAAGTAAACATCGATATTCACATATATGTACAAAGAAATATATAAGACGGTAAGATTACGTGTCCCACTAAAATAATAACAAAAAAAGTTTATTTTAGATACAAATATACCCCGATATACAATGGAATTAATTTTAAAATTTTTAGGAATATTTTTTTTTGATTTTGAATTACACATACCCAAAGTCAAGATATTTCTATTTTCTTGTGCTCTTCGAAAATTAAATTTTTACATTTGCGTAAGACAAGCGTCCATCTCATGACTTCGTTAGATGTTTTCTATGCCGAGTACAAACGAATGCACTTCAATTCAGTCAAGTCTGCTGTCTGCAAACTGTTCGTGAACCTTTTACAGACAATTGAAGAACAAAACACAAACAAAGTCCGTTCTGAACAATGTTTGCGAATTTTGTCTGTCTGGTAGGATATGGAGCGGACTTGTTCCGTAACATTAATTTAGTTGTGACGACGACGTGTTTTGAAAACTTATTCTTTTGATGTACGGCTGCAGTTTGTATTTTGTTTTTAAAGACTCATTCGACTAGTTTGCGTGTATCTTTTTTTTTCTGAAGACAGTTAATTTGTGTTTTATTTATTACTTTGGTTCAGGCCCGGCATTTTGTGCTTTTTTATTTTAGTGTATACTTATATATTTCTTTCCCAGGAATTTTCTTTGTTACGTATTTCGAATAAGCATTGCAGTATCCCATGTTATAAGTATTTGTAAAGCTGATTAACATTTACAAAAATGTATAACGATAAAATCTGTACATTTACTTCCCCACATTTTTAGAAAATTTTTAATAGATATAGGTAAATTAATTAATATGCTCCCTTTTCATATACTACAAATAATTATAAATATATATTGAGCAACTCTCTTCCTCAATAAAAAGTTTCCAATATCTCAGGGATTATGTTGAGGAACTTTAAATTTTTTACCAGCTTCATTAATCTACACTACCGTTCATATATTTGGGGACGATTAAAAAATACAGTTTTTTTTTTAATTCGAATAAAAACAAAAAGTCATTTGTAATTTAATTTACTTCTGTACATTGAGTATATATATATACAAAACTAAAAATATTCCAAATACGGATTTTTCCTCTATATGTCCACCCTCTGACTTAATTACTGCGGTACATATACGTGACATTCTTAGAATTAAAGATTTCAAAAATGTTGCTGGGATCTCGGTCCATGTTTGCTGGAGCTTTCTCCATAAATCTTGTGAACTAGTCACTCCTTTTTGGCGAATCCTTCTGTCCAGTTCATCCCATATTAATTTGATAGGCGACAGGTCAGGAGACTGAGGTGGCCAAATCATTCTTTTAAACGATCTTCTTCTTCCAGAGATGCTAGATAGTTTCTGCATATACGAAAAGAATGCTTAGGGTCGTTATCCGTTTAAAACGTAAAGTTTCGACCTCGTAATCGTTCCTCACTTGGTATAGCATTCTCTTATAATATTTTGAGAAAGCCGAAGTATTCCCTGTATTCTTACTAAATCACCTACAGCTGTTCCCGCGAAACAGCCCCAAACCATTACGTTACCTCCACCGTGTTTCACTGTAGGTAAAATACATTGTTCACTAACTCTTTCACCAACCTGTTGCCTAACAAACGTCCTCCGTTTGGAGCTAAATGTTTCAAATTTGGACTCATCTGTCCACAGCACATCGCACCACTGTTCGAATGTCCAATGTCTGTGTTCCTGTGCCCACTGCAATCTTTTTCTTTTATTTTGAACTTTCAAAAGCGGTTTTCTGGCAGCTACTCGTCCCTTTAAGCCTGCCGCAATTAATTTTCGTTTCACTGTTAGGAATCTGTTTCTTTTTGAAACAAGAACCATGAACTGATCCTCAGCAGCTGTTGTCTTCTTTTTGCGTCCAGAACGTTTCTTATCAACCAAAGAACCCGTTTCCGCCACCCGTTTTAATGTTGTAAATACACCATTTTTCGATATTTGTAATTTTTTCGCGATAACTGCCATTGAGTATCCTTCATTACGTAAAGTAATAATAGCAGAACGCGTTTCGATGGAAATTTCTTTTCGTTTTGCCATTTCAGCACCCCCTGTTTATTACAATAGTTAAATTTAAACAAAACTACTATCAAGATGGATTTTATTTTAAATACAAGACGATATCTGCTTTGTTTGTTGTACTAAGTGCTCTATGAATCTCACATTATTCCTTTGTGAAAATATTCGACAATATTTTCAAGCTTACGTTTATAACCCCATAAAAGGGATTAAGAGGAATTTTGCCTGAGGCTGCGGTAGAATATAAATGCGTTATAAATTTGATAGGATAGAAGAGAATACTGTTATAAATTATGTTCATATATATAGAAATGTCTACTCCTTCATATAAAACACAATCAATTGTTAATATTTCAATTTTGCTTATTTTTCGGAGTTTTTCTTAGTCGTCCCCAAATATATGAACGGTAGTGTATATACCTATATGAATGTATAACATAATATGTGCTTAAAGTAACTATATTTCAAATTTTATTGGCGCCCAACAATGACAATTACGATAGTTCTTTATGGGCGCTCTTAGAAAGCGGGTTCACGTGGGCCGGTTCAAGTTTTACCTGTCGTATAAGAGTGTATAGCGGATGATCTCCTCTCATTATCAGTGTACCAAAAATCATCACCTTTGAATCAGACGAAGGAGACCACGTTTCTGCATTTTAGCGTATGCTTGTTGGTGAGCGCCCACTATTTTGGTGGTTCTTTCTGGTATACGCAGTAGATAAGCAATGTTGTTATGTTAATAGATTCTTCACGTTTGACTTGGCATTTGGCGAATCACTTTACGATTCTATAGAATTTTTGGATTTTTGACGTGTCGGATCGGGCCTACATGAATCTCAAAACAACTACTTCCACTAAAAACTGTGAATTTTCAAACTTCAAAAGCAATTATTTATAACTTCGAATACATGAATATTAAAATATTGCGATATTAGGAACGTACTCTCTTCATGTCAGTCACTCCCACTGTCCTCTATAGCAGCAGTTCTTAAACTTTTTGCCATTGCCTTCTTGCCATACTGAGGAGCTGACTTGGATAGTTATTGTAATCTTCTTTTGTAAACTTTAACGGTATTCTCGCACGAATTCAGTAATCATCAGTATTAATAATTTTTTATTCTTCGTAGAATTTTTTTAGCAGAGTTTTTTTTAACGCTTTCAGGAGTATCTATGCTAATATGATAATTAAAGAGCGGCGGTTTTAATGAGGCAAATACGCTAGTACATAACACGCGGCAAAGTCATTAACACAGTCGCTGGACGACGGGGGCCAAATTGGTGTCGTGCTGTTGATATCCCTTCTGATCAAAAATTGTGGAAAATAATACGTCAAATTCGTAATACCAAGTCTCAAACCTACCACTCACTATCATAGGAATGAATTAATTATTTTTTTAAAATGTTGCAACGAATTGCCTTCATTTCGATGTAAAAGCATCTTTAAAACTCGAGAACGATCTTTCCACGTCACGCAACTTTCTATTGCCATAAACGCATAGTAGGGGAGCTAGGGTAGAAAATTGCGAAAGAGTATCAGCAGTAGCAAAACCATTTTGCGCTATTTGGTGTACTGTTTTAAAATTTGGGTTTCTTGTAATAATGGCACTAATTTTGTCTTGCAACTAACCTTGTAGTGGCTATTCTTTTCTTTAAAATTTACGGAAAAAATTAAGCGTATTCGCACTAGATGTTTATCCAGCACAGACAATGAAAGTACCTGCAAAGCGAAGAAACCGCAACAGTGCAAATTCGTTTCCATTATTTTCCTGATAAGCTTCTAAGAACGTAAGAAGAATTTTAAGCGGTCAAATTCAACTTAACTGCAGTTATTGTTTCCATTACACTTCGAACCGTAACTAAAAAAAAATTTCGTTGGTTTCATGCTGTCTTTAATTAACAAATATGATCATCGATAAGAGTATTTTTTAATGTTTGAAATACAAAAAGTCTGCGCACGGTAAGTTAACTGCAATGTCTAAGTACGTTGTTTTTAAAAAACGAACGAATTAAAAATAAAAAAAAAATGGAACAGCATAAGGCTTTGTCGTTCACTGCCCCCTTATCGCCTCCCAAAATAACCTCCCCTCCCCACCCAAACGTCCCCTTTTGCCCCTTTAAAAATTCAAAACGAATGCAACGATACCGTAGACGGTGTCGTTTCTATCTATTAGAATAGATCTCACACATTAAGTATAAGATTAGCTTTATTTGTTATGTTTCCCTACTGAATTTGGATTACAAATATACGGTGATTAGCATATCATTTAACAATTCTTCGAAATTCTCTGACTCAGAAGCTGAATAATTATATATACAACCGGATTCCACTATAAGATGATACAAACATTACTTATTCTTAGAAGAGAAGATTAGATACAGGTAGACAGGGTATATATAAACTGCATAAAATATATCCGTCCATCTAAAAAAGAAATTTAACTCGGCTGTTAATCCCACGCTTTTGACTTTCACATTTCCTTATTACTTGATAGACTTTGCTCCTGCATATGTTGAAAATTGCCTCTTATGCTACAACATATTCGTCCTTTTGCAATCGGTTTTGAAATGGAAATAATTGTAACTTTGAAAAATAATTGATAAAGCATTTAAGATTACATATTTATCACATTTATATATTTTAGACACATTTCACTATCGTGAGGCAGCGGGCCATTTATTTTAAAGAAGCTATTTACGAAAAACGTCTTTCTCATCTCAAATGAAATCTTCGTACAATCTCTTTTAGGACGTACAAGTTTCGAGGGTTTTAGTTTGTTTCTATAAAGTGTGGTAGATGCAAGGTCCTAATTAAACATGGAAAATCTTTTATTCGCTGTTAACAAGGCGTGTTGTACATCAGCTCGTGAACTCTTATTAACGGCACATGCAACGTGAAACTAATATAAAACATATTTCCGACACTTTGAACCTCCCCTTGTATGTTTCCTTCAGGAATTACATCGGAAGCATTTTGGAGTGCCTCTCAACAACTCTTCAGCCATTCAACAACTCGACTATCTCCAATCCAACGGATTGGAAACTCTTGTTTTAATAATCCCTCACAATTGCCGCATTGTTAGCCGTCTTGTTGCCACCGTAAAAGCTGTAGCTGATTTAACGAAATATTGTTATTTAAGAAGTTAGATACGTATGTGCGAAGAAGGTTTCTTTCCCTATTCACTGTTTCTTCCTGCATAACTGGATGGAACAAAGGCCCCATCAAACGTTTAATCCAAAACGATATGTGGTTCTATTTTGCCTGGGATTCTGTACTGGCCCATAGTGCTCCAACTACTTTTATTAGTAATTCCAGAATTGCCACATTTTGATTCATCTGAGCAGATGATTTTGTAAAAAAAAAATTCATCGATTCCTAATCTTCCCACTAACTAGTTATCACCCTCCAGTCGTTATAAATTATCACTAAGTTGTGTGTAAACGATCCATTCTCGACCAAGCTTCTATCAAGATTTAGAAAAATGGTACGATGCAGCTATTATCGTTCTGGATACCTTGTATTAGTTTTTCCGACTTCATGGATAAAAAATACTTAACAAATCTCGTTTCTCCTAGTTAATGGACAACATTCTTCTATTACTGACGAATGCTAATCGAAAAATTTGAGTTTGAAAATTTATGGCTACCTTATTTAACCTTAAAATGTCTTTTTTGTCAGTCAAAGCACAATATGGAAAATTTTTGAAAAGAGGGCCATTTAGAGCAATAACTTATTGACCCATTTACTACCACTCTAAGAATTACTGTTAAATAATATAATTGTTTGCATTTAAATTGTTTAATTTACCATAAAGAACAGTATCATAAAAAATGTCTTTTGAAAATAAACAATATTTTTAGAAATATTGTTTATTGTGCGTTAATGCAACGTTGGTTGTGAAGGTTATCAACATTTTTATACTAATTATATTTAATACATTAAAAATACTGGTACAGACAGACAATAATAGTCTATTATACACATATAAAACTATTTTCTACGGTAAAATGAAAAGCAATTTGAATGAAGCGGCACATTTCAAACACATATATGCAATAGTACTACTGCAAACCCTACGTCGTCTCCAGTTTTCAGAATTTTTTTGGATAATATGGGCTGCATTATTAAGCTGAATTTTGAGAAGAACTTGGCCGGTAATATTTCCACACCGACTTGATTCTGGATCCTCTTTTTTCAAAAGTGTTCTTACTAAAATTGATTGAAAATCAATCAGGGTCAATCAAATTTTACCAAATTTTTACAACATTTACCACTGCATTGTTAATCGCTTTAAGAAATAAAGATCACCACTACCTCCTCTGATTTGGATCCGATAGTTGGACAGTATTATCGTGGAAATCACGCCACCCATATACCGGTTGTACTGAGATATAATATTAGCCTAATAGCTAATTTGGACATCATCACCCTCTTCCAAATCTAAATTCTCAATTTCTAATTCTTCTAATTCTTTTAATGTTAAAGCTCGCTTCCTATCGTAATTACTCTATAAAAAGAGTGATTAGGAATAGAACAATATAAGGTGCACATATGTAATATGTACCTATGCATATAAACATACATAGTACGTATTTCACAAACTTACCATTTTTATGAAAAAAAAAAAATAAACGGCAAATTAAAGAGAAGAAACTTGAATCCTTAGACAAACAAACTTTAATGTACTAACAGTTTAGGTGTTAAGATATCAACTACCACAAAAGTCAATAATATTCACTGTATACATTTATTGATAATAGAGAGCCAATGTTGTGTTAACGCAGCATCAGTTTTTGTAAGCATAAATTTTATTGTTAGCCCATGATTTTAATACTAACGCTATTGAATATACATTCCCCGACAAAAACTTCGACGCGATAAGATGTTTTAAGGGTTACAACATTTCTCTGCGAAACTAGAAAGATATCTAATTAAGTTTTTATTCATAAAAGTAAAATAAACTTAAAAATATCTCCTCCAGTAATATATGAACTAAATAATAAATTATTACTCCAATGTTTAAACAATTTCTGCGACAAAAATTTAGACGCTCTGTTGCAAATATAAA
This sequence comes from Oryctes borbonicus, assembly GCA_902654985.2. Classification (NCBI taxonomy): domain Eukaryota; kingdom Metazoa; phylum Arthropoda; class Insecta; order Coleoptera; family Scarabaeidae; genus Oryctes; species Oryctes borbonicus. Next base: position 242,672 of record LR736892.1, on the reverse strand, counting down.
ACAAAAATAAACGAATGAGTGATCAGTAATGCATAGGTCCTCCTTTGTTCTTAATCCTCACATAATTTTGAAGGATATTCTGCCATTCAGTTACTATTGAAGTTTTCAGTTCCTGTACCGTGAAATATTGACGGCCTCCGCCATAAACGCGACGTGCCAATTCACCCCACATGTTTTCAATAATGTTTAAGTCTGGTGACCGTGCCGGCTACTGTAAAGTTTTAATCTTTTTCCCTTTAAACCATTCAGTAATGGTTTTTGCTTTATGAATTGGCGCGTTATCTTGCTGAAAAACAAAATTGCGCCCGGCCCATTGGTTTCCAAAACGTAGAAGATTGTCACGCAATAAGCCTTTATACGTCACAGATGTCATTTTGTTTGTGCAAAACACTATCTCACTTTTATCGCGGAATCCAATCGCTGCCCATATCATGACAGATCCACCCCCTAATTGTCTGGTCATTTTCGCTTTTGGTTCCTCTCTCAGATCATGATAATAATGCAAGTACCCATCCGGTCCGTCCAAATTAAAACGTTTCTCATCGGAAAATATAACTTCTCATTGTTTCTTCCAGGATATGTGTTCTTCAGCAAATCTCAACGTCGCTTCTTTGTGTTTTGCCGAAAGTGGCGGTTTTCTCAACATTTTCGTCCGTGATATTACCGGTGACGCCTTTAAAATCTTTTGAACATTACCCTTGTGCGTTTGTACCCCCGCCTGTTCTGCAATAACTCTCGCAGACGCAGAAGAATTGGATGCACACCGCAATATCATGCGTTTATCTCGCTCACTTACAGCTTTCGGTCGCTCCTGGCCTTTTGGTTTGCCGTAATTTTCCGGATCTTTTAGGAAATTTCTAACGCAATTATCGCTTCTTCGTAACCGACGAGCAATTTCCTTCTTACTAACACCATCCTGGTGCCAGGCTAGAACTTTACCCCTTTCTATTAAGGATAATTGTTTTTTTCTACCCATATTGCATACACTTTATAAAATATAGTTTCTCGTGGTGAAATGTGTACACTTTACCAGCACAACCGCTGCATATAAAGAGAAGTGTTAAATTAAAACATTTTTGCTTATATTAATGTAATAAATGCACAGGGTCTAAATTTTTGTCGCATTTAAAATTCCTATTTTGATCTGGAAAATCTCAATTACGCCTCATAAAGCAATAAATTCCCACAAATATCTATAAATGGACTATTTACATAACAAGTATTAATAACGCTCACTTACATTTTATATAATGTCTATAAACTTTGTTTCGTAAATAAAAACGATACCGCGTCTATGTTTTTGTCGGGTAGTGTAGCTTTATCTATTATATGAACATGCTAACTTCAAAGAAAAAATAAAATAAGAAACTAACAAGAGAAAAATATAACTGCAAGACAATAATCACTAAAAGTAGGTATATTGAGAGTTTAGTATTAATACCAAAAAAATTTCAAAAAATGAATACCTGTATGCTATTAGATAGTCAGATATTTGTGGAAGAATGCATGCGACACATAATTAAAATTGAACATCCTATTATATTGTTAAAAAATCGGAAAAGGCTTGTTGCGTTAACGCAACGTTGGCTGTAAATAGGTTAGGGGCGAGTATATCACATCGCATATTTTTCAAAAGTTTTAGAAATACGGACACTGTCCCACCAAAAAAATCTGAGTTTTCATGACAAAGCGTTTTTCAATTCAATTGTTTTTCTTTAATTTATGATTTAATCGATTGTCTTATTTTTGTTGTAATTGATAATAAAACAAAACTACCATGATATATACATAGGTACTTACTTTAGATCATCCTGTGTATTCTATTTATAACTATCTGGATGAACCCAGCTTTAGATAGGATATTTTTATTCTTTTTAAAATCTCTCTGAACAGTATTAAAATGTGAATAATTCTAACAATTACTTTTATTCATTTTCAACCTACACACGCAGTTAATTATGCAAAAGATCTATTAATTGCCGAAGAAAAATTTATGAACCTTTCCTTTTTTATAGCGCTATGATGTAATAATTATTATCTTCCTAAAGAAGTCCAACATATTTTATACGAAATTAATAATTATCACTTGCGACTTTCACCATCCAAGAATTTATTTCGCCTAATAAGTTAAAGCTTAAAAGGAAATCATAGGCGCTAGACTTTAAGTAGATAATTATATTAAAAATATCGGCTTGTGATGTTAACGATGTGAGCTAATTACCGCCAGGCCATAGGGGAAATTACAATGTACAATGGCACTGAAGTAAATTCGGACAATACACACGGAAGTGAGCCTCCGATACTCTCTCGTTGCTTATCAATCGTTCAAAACAAAATTTAAAAGCAATTACACAAACTTTTCTCCTAATAGAAACATGAAACTATTAGAGAAAATCGTATTTAAATATTGTAATGGCAAACACAAGTAAACACTCATTACTTATATCCTACAG
>LR736892.1:199779-240209 GCA_902654985.2 Oryctes borbonicus | reverse complement strand
ACAGAAAATATTCTTCCTAGGACAAACTATAAACAATGTAAAGGAATAACACAGTGAAAGATGCAGATAAGGTAAAACGGCCAGGTGGATCATTTATTAAGTATTGTGTAGCAGATCAGATTCTAATCAAAAATTAAAGTAACTTCGAAATGGAAAATAGTGTAAACTGTATACAACGAAGATAAACGTACTTTGCGCAAAACATAAATACTAAAAACGTAGAATAGGCTAAGTAGCTGTTTAAAAAGTTAAGTCAGTATAACAGTCATTGTAAAATATACCGGGTGTGAACTGAAAATTTCCCACATTAAATTTCTGTAAATCTGGAAATTTATGAAAGATTTCCTGAAACACGTAAGAAGTATTATCGAGGGGGACAACTTTTTATGCAAAAATTGACTGAGCTACTTCAACCTCCTGCCCCCAAGAGGTACCTCCTTAGAAATACTAAATAGGAAGGGGGTATCGAGTAATACCTCTTTTGAAACAGTGCACTTTGAAGAAATTTTGAAATTTTCAAATGCCTAAATATATGGGCGCGAAATACATACTGGATGAAGATCTGGAAGATCGCTTGCGCATACGTTACAAATCACACACCCGAACGAACGCCCACACACCGACGCCCGCGAAGCGCACGAAAAGTGGGGAACTTTAGCCATTACTAATGTTTCCCTTATTAAAATCATTCGATTTCATCCATCACTATTTCAAATGATGATTTGACAAATGCTATGAACTGGTATGGCGTACCCTCATATTAAAATGATAAAAGCTTCTGACTATTTGGAATGTTTAAAACCAGGAAACCAACATTCTTTTCCAATTTCGAAAATTTTGCGATATATACAGAGTGACCCCTTTGAAATGGAAGCGCCCCCTGTAAACCCTATATTTTGCATTGAAATTAAACCAATTTTCATTAACACATGGTGGACCAAAAAGTCTACCTCCACACAAAATTTCAGCAGTTCATCTAATTTTTCAAGGCACACTATGATTATTTTTTAAGGTTGAAAACAGCAAAATTTTTAGTTTCTTATTAATAAAATGGTTATGAGAGAATCATTTTTTAAACTTATTATATAAATCAGCTTCTTACAACATCTGTTGACCAAGGTAGATCGAAATTAACCTGACTCGGAAACAGGATCGCTCATAATCTAGATCGGAATTATCCAATAGAGCATTGCTTTAAGTGCGATGGTAGATTATTATATATTTTATAGATGTTATAGGAAAATAACCTTTCAAAAAGAACAAGCCTATGGAACGGGGGTGAGATTAGTACCCGATGACGCGTAATCAAATTATGGACATCAGTCCCACACGGCATTTTTAAATATAAATATGGAGGGCATCTAGATGTTATAATTTTGTGGTAAAAATCAGTGTTTGCAATTCTCTCCTGTTGCACTTTTTGAATGCGTTTAATTGTAACGAGGTCTAGGCAAGCATATAATTCAGCACAAAATGTAAAACCCGAAAGTACGTAGGAACCAGAGAGATCTTTTGATATCTTTGTTCAGAACAAACCGGAAAGGAAAAATTCTTTTTAGGTTACAATATGATGCCTTAATATAGTTACTCCCCAGCTCATGATATCAAAATGTATTACCCAGTGTTATTCCCGAACTTCTGGCATTGGTAACAATTGGTATCCTGAGATTATTAATTCGTATATTTAAGATGTTACCTGGGATTATAGTAATTTCTTTATAAACAAAGAGAAGTACTTTCGATTTATCGGAATTAATACACAACAAATGTACAGTTGATACAGAAAAAAATATTAGAGAGGTCTTTATATTCTAAATGGTTATAGATGCCCAAATAACATTACAGCTTTAAAAAAGCATACAATAAACACGGGAGAGGCATTTAATTTGGACAATGTATCGTCTATATTCAATAAAGAAGTTAATTGCAAAGCGAAATGTATCCTTGAAATGGTTCTAATTAACAAACACAAAAACACGGTCAATGACAAAACTGAAATCGAAGGTTTGTCCAAAATTTATTATCTCATTTTATAATATTCGCTTTAATGCCAACATTAGTAGAATACACAATTTTACCTTGGATTCATATTGATGACGCGTAGGATTTTTATATTTAAACAATTCAACCAGTAATTATTTTCAATTTTTAAATTGTTAGTGCCGTAATATACTTTATTGCAAGTACTAATATAATATTTTTTTTAACAAAAGTTTTTTGTTTGGATGTTTATATTAAGAAAAATAGAACAAATCACTATACATATTTTCAGGCAGACAAACTAATTGCCGAAACACAAACATTATTTCAATTTTACGCAAGTCTACCTTGAACCTTTATGAAATTATAAAAGAGCCGCTACAATCAAGAATTAGAATGAAACAAGTGTAAAAAACAATTATAAACGTAAGCAGAGTAAGTGAAATGGATGGTAATTAAATTTATTACTTGTCGAGTACCTGCCATTACGAAGATTTATTCGCCACTGTACTAAACGATACATTATATTTTCATTCGTATTACTATTTGAACTTTAGAATATTCACAACTGCATATGCTGTACAAGGTGGGCTAAATTCGATACTTTTATAATAGGGAACTTATATTTCTAAAGGAATTAGACAAAAAGTGACCTAAGCTTCTTTAGCTCGATTTTAAAGAGAAATCGATTGGTGAAATCTCTATTTTAATACCTTCCTTAATATAAGAGATACAGAGCGTTCTCTTAAAATGTGCAATTTTTAAAAACCCTTGTAACTTTTTTATTTGTGAAAATGCTTGATTTATATAAAAACTATATTAGGGCGCTTTTTGACGCAGAATCCTACGTTCTAATTTTTTCTTTTTTTAAACTCGTATTTCTTGAGATATCATCAAGACTTGTTTTTTTATATGGAACACCCTATATATTTTTACACTATTGAAAAGCATATAAAATTACCTTTAGAATGATATAACACGCTTGATATTTTATTTAAACAATTTTTAAATTATTTGTTTTTCTTCATTTCACATTATTTTAAGATGGCTATGGACGGTAACTAAGCAACGCACAGTTTTAAGATAAAAAATCCCAGAACAAATTATACCAGTGTTGTCGAAATTCGTTAAAAAAAGGGCAAACACTGGGGAATTTGGAAATTTTCTGATATTAAAAATAACGGAACTTTTGATATTAAAATAAACCCTTTCCTCTTTGAGCGATGTAAGAAAACTAGAAAAAAATGTGTTTATTTATTTATACTTGGACACGCTTTCTTTAAACGATGTAATGTTTAAATGATATTAAGGACGCTAAATTGTTAATTTTTCTGGTTAAAAAAAGATACCTATAATTAAAGAAATTTCTTCAGACTCTACCATCTGTCTAGCCTGAATTCGACGGTCATCTAGCACTATCTAGTTGCAGATTTTGGTCGACCCAAACGTCCATCATCAACCAAGCTGGCATGACCACGTTTAAATTTCCAAAATAACTTTCATCGCAAACACAATTATATTGTTTTTCATGGTACTTCATTACCAAAAGTTGAACGAAACGATTTGACGCAAATGAGTTGCTGTTGTGCTAAAATCGTAAAAAATCATCCAAAGAAAATTTTCACATGGAATTCCCATTTCTTCACAAAATTGTATATAAACTGCACATAACACAACAAAAAGTTTTCTTTTCGATTCCCAAAGATGTTTATACGATTTCGTATTACATTTAAATGAGTCTGCTTGATAGAGATAAAATCATTTTGCTTTCACTTCACATAAAACTGGGGCTCATGAAACAATTTGTTAAAGGCTTACATAAAGAAGGGGAATGCTTTAAATATATTTGTAGATCGTTCCCCAAAGTGAGTTTAGAAAAATTAAAGGCTGGAATTTTTTATGGTCCTCAAATTCTCAAGCTCATTAACGACTTGAATTTCTCAAAAGCTGTGACTGATGTTAAAGCTTCTGCTTGGTGCTCTTTTGTTACTGTGGCTAAAAACTTCTTGGGTAACAATTAGGCAGAACATTATGAAGAACTCGTACGAAATAGGCTGCTTAATTTTAAGAGAATGAGTGCTAATGTAAGGATTAAATTACAATTTCTACATAACCATTTAGACAGATTTCCGGAAAACCTCGGTAAATTTAATGAAGAACTAGGCGAGGGACTCCATCAAGACTTAAAGTCAATGGAGCAAAGGTACACACATGATGGCAGACTATTGTTGGAACCTGCAAAGTGATTGTTTTCAAGTCCAACACAATGGAAAATCATACAGACGGCATTTCAACTATCATTTGTAGTATGTCTTTTTATTTTTACTAAAAACATGCTTTTTAATTTTATATTCATTTTATTTTGTATAATTATAATTTGAGGTAGTTTTCGTCTATTTGTCAATAAATTTTTAATTTTAATTTATTTTATTTTTTTAAGCATTAGCATAAAAACTAGAGCCAATATGATAAAACTGTTAACAAATATGAAATCAACAACACTAAGTAAGCTTGAAACTGCTACAGAAACAATACAATCACTGTTGGTCAATATAATCAACGATTAACATTAATTTTAGTATTAAAAATGAAATTAACTTTTTTTTTTTAATAGTTTAGTAGTTTTTAATAGTTAGTTTTAATAGTAGTTTAATAGTAGTAGTAATAGTCAATAATAGCAATTGAACAAGCCGAAACAAATCAAAGATATTTTTTTAACTGAAGAAGTATACCAAATAAAGCTCGATACTGTAAGCTACTGCAGGTATAAATAAATAATTATTATTTACCTTTTCTGTAATTACTTCACCGGCAACAAAAAAAAAAAAAACTTCCTCCAACTAACTAAAGATGAAAAACAAATTAAAACACCAAGAAGCACTTATTAGCAACGTAAAATCGAAAGTATATGCACAAACAATCGCGAAAGATACGAAGATCTGAAAACGTCAATAAAACTTCTCGGTGCAATCTATACACTCAAACCTCCGAACACGCACTGAACCGCCGCCGATAAGAGAGCATACCGGAGAATCCAAGAACCGGCAATGCTCGAGTGATGTTCGGCCGCTCGCTACCAGTTACTATATTCTCGTCTATAGTTTGGATTCGGACGCTCATTCGAATTCATCGCTGATAGGCGGTCAAGTACACTACTATTATTGCGTTCGGACTATTGTGCCGTAACGCGCCACCTCTTTATTACAACTTATATGCGCGCGTTAAAAATTAAGTAAGCACGGATACTTGTAACATCTTAAGGACGCGACGTGTCGCTGAATATTAAATAATTTAATTAGCCGCGGCCGCCTGATGATTGTTAGGAATAGAATACTTGAATATTATTGTCATTGATGGTGGCTTCGTGAAATAACAAAGGTAACAATGCAATGTGTACCTAAATAGGACGGACGCGTTCTTTTTTGATTGTAAAATCTGTGCACGTATGTATCTATGTAAATGTTATTGAACGCAATCAAAACAATAATATATATATTCTAATGCTTATGTAGTATATGAAACATTGAGGTAGACAAATGTGATTCTTGGCACTTAAGTTAGGCATAAAAGGACCTAATACACAGGCGCCTATGTAGTTCTGAATTGCAAATGAGATGCACGTAATATTCCATTAAATTGGTGTGATATTTTTATTAAAAGTTATTTTCTTTAATGAAACACTCTGTATATTATTCATTTTAAGTCAATCATTTCTTCGTTATAGCGATTCTTGAAAATGTTTAAGATTCGATATCAAATGAAAACACAAAATCCCTTTTTACTCCTGACAATTTATTATACAGGGTGATGCAATAGTGTAATAAAAGCTTAGTATATTTGCTATTAGGAGAGATATCAAAAATACCGATCGAAAAATTGTGGGCCTTCCTAAACGTACCATTTTAAAATTATTTACATTTATACACGGCGTTCCACAATTCCAGAGTGAACTACTTCACTTATGCTTTTTTAAATGTGACACTGCATATCTTAATTTAACTTTTGATTGAGCCCAATTCCTCCAAACACCTAGTATAGGGTTTTATCTCATGGTTCCTTGAGTATTGTATTCATGCAGGGTACGTCAAATTTAATTAATTAATTTTTCAATTTTTTTTTATAATTTAATTTTTTTTTTAATTTTTTTAATTTAATTAATTAATTTTTCAAATGGACACCCATGTATCTTATATCAAAAATAAAACCTACTCTCATTTATATTAAGCATTTGCCATAATTAAATGCAACAGTTGAAAGGTACTTCAAATCATTGGAAAAAATTTTGGATTTATAGAAATTATTTCAATATATGTTAGTCGTGAAACATTCGCTCCATTTAATTTTGTAAGCAACAAATTGCTACAGATAGTTGATCAATGTCCAATGCTTAACTGGTATTAATTTTTTAAAAGAGCAAATATTCCTTATTCTCTTCACGAATTAATACAAATGATTTGGGTTTTGGGTGAATGTATGAAACATTAACAACAATAGCAAACACTGTGGCGTAGTATGATAAATAACACAAAAATATCGGTTACCTCAGCACCACGCAAGTTTAATTAATTAATCAATCCGGCACGGCCGTTTCGAGGACGCGCGGGATCTTCATTCTCAACCGGTGACCGAATGATGTGAGAAACCTCTAAATCCAACATGCCTGTTCTATTTTTCCCGAAAGTACGAAAGTACCTTTACCACTTACATACCTTAAAACTTAGACATGTGAAAAAATACGGACAGATAGGCGGAAAGGTTTTTTGTCGTTGTAGTACGAAAGATAAAACATGTGCAGCCTTACCGCAATAAATAGAACTAAGCATGTAAATAAAATTGGACGCTCTTAAGCATGCAACATAGGCATTCTGTGGGGAATTCCGCGACCTTAATCCCGGTGGAAACTAACGGTAAGACATTCGTGAAACTTCTCTTCCAAGATATTAGTAAACTTTTAAGGGGTCAAGATATGAACGTACACTACCGCTCAAAAGTGTGTAGGCACCCCTCTTTTCATGGATTATTCATACAGTACTATGTTTGCAAAAAAATATGATAGTAAAATGAAATACGTATTTAAAATGTAGTTTAGTAAGACAAACAGGTTTACTATCATCTACCTGCACTTGGCCGATTACCATAAACTGTTTATATATACAATAATCCGTTGGAATTTCTGGCGAAATCTAGTCATCAGTTAAATTATAGGTAATAATGTTTAAATTACCTTCCTAGAAGATTATAGTGAAATCCGTAACCTATGGCCAGTTGCAGTGTGGTATTTACTCTATTAACATCGTGAGCGAAATATCGAGTGAGTTTTTTAAAAATGCCTCCGCAAAGAGAAATTATTGCGGAAACACGTGTGCTTATAATAGCTTACCATAAAAGTGGCATAAGTAATCGACAAATTGCCAAAAAAATGAAAATACACAACGCTACGGTCGACTATTACGTCAAAAAATATCGGGAAACTGGCAGTTTTCTTAATAAAAGACGGAGTGAAAGACCAAGAGCGACAACATTTGCAGATGATCGCAGAATAGTGGTAACCAGCAAGTTAAATAGCCGTGAGACAGCCCCAGAAATCACCGCAGAATTAAGTGTTGGTCGCCCAAAAGTAATCAGTGTTTCTACAATCAAACGTCGCCTACAGAAAACCGGGGTCCATGGACGTATTGTGATGAAAAAGCCATTATTACGCAAACAAAACAAGCAAACCCGACTTAAATGGGCTCGTGAACACCAACACTGGACCATAAAAGAGTGGAACAACGTTCTATGGAGTCCAAATTTGAACTGTTCGGAACCCGAAGACGAATATTCGTAAGAAGTGGGTGAACATGCCAGAGAAAAGTGTATTGCTGCTACCGTGAAGCATCATTTATGGCTATTTTGCTGGTACTAGTGTAGGGAACATTGTGAAAATTGACGGTATATTAAAAATAGAAGGTTGCCGCGAAATTTTGGAAAACCACGCAATACCTTCCGGAATTCGACTTGTGGGTCAAAATTTTATCTTCCAGCAAGATAATGACCCAAAACGTTCCTCTAAATTACGTAAAGACTATTTACGCCATTTAGAAGAGGAAGGAACTCAACTCAACTCAACTCAAAATCATGGAATGGCCTCCCCAGAGCCCCGACTTGAATCCGATCGAGTTACTATGGGAAGGAACTGGATCGGGAAGTACGGAAATCGGCTCCGACATCAGCTACTGACATGTGGAACAAATTGCAATCAAGTTGGACCTTAATAACACAAGGAACTCTGGCAAAACTTATTGCGAGAATGCTTCGATTATGTACTGCAATTATTAAATCAAGAGGAGATCACATAGATGAAAGCAAAATTTAAATTAAACGTTTTAATTTTCGCATTTATGTAGTATATTTTTATGAATGTATGTGTAGATGTACCTAAAAAATAAATATTATCATATTTTTGCTGAGTTTTTATACATTTTTGCTGTCAATGAGAGTGCCTAAACACTTTTGAGCGGTAGTGTATATTTCATTATCATGATATTTGGCAATCCAAAAAATAAACCAAACATGGAGGGAAGGTCGGAAAACGAAAGGAGCGATAGGTACCAGATTCAAGGAACACGTCAGATCTCATCGATTTAGTAGATTATAATCGTCAAGTGTAGCACAACATATAAACGAAATTGGACATAACATTAAATTAGGAAATAGAAAAAAAGTTGATTAAAAACGCGGGAATTAAACGCAAAGCAACACATAGAGAGAACATACCGTTGTCATACTGATTTCTATTTGATTTATTGGAGTAAGCTTGCACACGTTTTATGTTTCGTACTACAATGACAAGACACCTTTCCATCTATCTTCCCGTATTTTTTCGCCTGTTTTAGTTTTAGGGTATGTAGGCGGTAAAAGTAGGTATCAGTAAATAATATTTTTCTCGAAAGTAGGGACAGAACAGGCATGTTAGATTTAGAGGTTTCTCACATCATTCGGTCACCTGTTGAGAATGAGGACCCCATGGATCCTCCGGCCGTCCCGGATTAATCTATTAAACTTGTGTGATGCGGAGTGTGCCGATACGTTTGTGTTCTTTGTATGAAACATTGTTTCTCTGCAAAAAGGATTTGTCAGGGGAAATATCATGAAGGAACAACCTAACAAAAAAAAAAGCGTTTAAAGGATTATTGGAGCACAGGTTCAGGTTGAAGCATTTCGTTGTAAATTCATGAAAAACAGAATACATTAGCAATTTATGTGCAATTTAAATTCTAGACTAAAATGTTCCACAACGCATTAAAAAAAATAAATCACAAATCTTGAAAGCGATTGTGTATGGTACGGAGGGACGCTAACGAACAACAAAAACCAGAACAGACAAACATAGAAACTGCAGCGATGCACGGTAAGAAGCAAAAATATTGTTGAAATGAAAGAATGGTACTACTGAGGGAGCAAATTCGAATACACTCTGCCTTTGAGGGAAACCCAATTCTTGGTTGGAATGGAAATAAAATTCCATTTAAATTGATCGCATTCAATCTCCGAAATTGTGCCATCGAAATCAAAGATATGACACATTTTGTCAAAGTGAACAAAAGGGGCTGCGTTCACCTTATAACCTCAGACCAATTGGAGTGCAGCCTCAGTCCATATTTTGAATTCTTCGCAGAGATTATCAAAAAAATTTTTTCATTTCAGTAACTTTAGAAATCGACTTTTTCAACCATTTCTTAACAAGAGTGTTTTTATAGCTTTTGTCATATTACAGAATATTTTTTTGCACGTGGGTTCATCTGCATTTGGCCTGTTGTGTCTACTGCGTTTCGTACAAAAGTTACCCAGATTTACAGAATACCTTAAGGGAATTACAATTTCATTTTAGGAGAATTACGTATTTACGCGAGATGTTCTCCAAAGTTCTGGGAATTTATAATTTATAATTTTTTTATTTTGCCAATTTTCATTAATATTACAATGTAGTTTTTCTACATAATCTCCATTGATTACATTTATCCCAACGATAAACTAATTTTTTTAAGCCGTCCTCAAAGAACTTTTTCAGCGTCGCTATTCTTTGGATTGACTTTTGGTCTCAGGACTGAAATATGGAATCCACGTTTCGCCGAAGGTTATTATCCATTGCCAAAATTCATCACCGTAACAGGCTAACAGTTCTCGAAGTTGACGACGAAGTTGTCAGACCTATTGAGGATCCGTTCCGGTCCCAACAGTCTTGGCACACAGCGGGCTGAAGCCATGCTTACGCCCAAACGATCATGTAAGATGTCATGAACTTGTCGTGTACATATTCCTAGACGTAGATTAATTCGACGAATAGTCATTCGCCTGTTTTCTTTCTGTAGGTCCTCCACGGCAGTAATGTTTCTTTCGTTTACCGACGTACTCGAGCGACCACTGCGTGGATATTCTTGTAATGATGTTCTACTAGTTTCAAAATGATCGATCCATCGGCATACACTAATTTTGGATTCTACAGACTCACCAAACACTCTTTGCAGACGCTGAATATTTTCTGAAGTTTTCACACCCTCTTTCCACAAACAGAAAATTATTGCTGTTTGAGATTTAACCGCGTCATTGTTATAAAAACAGTGCTACGAAAACGGGTCTATATCAGTCCAACACCTGACTCAGACTGAACTACTTTGTACTGGATAGCTGGATAAACATATAAAAAATTGTGTATCATCAATCGCATTGCCTATAAGTTCTGCGTAATTTAATTAGAGCATAAATCCCAGATCTTTGGAAACATTGCTCGTAGAAATGTGTACTTTTCGCTGGGTACTTACAGTTTTATCTTAGAGCAATTATCCTTTTAATTTCGATTTCATATGTACCAAACTGAATTATATTTTCAAATGTTGCAAATTTTCAGGCAATTTTTCTAATTGTTGCTTATAACCGTCTACGTAATAAATGGTAACTCGAGCTGAGGAAGCTTGAGAATGCCATTGCGAACGTTACTCTCGTGTAGACAGATCCCATTTCTTAGTTTTTGTTGCAGTAGATGTTATAAATAACTTTACATTTATAGAGATTTTTTGAAAAAAATATTTTTTTAATTGAGTAAATGACGATTTTAATTTTGAAAACTAGTGCCATATTCGTTAACTTTATTTCAGTTAGTAGTTCAGGAAGTTGTTTCATCTAATTCGTTGGGGTTATTGGCAGTGTTAGTGCAATTGATAGCAGCGAGATATCGAAGGCTATTGGGGTTAACATATTATTAAGAAAGGAATTATGGTAACTATTGTTTTTTAAGAACTCCTCTAGTATATTAAAACTTTTGGTATTGAAGTTACTCATAATTTTGAAAACAATACAACAAAAGTGTCAGAATAAGTTAAGAAACTGCATGGTCATGTAGCAGTTAGTGGCAATTGTGCTAAAAACATTAAAGGAAGAGATAAATTTATTTAGAAACATTGAAAATACAAATGCAATACACATATATTTAAAAATAATATTTCGTAAACCAACTTCACTCTTTGAAAATCAATGAAAAATTGGCTTTGAGTAAATTTCAGCGCGACAAAAGTTAAACAACTTTCACTATGCAACGCCAGGAAAGTTCCTATTTCTGTGATCTATACAGATTTCATCGTAGTGGGATTTAGTCTTATAGAACTTACTGTTTTACTGGGTGTTGTACTCTACAGTGAAATCACACAACGCATTTATTCAATATGTCACGACAAGTGTATAGTAACGATTAAAATAGAAATTGTGAAAATGCATCAGAAAAGAAAAGCTCAAAGCGTTATTAGAAAGCTGTTTGATATCAGTAAATCAATTGTATCGCGTATCATCAAACGATATACCGAAAGAGGTGAAGCAGTTGGTTCAGTACGTTCAGGACGCCCACGAAGCACTACCAAAAGAGAAAATATTTTAATTACACGACAATACCAAAGTAATCCATTTCTGCCACCAACTAGAATGGGGGCTACAAATTAGTTCCCGAACTATTCAGCGTCGATTAGTGGATAACGGCCTGTACAGTAGACGCCCAGCAAAAAAAAAAAAACACCTTTGTTAAGTAAGAAGCAACGAATAAACCGACTCAATTTTGCAAGAGAGCATTTGGACTATTCAAAAATAGAATACGGGTGCTATTTAGTGATGAATCTAAATTTAATCTGGTAGATTCTGATGATAAGTGCCGCGTAAGACGCCCTATTAACAAAAGACTTGATCCCAAATATTTTAAAACAAGAGTAAAGCGGGGGGTGAAAGTGTGATGATCTGGAGGTGTTTTTCCAGCAATGGTACAGGACCGTTACACGAAATAGATGGAATAATGGATCGATTTGTATACAGAGACATATTGCAAAACGTCATGTATCCATACGCGGACGAAGAGATCTCTATCAGCATGACAATGACCCGAAACATACGGCTAAAGTGGTAAAATCGTGGTTGCAAGAACATAACGTTACCGTTCTCAATTGGCCCTCACAGTCATCGGACTCCAACCCAATTAAGAACCTTTGGGAAATCTTTAATCGACGAATTGGAAACAACAATAGGTATTCAACTATTTTCAGCCCTTGTGCAAGTATGGACAGAAATTCCTCAAGGTACTCTACAGAATCTTATAGAATCAATGCCACAGCGGTACGCGGCGGTAATAAAAAACAATTGTTATGCTACTGAATATTAATTTTTGTACGTTGCTTAACTTTTGACGAACCATTATTATTTATTATTGATATTCCAAATATTCTTATATAAATCAATGTTGATATCTTTATTTTGAAATCCGTACATTAAATCATCTACCGTTTTTAAGTCTTTGATAATTATGAATAACTTATGTCCGACACTGTACGTTCAGGATCGACAGTTAAATAATACTTCCTCTCCAATCTTAATCTCAAAAATATTTAAAAAGGAATTTATAAATTCCTAATGATCCGTATAAAATCGCTTCAAAATCTAATTTAATTCTTCACTTATTTAATTCGAAAGCACCGAACGGAACGTAGTGGAAGATTACCAGAAGTTTTTGTACTCCCAGTTCCTTCTCTATTCTAACAATTTCTTGTCAGATCTCACTTACTCACAAAAAATAAATTCCAAATGCGATTTTATTATCCGTCAATTTATAAAGGAAATGATTTTAATTGGATGTTTTTATACACCTTGCAAATATAGAAGGTAATAGTTTTATCTATTGTACCTGTTCCATTCGAAAAGCGTAAAAAACAATTTGAGATTCATTTTCAAGAAGAACAATCTGTCAGAATTAATAGCCCGTTTTTTTGTGAATCATCCGTATAGGCTGCCTAGAGAGCACTTCTAACGCCAAATTACCATTTTTTCCCCTCGAAGAACTCGCTTCACGACGTTGTAACCGGAGGCCATCGGAAAGAACACAGGTAGCGAAGTGAATATCAAATAAGTTTATCGCCTGGATTAATTAATATAATTGTCGGCCATGGGCCGATGACATCGTAGACGTGACTTTGATACGTTGGCTGGTCGATTATGCAGAAGCGGCAATAACATCGTATAAAGATAAAAAAACGCTGGCAGCGATGAAGGAAGCAATAAATAAATGTACAGAAATAGTTCTTTCGACGATGTTATCGGCACGAGAAGATGTTGTGTACAAAACTCTTTCGGTTCACTTACTTCCGTTTCATCGTTATGGTTTGTTGATGTATAATACAGAGTTAAGATGATTTAACATAATCACGTCGGGGATAGGTTGATCGATATTGTCTTGGATACGTAGTGTATGTGTTCTAATTCTGAAAGGGATATACAGCTGTACGCCCCTTCTGGAATTGTAAAATTAGGCCTATATTGTGTATAAAATAAGTAAAAAGCTAAAATCTTTTAAAAATATTTTCATATAAACAGGAAGGAGGAACCATACATTTTTTGCCTTGTTATTTTAAATAGAACACTCCGTATAATATCACATATTTGGTTTCTTAATTTAGAAATAAATCAATGTAATATTAATTTATATTTATAGCCAAAAGCGTGTCCTGCATTTGACCATTGTATCCAAGTAATTTCTGGTGTTAGTATTGTTTGGTTACCAAGATAACAGTAAACAAAACATGCTGATCTCTCGCTAGGTATTCCTTTGGATTTGCTCTTCTCTTGCTGTACTTGACCTGTTAATTGGTCTGCAAGAGATCGTCTCTCAGATATCTTATCTTCATTGGATTCCCATCATAGGCCAAACCTCATCCATCTGGATCTTTCGTAAGGGTTGCTAGCATGGAGGTGATTGACCTATTCACTCCCTCTACTTGCCCAATTGCCGTAGTGAAAACAGTTGCATTCTTAATGTGCACTATATGTTTCATCTGGCGTACCTTCTCCAAGGGTGTCCCTGTGAATGAATTTTCTCTCTGTGTCTGTTCTTATCGGCGGTCATAGGATATCGCAAATTTCCCTTAAATAGTTAGCTACTAGATTGGAGGTCATATTCTTAACTGTCTTCATCACCACGAATTTTGTGAATCCATCTGTCCCAGCTACAATATATCGATTACCTGGTGATGGAGAATTTAAGTTATCGAGCATTAGTTTGGCGAATAAACGTTAACCTTTACGTTAATTAAATTCTCGGCATCAGAACAACTTTGAGGTCTGTGTTGGTTCCTGTTCTGAAATAGGGTATCATCATTAAGATTAGGTTTCTGCGCTAACTTCTTCATCTATATTATCCGCGTGATTTTCATGATTTCCGGAGACGTCATCTGTTTTATCACGGCAGTCTTGATTTGATACTCTTATCAAGTTATTAAAGCGTCTATGGAAATCTTCAAGCTTGCCCAGAATAGGGTCTTTTAAACCACCTGACATGTTTCTAGGCTATGTACTGTAATGTTTTACGTCGGCCAAAATAGAGAAAATTTCGAAATTTTATGCTTTTCGGATATCACTTGATGGAATTGAGGTTCGTGAAATTTAGGAATGTCTCTGAAACACCCTTTCGGCAATTTTAAAATTGATTTGAATTGGCAAATTAAATTTTAGAGTGAGTTATAGAAATTTAAACGACAACTAACCTTCTATGGAGAAGTTCCACTTCATAAACGCGATGTTTATGTATTTCTTTTTAAAACTCAGCGACTTCTGAATAATTACTTTGGCTCACCCTTGAATTCCAATTTGAATTTTTCAAATTAACACCTTTTTATGAAAGATTTACTCAGGCACACTTTATTTGAATAATAGATAGACTCAAAGTTGTTGGCGATTGTTTTATTTCCATAGCCACTTTTGATGATTTTATTATTTAAGATTATATTGACAAACGGAAACTATTTACTTTTGTTGTAGCATGATGCAGGGACGCAACTGTAGTTGAGATTCTATGCTCTTCGATTAAATTTTTCAAACAACCGTGCAACGTGAAACTTTACTAAGAATTTTGATGAAAACTGGCCGAGCGATTATCAATTGATGAAATTACATTTAGATATGGCTAGCTTTACGCTGAGTCTTGTTGTAGAAAGATTTTACATTAATTTAGAAGTTTTTTAAAACGAGAAAATGGAATAGAAAAGCAGTTAATGTCTATTTTCCCCACTACCGTCATTGGCTCGACTTATATTATCCTTCTGCCACCCACGCTCCAAAGAAGATAGGCAAGAAAAATGATTTTCTTGCCTTTCTACCTTAGAATAGGGAAGGAACTCAAACTGAAGTCACTGGACGTAATGAGTGGGTGGCACCAATGCCGGGCAATCTCTTAAACGTTAGTTGTAAACTAACGATTTTTTCAAATAATTTTTAACAGCTTATAAATGTTCTTACCCAGCACTAAGTCGTACCCCACCTCTGAAAATATCTGTTAGTTACTTAATGAAATACACGACTGTTTTAAACAAAATTATAGTTCAATCTTATCTTTACATAATATTATATCTTGCGTATATCTTTTTCAACTCTACATATCTCTAATGATAATATATCCATTTAACTTTTTTGTTTTCTACAAGTTTTTTTTCCTCGCATTGCTGTCAATACACACTCCTTGTAGTTATTTCCAAGAAAGCCTATTTATCAGTGCTAGACCATAAACAGTAGAACGATGCAATCTGGAATTCTCTAAATTTGAAACATTGCTTTAAGTACCTAGTTTAAGTAATGTTATTATCGCAAGTTACGTAAGCCAACCAGTTATTGCATGTCACTGCAAATAAATGTAAGTGTTTGAACACACTCAAGATCTCTCTTACTATTTTGACAGAGTACTCATTCTTTCTTCACGTAAATACACGGAGTCTTTGTAAACAGCGCAGCATGTAATCATCATACAAAAAGCAGTCAATCCGATAAACCGGATATGAACCAAAGATCGAGAATTTACAAAATTCCACCGTGATAAACCTGTATTGGAGAAGAGCGAAGCGTTATAGACACGAAGAACGCACGACGTATTATTGCTGTGGATGAATTGAATCATCAAGTGCAGCCTAGCCTAACACATAAACAAAACCAGGTATAATATTAAATTAGAAAAAACTCGATTTAATTAAGAATGTAACTTCACCGGGGGCATTAAGCGCTTACGAAATCATTTATGTGAAAAGAAAAGTAAATTTGTTAAATGGAGAGGAAGGCTCTCTTATTGTTAGTCACTCTGAGTTGATGGATTTATTGTGATAAAACATATGTTCATATATTTGTATCTAGGCGATAAAAATAGATATTTGTTGGTTAATAATAGAACATAGCATTTTAGGATTAAAGACTTTTCTTGACATCATTTGGTCATACGGTTGACAATGCGAATCCACGAATTCTCGAAACAATTGTTTCGAATTTAATCAAATCTGTTTGGCAAAATTGATGACTGAATCGGATTCAAGAGAATCTAAAAGGTTTTTATTTAATTTTTAATTTTTTTAATTTTTCGGCGACATGCCATTTTGTATTTGTTTTTGAATAATTCTGCTAAATTAATTAAATGTAATTGTAAACGATATATTCAAATAAGTATGTACACATACATTCTTTAAAAATAGTATTTATATAAATAGCAACTTCTGGCCTTTCTTTTTTATATAATAACACTGGCCAACAAAGTTTTAACCATGTAACTGATAAAATTAAAGAGCATATATATAATGGATATTATGCGAGAAATTGTAGTATTGACTTAGCTCTGGTTGCGGACAAATTCAATTATTGCTTTCTATTGCTTGGACGACGAATTTGGCCTACTACAGTGACATTTATAAACTTTTTGATGCTTTCGAAACACCAATTCGTAGAGATGCGTCCAGCTTGGATAATGAAAATATTTTCCCTCCAATTCCAATATGTTATACTGTTTCTATGAAGGAAATTTATGAAAAAAATTTTTGTTAGAGAAGATAAGGTAGGAAGATTATTCCCGAAATCTTTATGCGTATTTTAAAGTTATTGCATTTATTTTGGGTATGCAATTAGGTATTTACGAAAGGGCTCTAGACCAGCAAAAGGCAATAACAGCCTTTAATGAAAAAGGAAAAAATCAAAACTCCACACACGTAGAAACTCGGGCTTACGACAAACTTTGTTATGTTTTCAATACCTTTGAGAGAAGTTCCAAAAAAGTACCAGAAAGAAAGTTCAAAAAAATACGAGGAATAGTGACATTTGAAACCAAATTAACAGCATGGGAGAAAGCAGCATGGGTGTTCATGATACGAATTTTTGCCAGTTTCTTGGAAAACAAAAACAAAAAAACAGAAGATTATAGAAGTAATGGATATGATTCAAGTATTTCTGCTGATTGCAATATGTTCCTTAAAGTGTACATTTTCCATTCTCACTTGCACCTACGACCTGAAAATTAATGAGAACGACGAAAACATTGTAGGAATAGAAAAGCGGGATCAGAAGAAATACAATACTATCGTGTTAGCAGATTACTGTTGGACGTAAGGAAGGGTAGTGGATGTTGTTTATAGGACTTTTAATAATATTTCGTCATATTTTTAACTATAAAAAATTGAAATAATTAAGTATATGATAAAAAGAAAATCTTTCATTAAAATCCAAACAAAATCAGAGCTAACATCTATCTTTTAGTTATATAAATGTTTCTGAAGAAACTCAATTTTTTTTATATAAATATATAGTTTATAAAAAAAAAACTTCATAACTGTCTTTGAGATTAGCCTAATAATGACTTTAAGAGTGATATATTGTGGTAAAACAAACGAAAGGAAACCAATGAAAATGCAATATAAATATTCACCATATTTACACACATGAAGACAACTACACAAATTGTTTATTAATAA
This sequence comes from Oryctes borbonicus, assembly GCA_902654985.2. Taxonomy (NCBI): domain Eukaryota; kingdom Metazoa; phylum Arthropoda; class Insecta; order Coleoptera; family Scarabaeidae; genus Oryctes; species Oryctes borbonicus. Next base: position 221,952 of record LR736892.1, on the reverse strand, counting down.
CGCAATTAGCACCAATGATAGAGGTCACGACGACTAATATAAAAACTAGTTTCAAGTAAAGTCATAGTAGCGATGAAGGTAAAGCAAAAAAGTATTTAAAAAAGTTGTTGCTAATCACTAAAATACTGCAAATACGAAGATTCGCTGAAAAAAAATAATGTTGTGTAAACTCATTGAAAAAATTCAAAAATCAAAAGGATTGAAAATTGTTTGAAACACCAGACATCAAAACAATTTGCTTAAACAGCATGAAATTCCTGTTGTTTGATTAGTAATGGATGAACAACGATTAAATATTCCTGAAAAGGAAGAAATTATTAGACTTAATAGTGATAATGTACGCTCCAGTCGAGAGGCTGCTGTGGAGTTTAATGTGAGACATCCTGAACTTCCAGCTAACCATCATAGGGCAGTCCTTTCAACGCTAGTGGAAATGTTAGTAAGCCAAGACATGCACCCTAATGATGCAATAATATCAGCAGCATATGATAGTAACCCCCGCACAACTTTACGAGAGGTAAGTAGAACATTAACTATCTCATATATTAAAATTTTCAGTTGTCCTCCTACAAGCCAAAATTCCTGCACACTCTTGAAGAAGGAGATTTGCGCAGAAGAATGGGATATCGCCCATGATAATTTTTTAAACGGTAGAGAATTTTTGAAAAAAAAAATATGTTTACTAATGAAGCTACGTTCACCATTAGCGAACCTAGGTTTTATAACTAATTGTAAAAGACAATATTCACAAAGAGTTAATGTACGGCGTGGAATTTTAAATATAGGAATCATCGGCCCCTTTTTTTCTACAGTTTTTAAATTTTACGCAATTGATGGACGCCATTGATGAGAACACAGCTTCATGGAGCCTCGGTTCATAACGCAAGAGGTTGAACGAGAATTTTTCTTTAACATGGATATAGGTTGTAATAATCCCTTCATCGAATGGCCGTCGATCGCCCGATATTACACCACTGAACTTTTTTCTTCGTGAAACTATTAAAGATATTATGTCTGCATCTAGACCTCGAAACAGAGAGGATCTATGCAAGAGAATCCGACAAGCCTGCAGCGAAAATTCGCCGCAAATTTTATGTTATGACGCGTTGCACGATAACAGAAGACGAATAGGTATATATATTCTGTTTCAGGGCGACTTTGTTGAAAAATCTGTTATTTAATAAGTGTTACAAGATTCTAATTTAATGTGTAATTGTTTTGTTATTTGAGATAATTTTTTCACCGAGTTTACACAAAAATGTAGAAAAATTACAAATTAAATATTTTCAGCAAAGCTTCGTATTTGAAGTATTTTAATGATTAGCAAGACCGTCACTAACTACTTTTTTGTTTGGTCTTTATCGCTACTATGACTTTACTTGAAACAAACAAATTTTTATATTAATCACGCATGACCAGACTTAGACTCAAAAAAAAATCATTCCTAATCGTAACGGCCTCTATTACTGGCTAAAGTTTTATAATAAAAAAATTATTTAGGTATCTCGCATAAAGTAAAACACATTATAAAAAAAAAAACAATACAATGCAGCGCAGAAAATTATAAGTTAAACACAATTGCTATTATAGGTAAATACAACAAAAAAGTGAAGTTCTAATTGTAACAATATGTGAACATAGAAAAAAGTTGGTTTGAATTACGAATTAATCTATTAACGTGTCTCGGAACGATAAAAGGGGCCTGAATTCGCACAAAATGTGCCAATTATATTAAGGCACTACGAAATGTACTTGAAAAAGTCAATCCAGTCTATTAACTTAAAAAAAAAAACTCCCGCTATCCCTACGGTGAGATAAGAACTGTAGGTAGCACCTCCGAAGTAAGCTGTCATAATCAACACCACAAGGAGGATACACAACATCTGACTTATGAGAGGTATTTCTGAAACCTCTTTTGAACTCCTTCAAGTTGCAGTTGATGATGGTGGTAATGGAGATACCAGGAAGTAAAGATTCAATCTTGGTGCGAACTACAAGTTCGAAATAAAAATGCAACCTGAGGAACCGATTGTGAAGAGAACGACAACTGGATATCAAGAGCACACCAAAATCTTTGAACTGGCCCACTCTACGGATATTAGAGATGCAATCTCTAATATCTTTGGTTGAAAAGAGCGAATGAAGGCACGTATTGCGCATTTGAATGCTGCTAAGAGGAAACCAATCGTTAATTACTGTGACGTCTCTTTGCAAATTTAAGCAATTGGATATTAAAATAATTTTGTTATAAATTTTGGAATCATCTGCATAAGGAAGAAATATACAATCTAAAGTGAGCAAAATATCATGTAAGTATGTCTTAAAAAGAAATGGGCCTAAATTTGAACCTTGAAGTACACCATTATATGCCACAAACGCGAGAGATAAAAATCCAATACAGTGAATGATCACACATGATTGCAATGAAGAGAGTTAGATATTAAGAGATATTAACACTTCATGTTCAATCGTGCTTTGCTGAAATCTGTATAAGTAGCATCTATTTGAATTTGTTTGTCAAGGTTCTCGCTCCTACACCGAGTAAGCTCAATTAAATTGGTAGTAGTTGATCGTCTACTGATGTTGGTAAGGTTTAATGTAGTTGTAAATTCTTTCTTAAAAAAGTTGTTCGAAAACTTCAACAGAGAAGCGCAATATCTAGAATTATAGGCCAATACTAATTGGCTTGTAATTATAGATATTACGTCGATCACCTCTTTTTAAATGTAGACCTAATCTCGTCGATTTTCCAACTTGGGAAGGTAGATATTTGGATAGTCATATTCAAAATTATACATAGTGGTTCACATAAAATTGGAGTGCGGTCGCGAATAAGACATCTAGACTAAGAGCTTCACTAGGAGTAAAATTTCAACCTTAAAAGAACAATTAATAAGTCTTCATCAAATTGGCTAAGAACATTAGATACCTTACGAACGAGTCTGTAAATGCTTGAACAATATCTTTAGGTTTATCGAGGACTAAGTTGTCCAAGCATCCGAGAACTCTGGAGGTGAAACGCGTAGGGTTTCCGAATTTCTAAAACAATTTCCAATGGTGTTAAACAAATACCAAATTAAGCAGCTTTATCCGATTTTCCAATACTTTCTATTTATTTTAGTTTTAAAATAGTCAGTATGCTGGCCTAGGCACAATGTTCTTATTTTTATTTTAACCAAAAAGGCATGTTAAACAATGAAGCCTGCCTCGCTAATCTTGTATATATGTACATTTAACATTATCCTGAATATCAACTCATTTTTACTAACATCACGGTAATTTTTCCGCTACAAAGTAATTGTTACTACATGAGATTACATAACTTACCAACTCAGCTGAACAAACAGGTAGACTAGTAGTTTATTGTAAAAAGTCGAATCACAACAACGAACGCGACGATACCTTGAGCAGATAGATACTATTATTTGTCGAAGGATATTAAGCGACTAGCGCAGACTATCGCGTAAAATAAATAAATGAGAAGCCTCGTTTCCTTGGACGATTTTTACGTTTCGACGGCATTATTCTACCTATTCGGGGCAACGAATGTGCGCCAAGAATTACGCATACCGTGAATATTTCGCGAGCAAAGATAACGACGCAACGATAAAATACACGTGTTTACGTGTACGGACGTTCTTAGAAGCACATGGACATATTTGCGGATACTTTATTGATACGCACTCATCGAGCAAATAAATAAGCGCAAAAACGAGCGGAAAGATATATTGGATGGCTTGACAAGGAAAGTACGCTCGAACGAGTGTTAATTAATTCTTGATGGACATAGCGATGGGATATAATTAAGGATGTGTGGTCTCTGGAAACGAGACAATTTTTTTCAATTCATATTTGGAATGAATTCCGCATCGGCGAAATGAAAAATGTATAAGGTATTCAAGGAATTGCGCATTGTTAGAGAAAAACATATGAAAACTGAATACATCACATGGAGGTCTATAATTTGTTACCAAAAGTGTATATATAGATATGTCCAAGGCTCTTCCTTAAACATATTTTAGCCAATAATTTATCTCCTGGATTGTTAGTGCCATAAAAAAGTTTAGTAAACTTTAAGTATTTTTTCAAGGCTTTTAAAATCTGATATCAGAATTGATGTAGATTATCTGCTATTTTTTTTGAATCCGCAACAAACTCATTGTGGTTGTTATCATATTGATTATTGAAATGAACTGAATCTGCGTTCGATTCTATTTTTTATATTGCAATTGACGATTGCAATAATGCCTTCGTAGTCCTCTATTTGTAATTGCTTTAAAACAGCAAAACAACTGCGCTTCACCAAGGGCCTGATAGTAATAAAACCACGAAACACTACACATGCAATTTATACACTAAAGGCTCCTGAATTTATAACAAGTTCGCTGTAAAGATTATATATCCCGTTGGGCGGTTACCACAGGTTAAAAGGTACCTAACACAGAGCTATACTAAATAAACAAATACAATCTTGGAGTACAGGAAAAATAAGAGTAGTCAGTCATCACTCCACTGCTACTGGAAACAAACAAAACGAAATAGCTGTTAAGCTGGTGTAGTCGCTTTATAAGCCCAGTTGCATATTTTGTTGCCAATTCGTTACCCAAGAGTTGATTTGGTTGACCGTTACTAAATTACCAACAAAATATGCAACTGTTTCGTTGGTGAGCTTATTAAGTGGCTACGTCTGCGCATGAAAACAAGAAAGCTCGCGTCAAATGCGTTTCAACGTTTAGATCTGTTAGAATGATTACACTATCTTCGTGAAAAAAGACTGGCTGGTTGTCAGCAACTGAATCAACACATACATCACATTGTAAGGTACTAGGCTACAGTTCAGAGACATTTTCTCAAGGTTAAAGAAAAATGTAATTGTAATTGTAAATTTTGGATCCTTTCAACAGCCGAGACCTAAAAATTATGTGGCTCAAAATAGAGAAAAAGAATTAGAGGAAATTGCTGTTTTAGGGGAAACTGTAAACAACCCGACACATTCCACTCGCCAGATGCCACAAACAACAGGTTTAGCAAGAACATCGGCAAGCCGCATTTTAAAAAAAGCATAAAATGAAACCCTATCGGACAAAGAAAGTGCACTTTTTGCCGCGGATTTGGAGCGTCGTATGGTATATTGTCAATGGCGTTTGGGAAAATGTGAAGAAAATCATAATTTTGCTCTAAACTGTGTATGGACGGATGAATGTAACGTAAGCAGTGCGGGAATTTTTAACAGGTTTAATTCTTATACTTGGTCGCGTGAAAATCCCCATGTTACTGTTGGGAGAAGAAACCAAGGACGATACAGTTTCAATGTGTGGGTAGGAATTTTCCATGGCAGGATAATTGGGCCCTACATATAACATGTATAACGGAATTCTTAACTCTGAAAGATACTTGTAAATTTTGCTACAATTTATTGAACATTTCGTAGACGAAATACCTTTAAATCAATTGGAATTCGTTTACTTCCAGCATAACGGAGCATCTCCTCACAATGCTGGCCAGATTAATGAGTTTCTATACCAACAACTCGGTAACAATTGGATGGGGAATCCAGGATCGATACATTGGCCGGCAAGGTCGCCTGATCTAACCTCATTGGATTTTTTCCTTTGGAAAAGAATTAAAAATCTTACGTTTAAGCATTCTCCCAATTCAAGACAGGAATTAGAAGCTGTAGTTTTGCAAGCGTTCGACTCTCTATCTCCGCTCGAGTTGGTGAACTCAGCTCAGAGTGTAAGAAAACGGTGTCGATTATGTTTACAACAGAACAGCGGAAAATTCGAACACTTGCTATAATTTATCATGTTTACCCATTTTTTAGTAACAAAGGTGTATTCTGTAAAGATTTCGTTTAAATATGTGGGTAAGAATTTTAGAAACCAGCTTATTTTAGTTCTGGTCATTATTAATTTAAAATTTTCAGTACATTATGAATTTTTACCGAGTAAACCCTCAATATATCTCAAAAAATAGGAGTTTAAAAAAAGAAGAAATTAGAGCATAAGATTCTGCGTCAAAAAGCGCCCTAATATAGTTTTTATATAAATCAAGCATTTTCACAAATAAAAAAGTTACAAGGGTTTTTAAAAATTGCACATTTTAAGAAAACGCTCTGTATCTCTTATATTAAGGAAGATATAAAAATACGGATTTGACCCATCGATTTCTCTTTAAAATCGAGCTCTAGCAGCTTAGGTCAGTTTTTGTCTAATTCCTTTAGAAATATAAGTTCCCTCTTAAAAGTATCGAATTTGGCCCACCTTGTACGTTTATTATTATAAAAATATTCACCTTTGTTAATTAAAGACACACTGGCGAAGATAATTCTTCTTCTTACACGAAACTACTTGATTTCGCCCTCAAATTTAATATTCAAAATAAAAGTTTTTTGCTAGACAAAATTAAAAATGACTAGTTGATGAAAACATTAAGCTTGTGGAATGACATCGTAGAGTGCTGCCAGCATTGCTGTACAGAAACACATTCTTCCGTCCAATTGTCCATATTTATGCTCTGTGCAAGTCTTTAATATTCGTTAATGGTTTTTGCCATGTTTTACAACAAAACAAAATGAAAACTCGAAATTAATCCAAATTTAGAAAAATAAAAAGTGTCCGACAGTGATATAGGTGGAAACATTGGTTAGAAAGAAAAGTTATTGGAAATTGCTGAATACGTATTGTACTAATTTGCACAATCTACGGATCAAATATTCATTCATCACTGAGCATTAGATGGTAATGCTAAAGTTAATTTAAAAAATTTTAAATCATTAAATTGCTTTTACAACTCATAGTTATACTATACTGCTCATAATATCTGCTCCAGGAAATCTTGCATCGTCCGTGCTTACAGTGTTCAAAGAGACTGGGGGCACGTTTGGTCCACGAGTTCGTGAAAATTTATCCCAGGTTGGTACTAATATTTTTCACGCTTTTAAACCATGATATTTTATTCTTCTTCTTTGTCGAGAGTCTTGGGGTACTAGGGTCTCAACAACGAAGAAGAAAATTACATACTTTATACGCTATCAAGAAAATTAATTTACCCATTAAAGAAAACCTCAACTTACCCTTTGCGTAAAAACTATCCTCATCTATTCCTACGATTGCACTTCAACACCTCGAATTTCATCTATATAGCTGAAAAGAAGATAACAGTTATTGTCGTATTGGGGAGAGAATAGCAATGCTACACTCACATACAGTATTGTAACTATAAGACTCGCGACATTTTAGGGAAGCGGCATATATCACAAGGCACTTTTTAATACGCAGAATTTCTATATGTGAGGTTTTGCAATTTCTTACAGAAAGTTATAATCAGTCAATTTGACGTGTCACCTTGCTGGCCTCACATACGCTTACAGATAATAAACACCGATCTGGTTGATAGGCTTGCTTATCATCGCATTTTTCGTTTGATTCAATACTGTACGCATTAAACAGGGGAAACCTGAAGGCTGTAACATTACCAACCTTCCATCAAGAAAATATCACAGTTAATATTAGTATACTTCTATATGTACAATGATTAGATGTGTTGAACTTTGTTAGAGATAATTAAGAACCCGCCTATGCGATTCAGTAGGGAACACGTGTATGCACATGAGACCTTATGGGATGTAACAAATAATTTGCCCTAAGTTACTTTACTATTATGTACTCCTTCCAAACATTTGTGATAATATTTCCGGTTAGAAACTATACTGAATATTACCATTGAAGGTATTATCAAAGGTTGTATCGACGAACATTATTCTATCCTTTAACAAATATATTTCTATAAATTGACTAAATTTACAGATGATTAATTCCAAGATTTTTTTTCCAGAACGAAGTATATCTCATTATACACCTAGAAAGAATTTGCAATTATAAAAAGATTCGAGAGCATCCAATCGCAAGCGTGATACTATCATTAAAGTTTATAATGTCACTTTGAATTAATTTCCAATTTAAAAACTTCATCTGCGTTACTCAGCGCAAGTAACGTACATGTAAAGCAACACTGTGATCTTATAACGCCAGTAGAAGATAAGGTCATAGATGTTAGTGACAAAACTAATTACTAAATTAAAAGAACTACATTAGTAAGACCTTCCTCTGGAACATTCTAATGTATCCATAGCCATTCCTAGGTTGCCTTTCAGATTTCTTGTTCTGTTAAAACCTCGTATATGTTTGTATATTTTCGGGTTAGATTAGATTGCCATGCTAATAAATTAGAAAACGATAGTCAAATTTTGATTTCCTCGAATACTGCTATTGAAGAGAGTTTTTTAAATAAAATAATGGTAATAACGCGTTGTAAAATGAACTAGAGAAATTTGGAGGGAAGAGCCACCAATACTGGTTCACCTTGCAAAATTTGCAAAGCTCTCTGAAACAACTCTTGCTGAAACTCCATTAAAGTAACAAATACAATATACTACCATATAGAAGTTTCAAACATTCTTTCGAAAAAACAAAAATCTCAAACTATTTAATATATATAGAATTAACTAATAAAAAAACACAATAATTACATAAACGAGGTGCAGGCTACGTATTTAAACAGATAGAAATAGAAAGAGTGCACGTAGAAGAAAAATCTCTAACCAAAATAATGCAGTTGCTCATGGCATTGGTGGAATTACACACAAAAGCAACGTGAAGAGGGAAAACGCTAACCAACGGACATGTTTCTGCCTACCTCACATCGCTACTTCCCTGACAACTTATATTGTTTTCCTTCCACGTATATTTCTTGCCACCATCTAGTGCCAGGCGATACGCAAACAAAAAGCGGGTACAGTTCCCCAACCAACTTTCTAGCAATTGTTAGACCACTGAACCAGAGTGGGTGCCACACCGAGTGATCATGGTAAACCTGAATCATTTACATGTATAGCTACCCAGAGCACTTAGGTATGGCGCTACTCTCGGACTTTGGTTGGGGAACTGTACCCACTTTTTGTCGCTGCTTTATAGATGTATGTCTTGGCAGGGCTTGTTGCTTTGAAGAAAGAGATATAAACTGAGATGGAAGTAGTGATGTGAGGAAAAACGCTAATGACGTCGGGTAGACACATTGCCTTCATCGTGAGTGATTTCACCATTACAATGAGTAGCTGTATTAGCAGCGTTACTTTGGTTATTGTTTCTAGGCATTTCTCAACGTATTTTTAAAAACTTTGTTTTTCAATGTAACCTTTTGCTATTTCAATACACTTACTCTATCGTTTAACGCACTATAAAAGTACGATGGCTTTTTGTCTTTAAAATGCTCTATAACTGCCTCCCTCTTTGCTCCGAGTTTAATTTTGAAAATAGAAGAGTGGGTGATTAAGTTTATTGAATCCACACTGGCGCATTGTATGACCATTGTCGTACAAGAGCCACACACTTTGTCCCAGCTTTCCTCGGAGTTTCTCGATGATGGCTTGTCTTAACTGGCGTAGCAAGCCGGGATAGCATATTGCGTTTACTGCAGTATTGCGTTCTTTAACTTCGATTAATAAAATACTCTCGCGCCAACAACGTAAATCTGGAAAATGTATGAATATGTATCGCTTCGATTCGAGACCGTCTATGGTGCTGGCTTATAGTCTGCAGTGAAAATCGGGTAATTCAACGAGATGTGTTTTGTACACCGCGTGTTTCACAAAAAACCAAGAAGAGTGAAGTTAAGGCAATGGGGTGTCAGGCCAGAACGCAAACAAACACGTCATAATATAATGTATAATCAAAACATTCGTAATGAGAAATTATAAATGTCAAAACATACGTACACAATCTTACCTTTCCAGTATTAAGTAAAAATAACAGAAAGAACGTTCATTCAAGAAAGTTATCACTTGACACTTATCTAACAGGTTCGGTTGTAGAGTAACTGATGACTTAAGCTTAGGAAATAAGCGATAAGTTCCGTTAACTAAATCAGTTATCAAGGTGGTCTGGATAAGATAAATGTAAATGAACAAAATCTTAGATAACTTAAGGTTTCAACATCATTTTCGGTAAAGCCGATATCTATTTAATTGAGATTATTTCTCTACGGAAATCAAATTAAATGTAAATTCTAAGCAAGCTCAGATTGGGACAATACATCGCAGCACTTAGGATAATGCTGCTATGGTCCAACTGCTCGTCAGAGAACTGCGATTCGTTTCTTACTTGGCTCTCATCGACACAAATGGCCCCAGTAGTTACGGTAGTCAATTAAGGGAAGTACCAGGTGGATAGTATTCCAGCCAGAAATTACACAATAATACAAATTATAAAAGTAAATGAAGGGAAAAGAAAAACCAGGTAAAGAAAGAATCTAAAACATATAAAAGGACATGAACTTAAGGTCGAATCAATCCACATGCATGAAAGATGACCAACAAAACTCACCGTTACGTGCCTTGCCAAATTTCCAAAAATGAACAAGACCAACTCCGTCAACCAGAATTGACAGAATGAATTGATTCACAATTTCACAAAAGAACGAAGAAAATATTCTATTTGGTTAACTCAGACAGTTATAATGAATGAAACGATCTTCATGTGTTTAACCAAATGAGAAACAAATAATGAGGGAAAATAAAAGATTAAATACTCGAAGAACCACGCAATAGCAATCCAGACAGAACCCTATAAATAGCCGCATCAAAAACAACCAGTACGAACAACGCTTACAATTTTGACAGTAAAATAACCCGACAAGTTATAACTTAAATATATTTGTTGCAAAATTGGAACGTGGCTGCTTTAATACATTATTATATTATAATATAATTCCTCGTGAGACACTCTGTATAGCACCTTACATCTTTTTATTCATGCTAATGTCGTCAGTTCCAATAAAAAATGACTGTTGTTAGAAAAAAGTACAACAGCCATTGTGAATCGAGAAGCAATTTGCAATTATAAAGCGGCGACTCAATAACACCGTGATACCATCGCATTAGAGCTCGTAATGCCGTTTCAAATTAATTTCCAATTTGAAAACATCGCCGACATTACTCACGGCGTTCCGCGTCATTGTTTTCCGACCTTGAAGTACGAGTAATTATCCCGTATATTCTTCTTTTTTACCAAATCGCTTGTGAATTCGATTCTATAATCTCGAAGTTACGTGTCCATCTCCTTCTTGTTTATTCTTGGCGGGATCGTAAGCATAATATGTCATCGTTGCCTGCAGGTGGTAAAGAATACGCGTACGGAGCGAGTTCGGTCATTGAAATTCTTCTACCTGTGCTTACGTTGGCAAGGTTGTTGCGCGCAAACGGACACAGTAACGTAGATAAACGCATATATTACACGGCGAGGATTGTGCTGGTTGACATGGCGTGACGAATATACGTTAATATTATCTACAGAAAATTAAAAGTTATATCCTATAACATTCCTATGCCAGAACGGCGCATAATCCAGCACATAATCGAAGAAGTTAAAATAAGAAGGCTATGAATAACATTTTGTATCTTGAGATACTTTTGAGTTCAATAATCATAAAAGTCAGAAACTTCATTTCCTGAAATACTCTACTACTTTTTATTCTGTTGATAATAAAGTTTGGATAAGGAGTCGGTATTTCGACTTAATATTGATTCAGATTTCTTTCACAATCTGTACTCTTTTCATAATGATCATAACAATATATACTGCCGTTCAGTGAAGTTCGGTCATACAATAAAAATATATTATATCACACTGTATACAATTATTAATACATAAAATTAGAAAAATATTAAGCATACACTCTTTTCTAAGGGATTAAAGCCATAAATTATTATGTAAAGTAGAAATATTGCGACAACCACAATAAAGTCCCTTTTATCATCATTCCAAGAATTTCTCGGAAGTGCCCATCTTTTGAAAGGGGTTGTTTGGGGATTATTAACGAACAATACATTTAGGAAATATACCGCAGCATCACTCTTGTTTATTTATCACGGGCGTAAAGATATAAATTTGCTTCATTTTACTGTTAAACATGTGCTGGTGTGCATCTGTCGTTTTTGCGCGAAAGTTTTAAGAAAATTTACTTCAAACTGGCACGTGGCAAGCTTATCAGTGTAGAAAAACGTTCACGCATTATTACGCTGTTTGAAGAAGGATATTCGGGGCGACAAATTGCTGACAAAATAAATATGAGAAGTTCAACAGTAAATGACATCATAAAGCGATATCGGACAACTGGAACTATAGAAAATCATATTCGTCCCGGAGCATCTAGGAAAACAACAAAAGCTGAAGATTTGAGAATGGTATTATTAAGCAAACGCAATAAAAAATTAACAGCGCCACTAATAGCAGCCGAAATCTATCGCGGCCGTGAAGAACAAGTTTCGGCGAGTACGATAAAACGTCGACGTCAACAAGCGGACCTTCATGGACGCATTGCCATTCGAAAACCCTTATTACTTCGGGACAACAGAGCGAAACGGCTACAGTAGGCCCGTTCTCATCTAGATTGGTCGTTAGCTGATTGGAAACACGTGCTTTGGACTGACGAGTCAAAGTTTGAGGTTTTTGGGAAAAATCGACGAGTTTACGTCCGAAGATCTAAAACCGAAAAAATGATCCCGGACTGTATTGTACCAACAGTGAAGCAAGGGCGTAGTTCTGTGTTAGTGTGGGGATGTTTCTCCTTTGCTGGGACGGGAAATTTATGCAGAATGCAGGGTGTAATGAGGAAGGAAAATTATTTTGCAATACTCCAGAATCATGCAGTGCCATCGGGATTGCGTATAATAGGCCGTAACTTTACATTCATGCATGACAATGACCCAAAACACACTGCGTTAGTGTGTAAGAACTATCTAAAGGAGCAAGAAGAACAGCACACCCTGAAAGTAATGACATGGCCCCCACAAAGCCCAGATTTGAACCCTACAGAGTTGTTGTGGGATGAACTGGACAGGTGGATCCGAAAAATATGCCCAACTTCACAAGAACATTTATGGAATATTCTGCAACATGAATGGATTAATATTCCACAATCCGTTTTAACAAAACTTATCGAAAGAATGCCTAGAATAGTTTGAGCGGTGATTAACAGCAAAGGATGTTTTTTCGATGAAAAAAGAATATAATGTTCAGTATGTTATATTAGGCCAGAATAACTTTTTATTTATTTATTTTTGTCTTTTTTACCTGTACATACAATAAAATTGCATTTTGTTTTTAGTTTCGTTTGTTTCTGTAACCTTTTCATGTTTTTTACTAACCGACCGAATTTCTCTGAACGGCAGTGTACATCAACGAACAAGTAGCAGAAATGTTTACAGACCTTATTCAATAGGATATGGAAAAAGAAAAAAAATAGCAAAAGAATGGATGATGAAGAATGTAATTATAAAAATACCAAAAAAGGCAAGAATACTACTAGAAAGAAACAAACTGTGCGATATTGGAATGCTTCGCAGTGGCAACAGAACATCTTTTTCTTTTGAACATTTATAAAATGAAGGCTACGATTAAAATCTTGTTTACAACGGAACTTCCCTAACTTGAACTTCTTTAACTCGAAGTTTTCATTAATTCGAATATCTTTTTGTAAACAGCCAAGTTTTAACAATCTCGCAGAGTAATTTTGTTTGCGTAAGTCGAATTTCTATTACTCAAGTATCTCTAATAGTCGGACTAATATTTAGTGCTTAGCCAAGTCTAACTCGAATTCTTCGGGAATACTTACTCTATTTCGGGCATTTACTGTCTTATGTGCAACAACAACTAAATGTTCGTGTTGGTGACGCGCATATTGGTGCAAAAGTGAAAATATCGAAGCGAAATTAAAAGTGCCTAACTTCGGACACTTTCTGAATAAACTATAGTGTAAGGAATTAACTGAAAGCTGATTGGCTTTGAAAAAAAATCATAAGAAGTGCCAATAACCAAGAATCTAACAATTCAGAGACTCTTTTCAATCGGTGAGTTTCCAAAAAAAAAAAAATATTTCTGCTATTCGAACTTAGGACTAAAACGTCTTAACTTAGAACGCTCTACGTTTGACCACAGATTTAACGTAAAATAATTTATTTCGAAGTTAGGAAGCACAAATTCGAACACTCCGAATTATAAACATCGAACGACATTAAAAAGTAAAATGCGGTAAAACAAGATCGTAAGTCATTTATTAAGTACTAAGATTCTGTGTGAGCATTTATTATATCGCTTAACTTACATTCAGTTCTTTCCTACGTATCTGACGATCTTGTCTGTCTGAGATATTCCCCAAATGCTTTAGCCCATTTGGACTTGTTTTCTTCTGCTACTGCGTCGTTAGCCCACCTGGGATTTTTTTAATTTGAGCTAGCATCCATCAAATTAAAGGAAAACTATTCTTTTAGCATTTAACAAAGATGAAAATTGTATGCCTTGTTTCAGACTCACAATCAGACGAGCATGAAGATGATGGTTGTCATTTCTACATTTGACCAAGCGTGTTGTGGTATTGAAGTACTAAGAAATTTTGTTTCGTCCAGAGAAAATGTTCCAAATCTAATATACAGTAGTTCCTTAAATTCAGTGGAAGAATTTTGTAGACAAAAAGAAATGGTCCATTTTGGTTGGGGCCAAAGAATTTACTGACTTTTTCTTTAATAACCTCTCTGCACAATTTTCTCATTTATAAACACACTAAGTATGATAATTATTCTATTACTCTAAACTAACCAAATATGCTAATATAAATCCCAGGAAGAAAGTTTATCTATCTTTTGCTTAAATTTAGTTTTCTTGTGAGCTTCAATTTCTACTTTTTAGACCGTTAGAGAACGTAAAATGTATGAATGCATGGAAAATGAGATATTTTGGGTATTTTTGAAAAACACTAACATTTAATAAAAATGTATTTGTGTAAAGCGAAATTGTTAATCGTTAAACTAGAAAATTCTAAGACTTCTTAGAGAACGCGTTATCAACTTTTGAGGACTTATTGCAGAATACAAAAGTGTTATTTTCAGGCCAAGTAAACTTAGTACATTTTACAACAATAATTCTGTCATGAATCAATTAAATACTTACGATGTTAAGAAAACTAATACTGAGCTTATATCACATATTTTAACTTATAACAATAAAATTTTTAATATGAAGTGCACTTTTATTCATACTAAGTGATAAACTTATAAACGCTAGTTTATCCGTTAGTGAGTCACCTCAATACTTAAAATGAAACAAACGCCCATCATTCGGGAAAGATCACATTTCCTTTGCGCCCGCAAGTAAAACCGATCAGTGAAACAGAAACCCCGTATGTAAATACATCTGATGTGAATCTGTTCGTTTTAACGGGGACCATCTCAAGCTATGTTATTTAAGTTTTTACCGATTTTCATGTGGCTGCTCCTGATAAATGGTAAGAATTTTGTAGTTTTTCGTATTAGCGTGTTAGATCTAGGAGCTATTAAGAGTTGATGTTCTGAAATGGTGTTCTTTTCTTATTCATGTTTTGTGCGTAATACTGTAATGGTTAATGGCAAAATATAGTCGTGATTTACGGTAACTATTAGCGAAAATCTAACAGAAACAGCACCTATAAAGAAAGAAAATAAAACAGAATTTCTGAAAACACTAAAGACGATGACTGTTGTGAAGCTTCTCGTCACACACGTATCACTCAACGTGTTAACTGTTACCCTATTAACTTCGAAGCTAGAATTCCTAATACGGAATCTCTTTTTGTAATTTAAAGTAGCATGGTAATTAAAGACGTGAGAGATTTTGAAAGCGACTATACAGTATGTCCTAAATTAGCCACGTTACCATGGATATCTTTCTTATTATCAAGTAGAGAGATTTGCTTGAATTGAATTATGAAGATTTTAAAATTCTGAATAATTCGGAAATTATTGGAAAATTTTTTAAAATAATACTACAATGTAATTAGACACGGATTTTCCTTTAGGTGGCCTCAAGATGTGCGTTTTTTACACGAAATCGGTCGCTTGACTTTTGTAATAAACAATTTTGCGAGAAAATAAAGACCTGTTTACTTTCTCATTTATTTATATTGTTATGAGCGGTTAGTACACATGTAAAACATGTTTCATATTTTTCACAATTACGATGGCATTTTACTTTAAAGAAAATAATGATATTCAGCTTTTTCCCAATAATTTCTGAATTTCTGAAACCCAAAATTGCACAACTTTGTCAATTTAAACAAATCTCTATATTTGATGATCCATGTTATCTTACTCAATTTAGGGCATAGTGTATACCTCATTTCTGTAATAAGTTGGAGCAATCCATGTAAATAACCAACTAATCTCTTCAAACTTCAGATATTAACGGAGTCACAAAAACCTGGATTTGTAATACGAATGCTGACAATAGAGAAAACTGGGTGAGCGGAAATTATATGAAAAATTGCAGTGGACTTCATTTTCCTAAGAGTCTAGGCGACATTTGCCTCATGTCCTTAGGAAACATAACGACAAGGACGATCTACCTTCCCGAAACAGGAGACATAGAAATACGCGACAACTCAGATATCGTTTTTTCCGAAGAATCCAAGGACTGTAATAAATTTCTTCTGATATTATCCCGCTATTTTGCGAATTTAACTAATTTTCAGGTATAATTGTCAGAGATGACTTAAAGAGAGAGGTATATGGTGATCCTAAATGTTGGGCGAATGAAAATCGAGCAGTGCCCGATTTGGAGAGATCCCCGTGTCGTGGTGATGATCTTGTTTTCCCCCCGAACAATACCTACAGCGTTGAACTTCAAATAGAAAGAAATATGGTGCCGAAATCTATCGCTATTAGAAACGAAATCGTTAGCCTGGGACAACTATTGTCTTATAATACTTACGACAGTTGCCCGGAGTTCTGGACATCAATTTCACCTCCATACAGCTCTTATGATAGTAGAATGTGTCGCGCAAATGAGTACAATTATGATTGTAACAGAGGAACTGATTGGAGGCAGATATCTTGCTCAAGTCCAGTTTACGTCAAGGGGCATTGTACCTTATTTTGTGGTAAGTCCTCACACTATACTTTTTCAATAATGGTTGTCAATATAGTTTTGTAAGAGTGATTTTATAGCATCCTACATTAAATTACACAGGTCTGCTAATATATTACAGGACGAAACGCACGAAATGTATAGTATAAAGGATATATGCAAAGGTGGTTTAATAAGTAGTCGTATTAGGAACGAAGACACAAATTTTACAAAAAAAAATATTATCTACTTTACATAACCTTCTTTTTGTAAGATACACTATTCACTACGTCTCCCCCATTTCTTTAACCTCTTCAAGGAATACATTATTTCAATGTACCCTTCCTGTCTCTGTAATGACCTCTTCGTTTCAGCTGAACTTTTTCACTGCGAGTCACGTTTTAGTATTATAAAAGGGAACAAAAGGGCGTCGCAGTGCTCGAGATCGAGCGAATAAGGTAGATGCGGTTAGCGCAAATCACACAATTTGGCCACCCCAACTCCAGAAGTGTGAATTGGTGCATTATCGTGGTGGAACAATTATTTCTTCGATAAGTGGGACCGTTTCTTCTTTAATTTTTTCAAAAAACTGTGGCCACGACCTTTCGGTCGATGATGGTGGTACCGCCTTCGCCTTTGAGGCAGATTCGCCTTGAAAGGTCCATCATTTTGACTGTCGCACCGTCTCAAGTGTATAGTAACTTTAGATATCCATATACACTATTAGCAATCATGGCACCCATCACCCTCTTAACTTTGCTGTAAAATATTAATCTCCGTTCCATACGTAGTTTCGTCCGGCGATCAGCTAAAATCATCTCGCGGACATTTATAACGATGTCATCAGCGACCACATCTGCTAGATGATTTGGGCGCTTCTCAAAACCGATGCTGTGGTAGATGGTAAGGGATCCCCATAGGCAGCAGCCAACTTCGCTTTACTTTCTTCTAATGCTTTTACTGAGTGATATTGCTCCTTTATACAAAAACAAAAAATTTTATACGGCGCCGTTTAAAAGATGCGCACGATAATATCGTCAAAATCCCCCAGTAACGCCACCTATCTTTAAACACGGGTATTTTTTGATCCTCCTTGGTATATTAAAAAATATGTGCTTAGTTGAAAAACTATCGACAATATAGTGTATGTGTTGGAATGTGCTGAATAGCAAAAATTTAAAATAAATTATTGCATTATTTATAACATAACAATACGAAGCAATGCTTGCGTGTTATACAAACGCTTCTATTTCCTATTTCCTTGATGTTTCCGACATAAATACCAAGGAAGTCACAGATTTTCACAATTCACCGGTGGAAGCCAACAACCAAAATACAAGTATTTATTATTTAATGAGAATACTTTGAAATATTGGTGAGTGGTACTATAGACAAAGAGTAATTAATTCTCTGTCATACCTTTTGATTGAATCAGAATCGGTTATCAACTTTCTTATTTCGCATAGAACATCCTATAGGTTACATTATATGGCACATTCTGGGCTTAGAATGTACCACAATTTTTTTTTTTTTAATTTTAATAGATACAGTATAAACATGAATGCCTCTTCTGTGATATTATGTATCAGCAAATCAGTTTTGATATTAATGATATTAACAGCCACTTTTGAACATTTCTACATATTTTGTAAAGCATACTTACTTTCTATGATTAAATTCATTTCGAAACTATTAGGAAAAAAATCATAAAGTGAACCCGATAAGACACAGCTCAATTAGCAAAATAGACATTATTTTGTCTATGCTAATAACTAATTATATCCCTAAACCTCTTTTACTACAAGACAATATGAGAGCTGCCATAATAAAAAACGAATTTCTCTTTAACGCGTAAACCAAAATACCAAACACCAGTACGTGAAACCACACACTTTTCGAACAAAAAGGAAAATGTATTCTCCAGAACTTAGTCTAGTCTACCTCAAGCCTCAGTATGAGGATAACGTTACTCTTAAAAAATATTCTGGTAACACAATTGCACATATGTTGCAAGACATTTTTGAAAATTTTAACCATGCTGGACGCTCAGTTGTTGTTTAACAGTCGTTTGTGTCAATCGGTGTTAGTATTTCAAGTATCGAGCCGGTCTTGTATTTAACAATCAATACGCCTATGCAAATTAATGGCGAATTAAACATTGTTCCAAAGCCCTTGAAGTTGAAGTGGTTGAAGTTGAAGCTTGAAGTGGTTCAAGAAAAATAAATAACTGTAGAAGAAATTTGGATACACCAGTACACTTCTGAAGCCAAGAATAGTCAAAACAGTGGAGGCTAAATCGACTCCTAAGGGGACGAATACTGTTCCGTTGTCCGGGAAAGTGGTTGCGACTGTTTTTTGGGATAATCATGGGATTGAGTTAATCGACTATCTTGAAAAAGAAAAAACAGTAACGGGGACATATTATACATCATTACTTGACAAGCCAAAAGACAAAAATTGTGAAAAAAATGGCCGCTTTTGAAAAAAAATTTCACCAACACATTTCAGCGGTCACCATTCACCATTCACCATTCACGAAATGAAGTTCAGATTGGAACACCATTCATCGGATTTAGTTCCCAAACATTTTTTTCGTGTTTTCAAAAGAAACTGTAGATATATTTGGCATGCATAATATTCTCTTGATTACACACTAGAGGGGTGAGTGGGTCGGACCGCTCTGTCTTGGCCCGAGACAGTCCGCGCTGAAATATTCCGGATGCGGAGCTTTTTTATAATGAGTCAGGTTCTCTTGACAGGATGCCAATTATTATTTGGATAGAAACGGGAGCATCGCTGGCAAAACTTAGACTTACGATGACAAATAAGACTGAATTTGACAAAACAAATACTTGTTTCTGCGTTAAGCTGCAAGCTTTTTAGATTACCTCGTAGTTCCACAAATTGTTAATTGGTTTCGCCATCTATTTAGAACAAATACAAATTATTTTCATTACTATTTTCCGCAATATCGATCGCATATACGATCTGCCAACCCAAAGCCTACGTTTCTGGTTCTCTCGCTCTTTATTGGAAACTGAATTAGTGAATTTCTTTAAATTACTCGATTGCTATTTGAGCGAATTTTGAAAATGTTTACATGGATTCAAATGACACGTTGAAAAAATGAAGTAATATAAAGAATGTCCCATTTAAAAAGCCAAAGTTGTGTCGTATTTTTGTGCTGTAAAAGACTAAATAATTTTTATTTGAAAACTTGCTGTTCCATTTTCTATAATCCCATCTTGACAATTTTCTAGAAAACTTAGTAGTTCGAAGTAAAAAATATTAATGATTTTCTATTACATCATACTTCTAGGATCGGTTTTTCTGGTCGAAGCAAAAGATGACTTCGATATAAAACGGTGGTTCAAAAAATTTTTTAAAAATCCAAGCGTCGATGTGTACTACAGCTTTATTAAGACAGATTCCGGTTCGTTAGTATACCAAGTAACCATGACGGACAAGGGTGAATTCACAGGAGATAGCACATTTTTGGCAAGAAGGATTTACGATAATCTAAAAGCTGGTATCAATTATATCCCCTCAAATTAACAAAACCATTCTTTAATGATAGTCATATATTATTCTAGATCTGTCTTCATGGAATATTCGTTCGCTTAACGCCAGCTTCTCTGGATTAGTGCTAAATCCAGGAAAAGCTTTCAGAAATGCTGTAGGAATACTGGTGGGAACTCTATTCGCCGTGATATTTCTGTTTGGCCTGATGTTTGCATTTTACGAAGGACCACTAAAAGACGTTAACATCATTCAAAGGTGTGGGAAATTCCCAAAGATTGTTTTTTTTTTTTTAATAAAATAAATACTTCGTTCTAGACTACCTAGTATATCCATCACTAAACCATCAAAAAGAGCCAGGAAACCATTTGTATTCGCTAAATTTGAGAACAGAGATGATGGTGTTACATCGATTTGCGGTTCCATCGTTTCTTTGGATAAGACGTTCGATAATCCAATGTACGGACACCAGATGGCGTCCACGTCCAGTGGAAGTGTAATGGAACCTGTAAGTCCAGTATACTTTTATCTATATGCATGAAAATTCTGTCCTTTTTAAGTATATATTTTCCATGCATAATACTTCTTTGCATTGCACACTAGAAGGACGAGTAGGTCGCACCGCTCTGTATTGGCCCGGCACGGTCCGCAGGCCGGAACAGTCTGCGCTGAAATGTTGCAGATGCGGGCCGGGGTACGCTTTCTTATAATGAGACAGGCATCCCACTCGACCCGTCATATCCGCTCGACTCCTCAAGCTCGTTCAGTCCATCAAGCCCGTTCAGACAGTCGAATTTGTTTACCAAACAAGTTTTTCATCTTATTAAGCCATACATAGCACTATTTACATTGACTAAAGTAGAGTATATACCTACAGCCAGAATGCGCAGGATGCGATTTAATTTGTGATGGCACTTACCGTGCCATGATGAAGCAAATGATTGCTTTTCTCTTCCTGGTCCTGTTGCTACCGTTGCTCTTAAGGATCGAGAAACAGTAAATGCTGATTGGTATACAACAATTTGTTTGGCCGAAGACTTCGATGAAATCAGAAGAAACAGCAGACATTGGCCACCACGACAACATCAGCACACAGCACATCGAACAGTCGATTAATTAAAGGAGAATAACATTGAATTAATGACTCATAGAATAGAATAGATTTTTATAATGTAAGCACAATTGTACAGCACAAAACAATTAGCATTTGAAGCACAAATGAAAAGTAAAACAAAAAAATAAGTTGTTTTAAATTTAATTTGGCTTAAGCAGTGGTTATTAGCTGTTTATAAAAAGATCAATCGCGTAAAATACATGCTGGAGGAGGTAGGTTTTAAGCTGTTTTCGGAACTCATTACAATTTTGAACATTCTTCATGGTATTCGGTAACTTATTATAGATTTTCAACGGTAAATGTGTTACTGCCATGCTTGTTACAGAGTGGAGCGTGGAGTTGGTACTTATTACTTGTATCATGCTTATGAACATCTTTATTGAGAAATAGTGTGCTTCCGTTAGTAAATATATAATTCGCGGCTTCCTGCAGATATAGGCACGATAGTGGTAGTATTTGCATTTGTTGAAACAACGGTCTGCACGATTCCACGGACCACGGCCTCCTAAGTGACAAATATCCTTTGTATATGAAGTGAAGAACCCCATAGTAGTATACTGTACTGTAACCTGGATTGAGTTTCCGCATGATATAAAGAAATCAGAGCGT
>LR736892.1:0-199769 GCA_902654985.2 Oryctes borbonicus | reverse complement strand
GTGTAATAGTTTTCGTCAAGCTACATAAAAATCAGAAATTGCTTTGAAAATTCTACTTTTTCTTCCAGCCCTTTATTTTACTACCTCATGCGAATAAAATCTGTACTCTCGCCTTCTAAAAAATTTACAATGATATTCATAATTGATACTCATAGCGTTGAAGATTACTGAAATAAGGGCGGATTTGGAAGCAAGGGAGCTTTATTTTATGTACGAGTTATGACTTTCATTCGCTTTATGACTGCGGTAAAAAAATGGAAATTTTAATGGAAAGAAGGAAAATAATTTGCTTCATAGTAGGTAATTGAAAATTGTATTTATTAATACATTGGGTGCTGCAAAATCTGCAATAAATTGGCAAGAATAGGTAAATATTACAAGCATTACATCCCACACAAGAGTGCTGTTGCGAATTTGACTCTTTTAAGTAAAACACAAGGAATACGTAATCTTAAGCTAAAATTAAGTAGCTTATTTATTTTAACGACGGTTTACATGAAAAGCAACAAAAATCTGATGAATAGAAAGGACCGTTGTACTCAGTTCTGTTCAATTTATTGGGGTAAGGCTTGCCTCAGACTACAATGACAAGAAACCTTTCCGTCCATTTATCCGTATTCCGTATTATTTCGCGCGTCTTTGTTTTAAGGCACGTAGGCGGTAAAGGTAGGTACTTGTGAATATTTTTTTTCTCGAAAGTATGGATATAACAAGCATATTAGTTTTAGAGGATTCTCACATCATTCGGTCACCGGTTGAGAATGAGGATCATTCGTATCCTCGAAACGGCCATCTCGGACTGATTAATTAAATTTGTGTGGTACGGAGGTTGGCGATACTTTTGTGTTGTTTATCATACTACGACACCGTCCTTGCTATCACTATACAAATACAACTAATTTAATATTAATTCAATCATCAAGTCACCATAAATTAAATGCCTCAAATACATGTTCATATTTTTTTTGTAGTGCAGTACACACATAATCACAACTATAGAAAACGCGACATGTTCAAAATGCGTATATTCATGGTTCAAATAAATTCTTTTGCCATATTATCTAGCTATACATTTTATCACGCTATTTTGCCATACTTTCGTATCTTTACGATCAACTCCATTAATCACTTGCAATTACATTTTTGTAGAATTTAAAGATTTATTATTAGTAGCTGCATGTTATTCCAATTGTGACCAAACAACCCCCAAGGCTGGTTTGGTCACAATCGGAACAACATGGTTTTGTCAAATTACACATGGAATTGGATTATCAATTTAAAAAAAACTAATTGAATACAAAATTATTATAAATACCAATTATAAGAAAAAAAATGCAAGAAAACACCAAAGGGAAAACTGAAAGCAACGAAATAATTTGACAATTTGAGCGATAGTAATACTATCTTGTCTAACGCTAGATTTTTACACACCATGAAATATAAGCTCGTTCATTGTGAAGCAATGGTGTCCTCACACTAAAGGAAATCAACTGAATTGAATTTTTAGGCGTTCCGGACTACCTGCGCCCAGATTTTGTTGCACACCGAATATGATGGTTATTTGAATAGATAGAAGGTAACCTTTTACAATAAAATTCTAGGTTAGGAAATCTGCTTGCAAGTGCACTTGTGATATTAATACAGGAGTCCAAAAATAACACAAGGAATTTTATCAGATATCGTGATGCCGTTTGTTTGTCGCTATCCAATCATTTTTTACAAGATCTTTAGCTTCGTTCCACGTTTTCCCCTCTTTACGACAAAATCTTTCCAACTACTCAGTCCGCGGACTCTTTTGATCTTTTTCCTCTTTTTCATTGGTTTAGTCGCCCATATTCGTTTTACTTGCGTTTTGTTGTCCATTCCCTGTAGATGTCCCCATCACCCAAATTGTCTTTTTTCAACGAAATGTGTTATTGATTCGATATTCAAATCTTCTCGTATTTTATGTTTTCTAGTGATCCCTTTTACTCTTCTTAGGTATTTCATTTCCATCGCTTGGACTGGAAATGTGTATCGATACAATCTACCAAACCCGCAATTTAAAGACAATTAACATTTAAAAGAATGTGGATTTTTAATGACTTCAAGCAAGGCGTCTAATTTTTTGTCCTCATTAGTTACAATGTTTCATGCTCCAGATTTAGGAAGTCTTCACAGAACCGTTTCTCACGAGAGGTAATCTGCATGGAAAAGGACACACCTTTTATTGCCTTTTTTTTAGGGTCACCATACCGAACCAACGATGAACTCTCTCAATTTCAGTTAAAATCATCATTTTATGTTACTGAAGAGCAGTTTTGGAATTACTCAATGACGCTCATTTAAATGAACACATTTATAAATGTCTTTATTCCAACTGAAAAGTTTTATTTTCTTGTTGCTTTTTGCTTGAAGTTTCTGAATGAAAAAAAAAGTTTTATTAAGCATCTAGAAAAACAGAAGTCATGGCGTCATACATCAGAATTTTTTCATTCGTAATCGAAAATAATTCTAACGTTGCCAAACAACTTTTCTACCCACTTCTACCGGAGAAGAACACGTAAGATTTAAACGCAATGCATTGTAAAAATAATGTAAAAGAGCTAATGTTCTTATCTGATCTTCATTTGTTTTCAAGTTATAAACAAAATTTTATACGTCAACATTTTTTAATCATAATAAAGTATATGTCCATCGTCATCGACCTTTGAACATATACTTCGTGCTTGTTGCATACTCTAAACTTGAATAAATGTGTGGGATTTTCCAACAAAATAATGTACAAACTCTAAAATAAACGTTAAATCTCTGTCACAATACACTGACAACATTATTAAAATGAGTCCCTCTGATAAGCAGTACGTTATATATGATAAGAAAAGAAAAAAACCTTTCATGTCGAACGTACTTGACTTTGTTTTTCATTGGTAGTCAGTGCAATATTTTATTTAAGACGTATTTACTCGAAAACTTAAAGTCTTTAATTAAGCTATAACTTGAAAACAAATGAATATCGGATAAAAACGTATGGCCTTTTTTTACATTAATTTCACATGTGCAATGTTCCTGGAGTTTGGTGCGTTCCTCCCGACTCACCCTGTATGTATGTAAACATATACATAAATGTAATCGGTTTTGAGCTACAAAAATAAAATATATTTTTGCAAGATAATAGCATAAATTTGGTGATGAAATACGTAAGTATTTATTACGAAAAGTAAACATCAGTTGTGAGATATTTTATTTGCACTTATCCATTTATTGAGTGTTTATTACCATTGGCATCCACGTCTCTGCTATCTTTAGCATTTTGTGTTTTACAAGGATCTCTATTTAAAGAAACCGTACCACTTTCAAAATTGATTGGGTAACTCGTAAATAGATCGACGTATTACACGTTTTTACAAGATTAATTATCTTGTACAGGCCTGTAAAACTTACGGACGTTGTATATAAATCCGCTGTAAGTCACCTTTCTCCTGTAAACATTTTAGTTTAATATTCACAATTAGAGCCAACCTTCGCGCGTTCGCGAATATGTAACGAGCGGTGGTTTGTTTCCTAGATGCGCGATCCCACGAAAGCAAAATAATCTATGCCACGGCCTACTATTGCGATTTTAGTGCATCGAAAATAAATAGCGAACGATGCATCCTACATAACACAATCTAGGAGACTCGGCTAATTTGCTATCCACCAACTTTTACGCAATCGAAATTGGCACAAAAAATTCGCAATGCGTGTGTACACCTGGTTCTACAGAAGAAGCCAAAAGTTTTAATACATTTTAGTTAGATTGAACAAATGTTGCAAATAATACAATTAGAACTGGAAACACACTAACCACTGAATTTAATTACACTATTATCGCGTAAAACAATTAAAACAGCATATTTCTAGATAATGGCATTCAGGCAAAGCAAAATGTAACTCTTCAAACAATTCTCTCTTCTTCAATTCTCTCTTCCATTAACAATCTGTAATGACAAACAAAGCGAATTTATATATGAACTAATAGTAGGTAAAGCAGAATTACGATAGAAACAAAACTGTTTTGGGAAGCAACCAGAAAAGGTGATCCTCCAAAAATATTTGCTCATTATTTCAGAGACGACGTTAATAAAGTAAATGAAACAAATAGGTGGGTAAAATCAAAAAATTAAAAAAGAAGTCAAAGAGGAACTAACATGTAAGATACATAAGTAAAAGATACAGGATATCCCAATCTTCTGGAATTGTAAGGAACATCCTGTATATTATTACGCTTTTAGCTTTCCCTTTTAGGAATAAACCAACTTAATACAGATTACATATGTCTATTTCAAAATGTTTATTTTTTCATTAATCGCCTAAATTTAGAAATGCAGTAAAACCCCGGTTATAGTCCGCGTTATCCGAGCTAAAAAAGCATTCCGCTTTATCCGAGCTGCTAACGAAAAAATGTCCGGTTTCTCCGAATTGAATCACTAAATCGGTCTGCGAGGCATTTTTTTTTAATTTAAATGTATTCAATTGACCTGTGGGTTAATAAATACGCGCATAATTAGTTTTATCGCCCGGCTTAATTTAGCCATGTCAAAAAGAAAAAAAAAGATTGTTATAGATATGCATACTAAACTTGAAGCTCTTAAAAAACTTGAAAGGGGTGAATCAAAAAAAGTGTTCCCGTTCTCTACAATGTAGGAATAGTGACTGTAATAGAGTGAAAATAAAACAACGGTGCACCAAACAAGCGTCTTCTTCTAGTGGTAGAAAAACAATTAAAAAAGTGAGTTTGAGAACATTGCAAAATCACTTTTTTTATAACAACAGCAAAGAAATAAAGGTATCCCGTTGGCTGGTCCAATTTTGCAATCCAAAGCCCTACAGTTTGCTAAAGATTTTGGATTACCGAACAAGGACGCATTTACGGCAAATGCAGGGTGGCTTGATCGCTGGAAGAAACGATATGGGGTTCGTCAGTTGAACAGTTGCGGTGAGAAGTTATCCGCAGACATGAATACAGTTGATAATTTTAAAGGAGAGTTTAATGAGTTTACTGAAAATGGTAATTATACTCATGACCAAATTTATAATTGCGATGAGAGCGGGTTTAACTATAAAATGCTGCCCTCAGAAACTTTGGCATTGAATTTAGAACCTGCAGCACTAGAATATAAACGTAGAAGAAAAGAGTCACGATCATAGCATGCAGTAATGCTTCCGGAAAACACAAATTTCTTTGAATATTAATCGGAAAATCTGCAAAGCCGAGAGCATTAAAAGATATAGCACCGAAATTCACCAGCCCACTACAAAAATCAAAAAAACACTTGGATGGACACTTTTTTGTTCAAGAATGAGTTTGTTCCGCGAGTGATGAAGTATTTCAAGAAAAACGGCTTGCCCATACAAGGTGTTCTGTTACTTGATAATGCTCCTTCGCATCCAAACGAAGAACAGCTTATAGCGGAAACCTATCCGTTAGATGTTTTGCTCCTAAAACGTTGGAGGGGCATAAGAGCAAAGAAGCACTGCAAAACGTTGAAACAAACAAAAATTGATAGTTTTTTTGTAAAATAAACGTTAATACAAAAATTCGTATTATCCGAGTTTTCGATTATCCGAGTTACCTTCCTCCCAGAGAGGCTCGGATAATCGGGGTTCTACCGTATAGTAGAACTCGAACTTCTTTAATTTGAATATTTTTTGCAAACAGTCAAATATTAACAATCTTGCGGTGTAATTTTATTTATATGCAAACATTTGTGATGGCCTCGCAGTTTCTTTGCAAATTCGCTGAAGTTAAACACGTATTGACATACTATTCGTTAAGGAAGAATTAAAAGCAACTGGTGAAGTGGAAGAAGATTAAAAGAAAAAAGAATATATTCCTGCTAACACTTTATCGAGCATTAAAAAAAAAGAATAAACTTTCAGAAAGACGAGATGAGTATGATTTTACCAGCAAACGGACAAAGCTTACAACTTGCGTCAATAATGATATTGATGATTCTACCGCACATTGATAAAAACCTCTCACTCTCTGGTATCCTAATTAGAGGAATTTTCACCTACCTTACCCGATTTAATCAGGCAATACTATGAAAATGGTATATAAGGCGGCAGTGTTTTTTAATGTTAACCCCACAAAAGCCTCACGTTTAAACATCAAAAAAGTCTTGGTAGAAAAAACAGTAAAGGAAGAATTATGGTTGGAAGCAATATGAGCGAAATTGAGAAGCTGAAATTGCTCGTTATTGGCAAATCAAAAGGTCCACGTTGTTTTAAGGGAATAAATTCACTTCAAGTGGACGAGTACAACAACTGCTCATTTACAGCCGATGGACCAGAGTATCATAGAGAAACTCTAAACAACATTACAGAAAAATGATTGTAATGAAAATTTTGGCTCATATGGAACAATCGCCAAATGTTTAAAAAAAGCAGACTCTACTAAAGATGAAGAAACCGGTGCAGAAAAGTGCTGACTGGTATGACGGAGAAGACCTTCCACTGTGTGGATTAAAAAGGGTTTGGATCTCGTACCGAATGGCAATGAAAATGGATGGACTTGCATTTGAAGATGATGTTATTGTTGATAATTGGGTACACAGAAGTTATTCTAGAAGGCGTCATAGGAAATCTTGCTTCTAATGAAAAAAGTAAGTTTGAGCTAGCGTCTAGCAAAGTAAAAATATCTATTTTTTAGCATTCAGCAAAAATGTATTGTTTCAGACTCTGACGAGGATGCAGATAACGATGATGATGAAATAACTGTTGCCATTCCTATATTTGACCGTGCGTGTTCTCTTACCAAAATCCTAAGACGTTTTAATTCGTCAAGAGAAAATGTTGCAAATCCAATATATGTTATGTCGCGTGCTATACGCTTTTAAATATATAGTTTTATTTAATGACTTTCACACACACACACAATAATGCAACTGTTAACACGCACCATCTTCTTTTTATTTTTCCTCTTTTTTTAATATTCCTGGGGGTTTATTCAAACCGTTGAAAATACATACAATACATCTTTCTTTCGCCTTTTTAACATTCAAAAGCGAAATTTGACAACACGTAAAAAATATAACAAAATCTGAACATAGATTAATATATGCTACTGCTATTAACTTATTCCGGATTTCGCCGTGTATCAAAGCTTTCATCAAAGCTTCTATCAAAGCTTCGCTGTTCATGCTGACATCTTCTTCAGGATAGCTGAACTGTTCACTTATACTGAAGAAGCCGTCAGCATCAACGGCGAAAGTTTTAACACACGCCGAAACCCGGAAGAAGCTAACAACACTAGCAGTTATACCAGTCGTGAAAGCCTATGCAGTGTTCTAGATTAACGTATATCAAAATCTGTAAGTCTTTGCGGTTTTGCAATATTTCTTCTTGATCTGGTAGTTCCATCTGTTGTTGATTTATTCAGTGGAGTGTTTTCTTGTCTGTCAAGTTCGGATATTGGTGTTAAAAATTTCCTACTTCTTCTAACAGTCTGCTGATCCGTCTTGATCCAATATGAACGCTGCTGGTTTGCCTTCTTTATATATCCTGTCCTCTTCATATCTTTTATCCACACTAATGTTTGGTTTTGTATCTCTGGTAAATGTCTGGTAAATATGCCTTACTATACTTTTGCACCACCTTCATTTTCTTCTTGATCTTGACATGATCAGGTGCCACTGGTTTAAGGCTATTGTCAGTTATTAGATTCTCTTAGTCTTGTACTAAATAATATTTCTGTTGGTGAATATCCACAGGGTAACTTGGTATTTCGATGTGCTAAGAGTATTAAATAAATACCGGGTTTTTTTACCGCATTTTTTAAAAATGTTTTTTAAGGGTAGTGTAGTCCATCCAATCATCCTCCTCGAAGTTTAGAGTATCTAATACTTTATTTACTTGTGATCCTATATGCCATAACAAGCTGTCGATTTGAGACTTTTATGGCTGTAGTTATCCACATGTTGCAATTTTCCGCTTCAAACGAAAATCGATCTCGTGACGGCACTGGAATTAATACTGGTGTAGTACCACCAAATATTTGAATCTGAGCTACTTTAGCTTCTAATTCTTTCAATTACTTTTGCAACTCTTCATTTCTAAGCTTCGGCTCCTCCATTTCCCGCCTTCCTTTCTTTATCTCTGAGATTTTTACAAGGATCTTACTTTCTCCCTTTTCTTTTTTGCCTTTGGCGTGATTCTTCTCAACCATGTTATGTCGCGTGCTATACGCTTTTATATATATGTATATAGTTTTATTTAATGATTTTCACAAACACAAAAATGCATTTTTTTACATTTCTGGCGGTTTATTCAAACCGTACATACATTACAATATACAATTTCTTTTAGTGGAAGAATTTGCAATTTCACTTATATACTACGTACCTATGTGCATGTGTATATATTTATTCTTAACGTTATAGGTAATAATGTTAGCAAAGATCTCGTATTAGTTTGGTTGAGTATACACTGCCGTTCAGTGAAGTTCGGTCCTACAATAAAAATCTATTATATCACACTGTATACAATTATTAATACATAAAATTAGAAAAATATTAAGCATACACTCTTTTCTAAGCGATTAAAGCCATAAATTATTATGTAAAGTAGAAATATTGCGACGACCACAATAAAGTCCCTTTTATCAACATTCCAAGAATTTCTCGGAAGTACCGATCTTTTGAAACGGGTCGTTTGGGGATTATTAACGAACAATGCATTTAGGAAATACACCGCAGTATCACTCTTGTTTATTTATCACAGGCGTAAAGATATAAATTTGCTTCATTTTACTATTAAACGTGGGTCGGTGTGCATCTGTCGTTTTTGCGCGAAAGTTTTAAGAAAATTTACTTCAAAATGGCACGTGGCAAGCCTACCAGTGTAGAAAAACGTTCACGCATTATTACGCTGTTTGAAGAAGGATATTCGGGGCGACAAATTGCTGAAAACATAAATATGAGAAGTTCAACAGTAAATGACATCATACAGCGATATCGGACAACTGGAACTATAGAAAATCGTGTTCGTCCTGGAGCATTTAGGAAAACAACAAAAGCTGAAGATTTGAGAATTGTATTATTAAGCAAACGCGATAGAAAATTAACAGCGCCACAAATAGCAACCGAAGTCAATCGCGGCCGTGAAGAACAAGTTTCGGCAAGTACGGTAAAACGTCGACTTTAACAAGCGGACCTTCATGGACGCATTGCCATTCGAAAACCCTTATTACGTCGGGGCAACACAGCAAAACGGCTACAGTGGGCCCGTTCTCATCTAGATTGGTCGCTAGATGATCGGAAACACGTGCTTTGGAGTGACGAGTCATAGTTTGAGGTTTTTGAGCAAAATCGAGGAGTATATGTCCGAAGATCTAAAACCGAGAAGTGATAACTTTTTATTTATATATTTTTATCTTTTTTACCTGTACATACAATAAAATTGCATTTTGTTTTTAGTTTCGTTTGTTTCTATAACCTTTTCATGTTTTTTACCAACCGACCGAGCTTCTCTGAACGGCAGTGTACATAAACTCGAATTATACTTTCAGTCCCTTGGATATTCGGATTAGGGAAGTTCCACTGTATCTATTTCCTTCAAGAAATTCGAAATGCAAATACATCCTACCGTGAATAAATTGTATATTTGTTGTTAGAAGAGAATTAGAATTTTACGTCACCCATTATCATCGAAACACGTTTTCATGTGCAAGGGACAAAAAATTCCGTTCTAAATGAATGGATTTCCCAGTAAATTTATATAAACAGATAGGTGTCTAAAAGCAGTTTTAAAGCTGCAACGCGCACAAGTTAATTTGGCAATTTACCTATTGAGTCACCGTTGCAATATATGCAAAATCGTGACTGTAACTTTCACTAGCAGTGTTAAATATCATTGGAAGATGTTCTTTTTATGGACTGGCTTACATTATTATTGGTACCGATTGTCAGTCAAAAAATATCGAATGTGTGTTTATGAAATATGAGTGGAGTCGTTAAGTATTAAGTCATCTTTACAACCATGAATTTACATTTTCACGTTTAAATACTTATGGATAATAATCCCATAGACAAGATTATACAGGATGATTCAAATTAAGAGCGCATCATTGCTATCTCTGTTATTATTGATTCTAGAAAGTAGGTTAAATTAGCAAAGTAGTAATATTTTTAACGCTGACTAATATGCAGTATACTAAAAAAACAATTATATGAAGCATTTCCGAGAAATGTCGAAATTTATATATTTTTTTTTAACGGAATATCATGTATATTTTTAAAAATTTTGAAAGATACAAGTTATGGTGTAAAAGTTTCAATACACTATTGCCTTAAAACGAATAATAAGCAAGTTATAGCGGTTTCCATTTCGGCCTATATGTCTTTGCCTTTAGTGTTTATTTTAACATAATTACATCTTAAAATAATGTCATTGAAATTAAACTGAAAAGAAGAAAGTAAATATGTAATTTATAAATAATGTTGAAAAGTATCTTATACCTTCCTTCTCAATACATTTTCGTGCCCGCTTGAGTACACTCTGGGTAGCTCTGTTCCTCCATCCAATTCGCGGGAAACTTCCCTAACCTTATTTTTCATTTCGTTCACGTTGTTGTACCGTGTTTTGTACACCTAATTTTTTAAATGTCCCCAACGAAAAAGTCTAAAGGAGAAAGGTTAGGAGAGCGTGCTGGCCATCGAATTGACACATTTGTATCAATCCACACTGTAATATCTACTTCTTCGTTGATAATGATATTTTTCTTTTTTTTTAATAAGCAATCAGGTTATCTAAACTGTTTGTAAAGTTTTCAAAAGTACTATCGATCTGGCTGATGTAGTAAAGGATAGTGTTCAGCGTAATATTCGATAGTCCTCCTTGAATTCTTGCCGCGCACAATGTATGCTTTCAACTATCGCATTTCTCCTAATGAGGAAATACCATAGTGAGATATGTGACAGCTTTTAATGCGCCTGCCATATTTTGCGTTATTTTTTCTTGTTACTGAACACTTTCCACAAATATTTTTTGCGAGTGATACGAGTCACGTAGGTGCTATTCTGGACAAATTTTTTCTTGCATTATGTCCATTTCTATGTCCATCCATGAGGTTATGATGACGTCATTGTGTCAGACGATGCGTCAGAAGTCGAGGTAATACTGTCCTCGACTTCAACGCACTTGCATACTTTTTATCGTACAAAATATATCGCATAAAATACATTGCTAATATATAATTTCAAAAAAGCAAAAGATTAGATCAAAATTAGATAACGGATCAATAAATCATACATATTATACTTTAAATCTTTTATGACTAAAACTAACATAATACGTTATTAAGAGACGACCAGTAACACCACTTTCATTAATTATTCCTTCAGTAACAACATTAAGATTTGAAGTATCCCCAGTTACAGGATAATTTGGCAACCATCCGCTATTACTTTGCCAATTACCACTTGTACCTGCAGTTGTCTGAATATTATGAACAATACGAGTATAATATTTCCACTGTTCAAAAATAGGTTTAACTTTTGTTGATTCATCTCATTGATTTCCAATCCATGACATATGGATTAGGTCATAACCTAATTAATGGTGTATCATCATTATGTCCATTAAATAAAATAACAGCTCTAAACTTTGCAATAAAATGATTTGCTCTACGCCATTTAGTTAACTTTGATCCACGAGAAAAATTCATAGGACGACGTATACTTCGATAATTCCTCCTATAAACAGGTCTACGTCTAAATCGTTGAAATCTACGTCGATACACCATATTGCAAACTACTAATATAAAACACAAAAGATAAACCCCGCGATAGCCTTATAGGGCATATCACAAAATACAACGTAAATATAACTCTTCAAAAACAACAAAAATAGAGTGTGCGCAGTAAATAACAAATGATCATGGGGTCGTTTTACGACTTTGAAGAAATTGATTCCTCGAATGCATATTGAAATTGCTCGTGGTAATTATAAAGCAAATAAAGATTATTGTTCTAAAAGTGGTGATATTACTGAGATTGGTGAACCGCATAAGCAAGGTAAACGAAATGATTTAACTTTTGCTCGTGAGTGTTGTGCAAAAGATTTTTCTTTACGTCAATTTATCGATACTGATGTTAATCTTCAATCTGTTAAACTTTTTGAAAAGCGTTTAACCTATTTTGAAAGTAAACGACGTTGGCCTCAAATTGTATTATGGATTTATGGTTCTACTGGTATTGGTAAAACAACTTTTGCAAGTCAATTGATGGTAACCATCAATTCCATCATTGGAAATCATATGTCCAATCTTATTTTCGAACTTTTGGTTATTTCGCTTTATCTTTTTCATTATAAGGCATTGATAAAATCTAAATAAATACCAATACTTCTTGTAGTCCTTGTTTAACTTATGGCCCTTTAAAATTCAAATCAGAATAATCTTGAACTTTACTACTAAAATTAGCTACCTTACACGGCTTAAATCTCGAACCGTGCATATAGTCTAACTGTTTTTAATCCTAATTTGCTCGAACAACATTTATTTTAGTTTTATTAGATACTTCTCGTCATCGTACCGACTTTACGCTAAAATATTGAGGATGCCTAAAAGTATATAGACCAAGCTAATTGCTGTCACTGATGGACGCGCGTTAGAATCCGTGGCCCCTGTGCGACTTGGAAATGGTCGATCATTACACGTGGAAAATGAGCTTAGAACAAGTACGGTATAATGGAAAATTATCGATTCTGCATTTGCTTTGTGTTTGCTATTTTATGTATACGTCAATAACGTATTTATTCACCTTGCGAAGTCTGCAGTGTCAGCAGTCTGGCCTTTATTGTAACGAAAGAAGAATTTCCTCATCTATATTTTCACATAGTATTATAGTAGAGAATAATAATAAACGTCCGATAATAGTGAATAAAATATAGGAAATAGATGCAAAAACTTTTCATTATGTATACCCCTGCATGGGAAACTACAAAATGAGTAAAAAATAAACAACAACTTGTAAATACGCTAAAATAAGAAAGCAATTTATTACATGGCGATGCTGATGGTAGATTGGATCAGATCTCTTTACGACATGGAAAGGGTAGATAATTTGTTTATTTATAGATTTCTTGTACATTTTTGACAAGCTAGAAGGAAATTTTCCAATGGAAATAATGAAAAACAGTTAAGGGAAGAACTTTTCAGTTGGTTCATACTATCTCATACGTATTCGTAATTGAGTAGTCACTACAAAGCAAAACAAATTGAATATAAAAAAGATTCAGGTGGGACAAAAAAGAGTTTTCACAACGTATTGGAATACGTCAGAAACTTATTGCCGGAATTATGTGTCGATTAGCGATTAGACCGACACAGCAAGACACTATGGTATCTTTTAGAATTTCTTTTTTGCCAGCTCTCCATATTTAAGTGTCACTCTAAACTTGGATAGAGATAAGCCCGATAATTTCTACGTCGTTTCTACAGAAATTCTACTCCCTACTATCCAGTTACTCCTGATTAAATTACAAAGGCGATAAAGTCCAGAATCAACAACATCACAAGCTTCTTCTTCGCAGCTAAAAATAGGTACGACCATACCAATTGTGAAAAAACACGGCCCATCTACTATTGCAAACAACTGTCCAATAACGATATTCATTTTTTTTTCTTGTAAACGAGATTTAAATTTTTCAAAATATCTCTTTTCTAGATGTCTCCTGTCTGGATATCTTCCAATGTGAATTCTACTGGCTTAAAAGAACTCTCTTCTACTTCGCCTAGTATGAAAATCATATCTACCATATCACCTTTGGAATAATTATGTAAAAAGAAACGTTCTTCAGTATACTTTTCATACTTTGACAACTTGCCATTTGTTTTATTTCTTATTAGCCCCTAACCTGATGAACTTTGATATTTTGATTATTCTGTTTGAATTTCTTTTAGATATGTGATTTTTCAAATTTTTTAAAAGAAACAGTTATAACTCGAAAACCACAAAATAAGTTGCTTTCATAATCTGGGGATAGAAGCATATTTAATAATGCTATATTTTTGCAATGTTCTATAAAAAAAATATTTTACTGTCCCACCTTTTTTGCAAAACACACAGTATGCAGAAATATACTTTCTAAAAATGCACAATTAGTATTAAATTACATCCTCGAAATATCAAATTGTTGTCTAGCACACACCTCGGGTAATAAAAGACAAACATTTTATTGCCACACTTTGTATCATGGCACCAGATCACTAGTTTTCGGGTCACTATTTTTAGCACTGCGTCAGGGAAGTTTCAAAGAAGTCACAGACGTAGAAGTAAGTAAATACAAAAACTATTTATGTAAAAATATGGTAAATGTAAAGAAAGGTAATAAATTTATCCAATGAGCACTTTCAATCTTAAACTTTTTCTTTCACTCCTTGCTATTCGTACAGCAGCCTAAATCAACCCAATAGAAGGTTCCTTAAATTTCTCACGAAAGTAGTCACGCACAATCAAAACTACCACATTAATTTTGCAGCATTGTGTACGTTTCTCTTAAACCGAAATTAACTTTCGATTAATTGAAAACTTATTGTTCTATTATCTAAGCATGCACGGCGTTCGCGAGCTTATAATATAAAATTTCATTAGGCGACGAGGTGTGCCAACCTCTCGAATCGAGATCTCGGCAACGAAACAAATAAAACCCGTGCTTTGTTGTATACTACACTTAATTCGTTTCAACGTTTCGTTGAATTGCGGTTTTGTTGTAGATTTTATCTCTTGTATACCCTTTCATTTATATACACACGTTTATTTTAAAAATGCTTGTGTAAAATTTTTGAAGTAAAAGTGGGGGATTTTAACAACATTTTATTAAAGGGAAAATGAGTGCCACAGTTCACTGAATTTAATGTAATCAAAGGTACAATAATAAAGAAATCAAAAGATGCGAATTCTCAGCATAATGTTAATTGTACTGCTATTATGAGGGAGTACTGCGTACATTTGTTAAATTTGGATTTGTAAACACCAAAACCAAACACAGAAATGAATTGATATATTGCTTGTTTCGTGATGAGCTCTTGCTGATTAATTCTAATTTTCATAAAAATGCATACTAACCCTGCCTGATGGTTAAGTTTGTTATGCCAGGTTCATATCTGAAACAGAAAAAAAAAATCTTACTAGAGAGACCAGCAGATAAAAAATAATTTACTTGAATTATTGATTAATTTTTCCAGAAAGCTCTCAAAAAACTTTTGACAATATGAGTGCTTATCGTAGGCTGGAGTAAGTAAAATTTAAATTTTGGAAAACTCTTGTTAAGCATTTTTATTTTAATATTGAACAGTGTAGGTTACACAAAATGTCGAAGGCAGGATTTGGGAACAATGTCCTGGGTCAAACACAAACTTATGATGGGTTTAACGAGAGCAAATTTCTTGCCTCGACTGTTAAGCGACGAAGTTAAGGTCGTCGGTTTCTGGGTATGATCTCGAAGCCAAACGACAACCATCACAATGGAAGAGTCTGTACCGATGGTTTTCCGATATTGATGCGATTATCCACGAAGAGTTCATACCTCCGAGCCACACGATTCACACACATTAGTGCCTCTACCATGAGCGGTCAGCAATCATGGCGGCCATGACTCCACAGACTCCAGCAGACTCAAGGGCTCGTGTTTTGTTGTCTCTTGCGGAAACCGATAGGCAATACGAGCGCATTCTCATGAGACGAATAAACACGAGTCTGTCTAGTCCCTGCTAATTTCGTGAAGCGCAACTCGTTTCTGCAGGCTTACTCCACAATGGACTGTGTTACATCTGTGCCGTATTAGTATATTTCTAAGACCGCCCTGCTCCTGAATGAGGAAAAATAAGTGAAAAAACAGAAACAGGTCCATCAAGCATAGCAAAAAAGAGAAACACGGAGAATCAGTTAAAACTAAACGTGTTCCGAGTTTGGACCGTGCCATGGCAGTTAATCGAAAACGCGACGTTTCGCCCGCAATTATATGGGGCTTCTCCAGGAGAAGGAAAGGTGGTAGGCCACAATTAGCACGGTAACTCAACTTATCTTTCATGTTGCTTCAAGTAAACTAACTGAAAAATTTACTCATGTCACAGCCGTGAAAGTAGAAAAATATCGTTCGCAAGTGACGATACTTGCTGTTGCTGGGCGTAGTACTAACGAATTGAAAATGACACGATTAAGCATCGGTTAGTGCTAGGATCCGCAGTCGAATTCTAAACAATCCTAAGGCGTCTAAGGAAGGCTATGATAAAAAACGGTCAAAAAAGTGGCGCAACAACGAATGGGCTATCCATCACGATAACGCAAGGTCGCACGCAGCTTTAATCATACAACAGTAATTGGCGGAAGACAAGATGGCCGTTGTTCCTCGTTTAACATACTCCCTACCTTGGCTTCCTACAACCGTTCCCGCTTTTCTAAGACGGAAATCAACTTGCGGTGCAAAGACTTGACACGATGACGGAGATCCAAGCAAAATGATGGTGGTGTGCTTACCACCGTCTATCATTTTGCTTCATCAGATTCCGTTTCTTTCGTGACAGACGCAACAAGACTTCCAAATTGCATTCCTTTCATGGCAGACGCGCTGGAACCAGTATTGGCACTTCCAAGAGAATCACTTTAAAGGTGATGGAAGTGAATGAAATCCTAGTAATCTTTAATTTTATAAAGCACTGCATTTCGGGCACTTTTGGGAAATATCTAGTTGCACAGAAAATCAATGATAAATTCATCCAACACTTGACTCTTGATATATGTACACTGCCGTTCAGAGAAGTTCGGTCGGTTAGTAAAAAACATGAAAAGGTGACAGAAACAAACGAAACTAAAAACAAAATGCAATTTTATTGTATGTACAGGTAAAAAAGACAAAAATAAATAAATAAAAAGTTATTCTGGCCTAATATAACATACTGAACATTATATTTTTTTTCATCGAAAAAACCTCTTTTGCTGTTATTCACCGCTCGAACTATTCTAGGCATTCTTTCGATAAGTTTTGTTAAAAGGGATTGTGGAATATTAATCCATTCATGTTGCAGAATATTCCGTAAATGTTCTTGTGAAGTTGGGCATATTTTTCGGATCCTCCTGTCCAGTTCATCCCACAACAACTCTTTAGGGTTCAAATCTGAGCTTTGTGGGGGCCATGTCGTTACTTTCAAGGTGCGCTGTTCTTCTTGCGCCTTTAGATAGTTCTTACACACTAACGCAGTGTGTTTTGGGTCGTTGTCATGCATGAATGTAAAGTTACGGCCTATTATATGCAATCCTGATGGCACTGCATGATTCTGGAGTATTGCAAAATAATTTTCCTTCCTCGTTACACCCTGCTCTCTACATAAACCTCCCGTCCCAGCAAAGGAGAAACATCCTCGCACTAACACAGAACTACGCCCTTGCTTCACTGTTGGCACAATGCAGTCCGGGATCATTTTTTCGGTTTTAGATCTTCGGACATAAACTCGTCGATTTTGCCCAAAAACCTCAAACTTTGACTCGTTCCTTCAAAGCACGTGTTTCCAATCATCTAACGACCAATCTAGATGAGAACGGGCCCACTGTAGCCGTTTTGCTCTGTTGCCCCGACGTAATAAGGGTTTTCGAATGGCAATGCGTCCATGAAGGTCCGCTTGTTGAAGTCGACGTTTTACCCTACTCGCCGAAACTTGTTCTTCACGGCCGCCATTGACTTCGGCTGCTATTTCTGGCGCTGTTAATTTTCTATTGCGTTTGCTTAATAATACAATTCTCAAATCTTCAGCTTTTGTTGTTTTCCTAGATGCTCCAGGACGAACACGATTTTTAATAGTTCCAGTTGACCGATATCGCTTTATGATGTCATTTACTGTTGAACTTCTCATATTTATTTTTTCAGCAATTTGTCGCCCCAAATATCCTTCTTCAAACAGCGTAATAATACGTGAACGTTTTTCTACACTTATAGGCTTGCCACATGCCATTTTGAAGTAAATTTTCTTAAAACTTTCGCGCAAAAACGACAGATGCACACCAACACACGTTTAACAGTAGAATGAAGCAAATTTATATCTTTACGCCCGTGATAAATAAACAAGAATGATACTGCGGTATATTTCCTAAATGTATTATTCGTTAATAATCCCCAAACGACCCGTTTCAAAAGATCGGTACTTCCGAGAAATTCTTGGAATGATAATAAAAGGGACTTTATTGTGGTTGTCGTAATATTTCTACTTTACATAATAATTTATGGCTTTAATCTCTTAGAAAAGAGTGTCTGCTTAATATTTTTCTAATTTTATGTATTAATAATTGTATACAGTGTGATATAATAGATTTTTATTGTATGACCGAACTTCACTGAACGGCAGTGTACATACTAGTATTAAACAGGAAGTAACTCAGAGCTGTGGATACCGCATTAATTCTGATAAGAACAGCCAACCTGTTCGAGTAAATACGAAATTAATACACTAGAGCTTTGGAACGTAATGCTAAGGCTGTACAGGGCATAGGGTTGAAAAGAATGTTTACATTTTGTTTTTACAATATTTAAAACTTTCTTTTACGTTTATACTTTCTTATACTAACTTAAATTTATCCTCATTAAGTCAAATGGCTGCCACCATTGTTGAGGCATATT
Source organism: Oryctes borbonicus (assembly GCA_902654985.2). Classification (NCBI taxonomy): domain Eukaryota; kingdom Metazoa; phylum Arthropoda; class Insecta; order Coleoptera; family Scarabaeidae; genus Oryctes; species Oryctes borbonicus. Next base: position 181,139 of record LR736892.1, on the reverse strand, counting down.
CGGGCTCGCTTTATAGTATTTTCCATTACTTTTCTGAAATCTTGCAGCGATAAATTCGACACTTTATGACAGATGTTCTCCTTTAGTTTATGGTTTGTTTGCATACACTCGTGACTCCAAAACAAAACCCCAACGAAAGAAGTCTGAAGCGGACAAATCAGACGTTCTCGCAGGCTACTGCAAATCGCCAAAACGAGAGACTAAGCGACTGGACAATGCTTGCTTCAGAATGTGCACTGTTTCCCGTGCTGATTATGCGGTTGCACTGGAACCATATATTCATCAAACCCAATTCGTCAACTTTCAGCAGCAAGATGTCGTTAATCATGGTTCTGTAGGTTTCGCTAAAATACGCGCCAGTCACCTTTACTCCGATAATGCCACAACAAACAAAAGTGACTTTGAGGGGATGTAATGGCTCGTAGGTGAAATAACATCTTCATCGCGGTCGAAGTTTAGAAAGACTTAGCTGTAATTTACACGCGAAAATGTTGTTATATGAGGTATTAAAATGTTGATGATACCATTTAGGCGATAAGATGATCTATCAAAATAAAAAAAATCAGGAGTTGTCATTTAAGTGGTCGATGACGTTATTCCCTGAAAACCAGAAGTGGGGAAACCTTAAATTTATGCAAGAATATTTTTTAAAAACTAAATTGACTTGTACGAGCATTTTTTCGAAAAACAAATTGTTTCAAATTTAATAAATTTAATTTTTTTTTAACTCCTGAAAGAGTACCTATGTCATACTCCCGGTTTTACGACCAAAACTTGGATGTCTTTCAATTTTGTATATCCTTTTTAATCTTTTGAATTTGAATCTTTTAATTCAAATATACTAATTATACAAGCCAACGCATTTGAATATTTTACAAAACGAACAAACCAAAGTAATGAACCGTCGTGTAAAGATGCAACAGACACATTCTCTTATGTGCACACGTACGTAGAAATATACATGTGCATTTACGTAACTAAAATGCATATGAATGCATTAACTACATCCGTATTCATCGCAGCGTAAGTGTACGCTACGCATAAAATCATTATCACCGCCTATTGAAATAGGAGCTGAACTTGTATACTCGTAATTATCATATTACTCAAACCTTCTACTTTTTTATTTTCGTTCGTTCGTTCGACCGGCACACTAGGAAACTTTGCTAAATAACAGTAAATATTCTATTTCAATACAAAGTGAACGACCAGGCGTGACTGGTTGGACTGCTTGCGGCCATCAACTCGACTCGTAAGAATTTTACATTAAGTCATAGTAGTCTTACATTCATCTCCGGGCAGGTATCGGATGCTGTTACGTGTAGATCTGCAGCCAGATGATAAACGACAAATTCAATTATCTGATCGTTCTAGTAACGAAAATAAACGACCCGAATCTCTTAGCGAATTCGACATTCCGAACAACGGTAGTTGGCTAATCGTGGAACGAGTATTATGCTCACTGTCTTAGATGGTCGTAAAAATTATGTATGCGTATTTCGAATATTTACATTTGGGTTTGTTTATGATTTATTACGTCCTTGAATACACTGTGACGTGTTTTTCAATGGGCTTCAGTCCGATCTATAGTAACCGTTATATGCCATGTATCTATGTATAAATTTATATTCGCATTAGATTAATTTAATGGCGTAAATGCTTTTGTAGCAATATTTTGCAGCAAAGTGCAAATTAACACCATGCCAGCATATTCTTCATTTGTTATGCAAAAATGGGCAATAGTGCGAAATCCGTAATTGTAATAGCCATCGGCCGGCCAGGAGTTATTATTACGCCTGCGCCCTTAGAGCAGCTTAAGATGCTTGCCCTCAGCATGGGCTAAATTTGTAGTAAGGAAAGCTACGAAAACCCAATACCCCGAGGTTGGTAGCCTAGCGCGCTAGGCACTGCACCACCAATCCCGTAATGCAACACCCTCTATACTATTTTGATTTTGAGTAGTACAAAAATGTGGAGTTCGTTCACAGCCAGTCGTGTTGTTAACAAAAAGTTTTTGAGGCAGTGAGCGATAAGATCTAGTAGTCTATAAAACTTACTGCAACAGTGACAAAATAAGTAGGTTGTAGAAAAGGCACAAATAGAAGTATTAATGATGCGTGGGTTTGGACACAAAGAAGTTTGTGATCTTTCTAACGATATTCATCCGAAGCGACAAATATCATGTTCAATCGTTGCAAAGGTAAAACACAAATGGCGAAGTCGGCAATTTATCAAAAGGTGGATGTACAGTGCCATAACTAAAGAAACAGCTCAAAATATCGCTGGATCTTTAGAGGAAATTATTCGTTTGCTAATATGCACGAATTCAGCCGTTGTTCGATAAGAAGGATATTAAAACCATAAAAATATAGGGGCAAATTTTTATGTTATCTACCTAGCTATGAAGAAAAAAAAAATAGAAAATAAACAAAATGTTTTTCAACATATGTTCCGCTAACCTAATAAACCTATAATCTCAACAGAAATCTTTCGGTAGCTCTTCGGTAACTCTACCACCCCCGCTTACGAGCATTCACCCGAACAAAAACACCGTCTTGTCATGTGTTTTATTTTATATAGAGCACAGATAATAGTTGCTTGGTGCCAAGCCCTGACTGTAAGGTTGAGATCTTATCTCTACAAAACCGCAGTCGTTGATTATTTTGTGGACTTAGTGAGCTTTGTGAACTCTGGCATTGTCATCAAACAACAATCACTATCGCTTACATATTTTGTTGAATGGCATTTTCTAATTCTTTAATTGCTTTCTTGTAGACTTTTTCTATTATTGTTGTGCCCTTCTCCATATATTCAATTAACAATATCCCTTCTACATCCAAAAATATTGTAGCCATTAGTTTTCCTGATGAAGACTGCGTTCTTGCTTTTTTTGGAGGTGGAGATCCTTTATGAACCCATTACATGGACCCTTGTTTTGTCTGTTCATCTCGGTGGTACACGCACGTTTCATCACCAATTATAATTTTTGAAAAATGATCTTGTCCGCACCCAATCCCTCACAAATTTGTTGCCGACACAATATTTGTTCAAGAGTAAGATATTTCAGAATCCCACATGCTAGCACCTTATTAATTTCCACATTTTGATGTAACATTTAAAACTGTTAGCCATTTTTGTGCATTTAAATGAATTTAATTGAATTGGAATTGGAAAAAAGCAAGCTTTTTTTAATATACGGTTTCTTTTGAAAAAAAGTTTTATGTTATTTTTCAAAATTCAATTTATTTGAACAAGATATAAAAACAAACACCAGAACTTCAAAAAGCATTTGTTATTTGTCGCATGCGCATGGCTTAGTTTTAAGATGTGCAGGCGACAAAAGTAGGTAACTGTAAATAATACTTTTTTCTCAAGAGTAGGAATAGAGCAGGCATAATAACAATAATAATAAACTTTATTTGCCCAAAAAAATATCCGCAGATCTATGATTATAATGGGGTATGATAAAATGAACCTGAGAAAGTAAAAGCGGGGAATCAATATGTTGGTTCATTAGTTCGATAAGAAATTTCCCGCTTGCCGCATCTCTGCGATGTAACAGCGAGTCGAAACCATGTCTGCAAAGAAAATCGGTATAATCCGTATCACGAGAAGTGCAGAAGCCATCAGACTTACATGAAAGATGCTTAAGAAACCTCTTCTGAACTCGCTCAATTGATAACTGGTGGTAGTGATAATATGAGTACCAAACAATTGACGCATATTTCAATTTCAAGCGGACGAGTGAGTACTAGACAGACTTCAATGCGCAACCGATGGAAAAAATATTATCAAGCTTTGAGCGAATGCCGCGGACATTCTGGTAGCCAAACTTCAACAGTTGAACAGAATATCTGTTGATTAATTTCATAGTTGGACCTGATTCGATGGCAGCAATTCTTGATTGGAACTGCTCCTTGACTGACTTAAAATATTTTTTCTGCATAGAAGTTCTGTCCTTCGCAATAGAAAAAGCTTTAAATTTGTCAACTGTTCGCTTTTTTTACATTTCGTAAAATGTCGTATAGCGTGTACACGAGGGCAATGTTAGCCATATTGGCCGTTTTCGTGTTAGATTAGATGGATCAAATCTGCTCAATTGGGCCCGATTTCGGTTTAAGTTAAAATTGCACGAATAACCGCAGTGTTGGAGACAACTTGATCGGATTTCTGGGACGTTAAAAGAAATCAAATTATTTTTCCTACTTTGCTACTTCAGATTGTGTTCGGTAGAAATTTGGTTTTTCAAGTCTTGAGTATTAGTTTGAAGACGATTAACTAAACTTGTAAGTTCATGTATTTTACTTAACCCATCCTTTATATCAGCAACATCTGAGCCATAGTAAAACAGTTTTCGATTTTTCGATTTAATGCATTGTGCTTCATTACGGGTTAATCCGCTACAAGTAGAATGTACTACCTTGTGGCAAAGATCGCGTGAAATAGAATTATCAGCTGTTGTAACTTAACTACAAACTAAACAAATACGATCCATTATGAGAAAAGCAGGATACAAAACTGGAAAAGGAGTAACAAGAACACACGCTTCACGCCTAGGGGGTTTGTCCTGGTGACTAACTATCACAAACAAGAGACCGCGGTTAAGGAAATATGGACAAACATTAGGATCACAAAGAGTTTGGTCAAACATGTCTACATGCACCTGTATATAGGCCAATAATAGTTCAAATAAAAATAAAAGCAAAAAATTAGATTTTGTATAAATTGTAGCATTGAAGCGAAAAAGTGAGAGAGAACCAATTAATCGAATATCAAGATACTGTTTTAAATAGTGAACTTAGTGAACCAAATAAGAATGGGCAAAAGTATACTAGCTGGTAAAAGGATAATGAGAGGTATAGGACGGTGTTAGCCAATATAGAGAATTGCGTGTATAACTCACAATATTTAAGAAAGTATTAGAGCAGAATTGCTAACTGTACACAGTACGAAGGATACACACTACTCCGCATGTTAGAATTAGAGTTCTTTCTTACATCATCCGGTTTATGGTTGAAAATGAGGATCGATGTATCCTCGAAACGGCTGTCTCGGATTAATTAATTAAATTTGTGTAGTGCCGAGTGTGCCAATACTTTTGTGTTGTTTGCCATATTACCCCATAGTCCTTGCTATCATTATCGGTAAATAAGTATGAACTATGATCACTTTATTAAAATATATCTCAAATAGAACGAATACGCCGCTTCGACTTGCTCTCGCTAGACTGCTTGTATGATCTCGTTCAGGTACCCATTCCTTGCTTTTTGTTACAAGTAAGACGCGTCGAATACGGATTAAGGTTAACAAATGATTATATACGTACACATTTTTATTAGCACAATTTACTTAAGTAAGATCACCCAAACAAAAAGCAGAATTAACAACTTTTCTTACGATACAATACACCGGAAATAAGTTTGAATACATGGCATTAATTCACAATGGCGAGAGTTTCGCACGATTTAAATTGAATTAATCCGATCAACGTATGTAAAATTTTGATTGCTGATGCTAAAAAATCCATTTTGTAATAGAACACCTTCTTTTCATGTACACTGCCGTTCAGAGAAGTTCGGTCGGTTGGTAAAAAACATGAAAAGGTTACAGAAACAAACGAAACTAAAAACAAAATGCAATTTTATTGCATGTACAGGTAAAAAAGACAAAAATAAATAAATAAAAAGTTATTCTGGCCTAATATAACATACTGAACATTATATTCTTTTTCGTCGAAAAAACCTGCTTTGCTGTTAATCACCGCTCGAACTATTCTAGGCATTCTTTCGATAAGTTTTGTTAAAACGGATTGTGGAATATTAATCCATTCATGCTGCAAAATATTCCGTAAATGTTCTTGTGCAGTTGGGCATATTTTTCGGATCCTCCTGTCCAGTTCATCCCACAACAACTCTATAAGGTTCAAATCTGGGCTTTGTGGGGGCCATGTCATTACTTTCAGGGTGTGCTGTTCTTCTTACTCCTTTAGATAGTTCTTACACACTAACGCAGTGTGTTTTGGGTCGTTGTCATGCATGAATGTAAAGTTACGGCCTATTATACACAATCCTGATGGCACTGCATGATTCTGGAGTATTGCAAAATAATTTTCCTTCCTCATAACACCCTGCACTCCGCATAAATCTCCCGTCCCAGCAAAGGAGAAACATCCTCGCACTAATACAGAACTACGCCCTAGATTCACTGTAGGCACAATGCAGTTCGGGATCACTTTTCGGTTTTAGATCTTCGGACATAAACTCGTCGATTTTGCCCAAAAACCTCAAACTTTGACTCGTCACTCCAAAGCACGTGTTTCCAATCATCTAACGACCAATCTAGATGAGAACGGGCCCACTGTAGCCGTTTTGCTCTGTTGCTCCGACGTAATAAGGGTTTTCGATTGGCAATGCGTCCATGAAGGTCCGCTTGTTGAAGTCGACGTTTTACCGTACTCGCCGAAACTTGTTCTTCACGGCCGCGGTTGACTTCGGCTGCTATTTGTGGCGCTGTTAATATTCTATTGCGTTTGCTTAATGATACAATTCTCAAATCTTCAGCTTTTGTTGTTTTCCTGGATGCTCCAGGACGAACACGGTTTTCTATAGTTCCAGTTGTCCGATATCGCTTTATGATGTTATTTACTGTTGAACTTCTCATATTTATTTTTTCAGCAATTTGTCGCCCCGAATATCCTTCTTCAAACAGCGTAATAATACGTGAACGTTTTTCTACACTGGTAGGCTTGCCACGTGCCATTTTGAAGTAAATTTTCTTAAAACTTTCGCGCAAAAACGACAGATGCACACCAACACACATTTAACAGTAAAATGAAGCAAATTTATATCTTTACGTCTGTGATAAATAAACAAGAGTGATACTGCGGTATATTTCCTAAATGTATTGTTCGTTAATAATCCCCAAACGACCCGTTTCAAAAGATCGGCACTTCCGAGAAATTCTTGGAATGATAATAAAAGGGACTTTATTGTGGTTGTCGCAATATTTCTACTTTACATAATAATTTATGGCTTTAATCCCTTAGAAAAGAGTATACGCCTAATATTTTTCTAATTTTATGTATTAATAATTGTATACAGCGTGATATAATAGATTTTTATATTATGACCGAACTTTACTGAACGGCAATGTACATGCCCTTTACAGCATATAGGATATAAATAGTAATGGCTATAGGATAATAGAAAAATACGGAGTATGTAATGATTTAGAAAGTGGTATATCAACATTACGTATGTGGATATGTATTAAAAATGTATGGCACTGTTTTATCCTATGATCAATGTCAATTGTCTCGGGTTGGCATTAAAAGTTATGCGTGTTGGCAAATCCTTGTTGTGTAACTTTTAAGCATGTTATTTTAACCTACTACCATTAGTACACAAACACTAAATGCGAAATGTGACTGCACTATTGCTTCGCTCGAAATCATTTTCGTTTTTTCTGTTACTTTTACTAAAGTGATATTTCTTCAAAATGCACATTTACAAAGGCAATAAATATCTTCTGTAATCATTATGCATACTTTCTACTAGAAAAAGAATGTAAAAAATATATACAGTCAGTCCCACTTGTATTCGTACACTGATAGTTAATAGATGGAAATGTTGAAAAACACGTAATGTTACAGTAAAATTTATTAATTTTCATTGCAAGCTAACCAATGTGAGGTGCATTATCCTACGTACTAAATACAGTCCTTTATTTCACAGTCTACCAACTAAAATGAATAAAGAATAGTAAAATGTACAAATTCATCGCACACTCGTTTTTCGCTGCCGCTTTCTTAATAATTCAAAAGCATAACCACATTTTTATTGGTCGAATACTAATGAAATAGGAGAATTAAAATGCATCAGTATTAGAAGGGGTACGGAAATATCGATCGAAATTCGAAAATTAATTATTTCTCATTACGAGAAAGGTAGAAGTTTAAGTGAAATTTGTGAACTTGTCAATAGAAGTTGGTCCACAATTCAGTACAAAATAAAAAGGTTTAAAACCGAAAATAGAATTAATAACAAACCAAGAAATCTGAACGGAAAGATTTTAACCCAACGCGAGGAGCGTCTAGTTTGAAGAAAAGTAATACTAAATACAAAAATTTCCGCCCCTAAATTAGCAGCGCAAATAGGAAATCAAACAGGAAAGATAGCTAGTCCAGAAACAATTCGGAGAGCAATAAGAAACCATGGATACAAAGGCTGTGTAGTCCGAGTGAAACGCTTTATTAGTGAAGTTAACAGACCCAAACGATTAAACTTCGCCCGAAAGTATATAAAGCAATCCCAGGACTTCTGGGAACGCGTCATATTCACTGATGAAACCAAAATTAATATATTTCAGTCAGATGGCAGACAAATAGTATGGTGGAAACCCAATACTAGCCTGGAGAAGAAACATCTACAGGCATCTGTAAAATATGGTGGTGGAGCGGTAATATTGTGGGGCTGTTTTTTTGCGGTGGCGGTTGGAAATCTCCATTTTATTGATGGAATTATGGACAAAATGATGTACATCGATATCTTAAAAAATAATTTGAAGGAAAGTGCGACGCGTTTGGGCATAACGGATAGTTTTATTTTTATCAAGATAACGACCCAAAGCATAAGGCCGAGCTAACTAGGACTTGGCTTCTCTTCAATTGCCCTCAGGTCATGGATACACCTCTACAATCACCGGATATTAATCCAATTTCGAACTTGTGGGCGAATCGGATTCGCAAACACCATATAACCAACAAAGTCGACCTTAAAAGTAAAATAGTACAAGAATGGCACCGTATTCCGTCGGACGTCGCTACGAAATTAGTAAAATCAATGCCCAATAGACTAAATGAGGTTATTAAAAACAAAGGCAATCACACGAAATATTAGAATTTATCTTACATTAGCGCTAATGTTAGTTCATAATACTGTAGGAATACGAGTGTGACTTGAATTTTTTACATATTTTTGAACTTGTTTTATTTTAACTAAGGGACTATGAAATAGATGTTGTCCTTTAATTCAAAGCATACTACAACATCGTTTTGTTTTGTTTCTAATAGGAATTAATGAATGTTTTTGAAAAATAATGTATTTGTTTACGTTTTTCTGTAGCAACTGGTAGTGTACGAATACGAGTGGGAGTGACTGTATATTGCTTTGTTTGTTATTAGATAAGGACATACATACTCCAAATCTTGATGTTTATACAAACAACCTGGTTTGCAACGTCTGCGTTTTTATAACAAAATAGCAATAAGAAGTATTCATCAATTGTATGCTTAAACACAAAAATTAGTGCATATCGACGTACTCACGATTAACTGGTTTGAATTCTTTAGTAAAAATTACCGCCTTAACGCACAACAATCGCAAACCTTCAAGCATCAAGATCAATGACAGGTAAGTAGATATAAGTACAATAATGTAAAGTGTTGATTGTAGGCTTTCACGACTGTAATCCATAGTAGAAATGTCTTTCGGGCGATGTCGCGTAGTTAATATTTTACTTGACGTTTCGCTGAAGAATTTCTAAAGTCTTTACAAATCTTCTGAAGAAGCTGACAGCATGGTCAGCGAAACGTCAAGTAAAATATTAACTACGCGACATCACAAAAAAGACATTTCTACGATGCAAAGTGTGCTATTTATATACATATACGTACATAATCAAATAAATAGTGCATGCTTAACTAGGTAACTTTATATTACCTCTTCCTTTATTAAATAATTTAAATTGCAACGAAGACGTCCGCGACTCCATCAAATACATAGCAGACTATAGACGAAACTTTTATTACCAATTGCAAAGATAAAGTTAACAAATCATTGGGGAATTTTTTGCTAAAAATAGGAGGCAAATTTGTTACCTCCTATTGTGAGAGTAAATTTTTGAACTGCGAAGGGTTGTTCTGCACTCCGAGAACGGGCGATTGGACGCCTAAATAAATTATCGCTGATTTTACACGGAATTGGTGTATAAATCCTGCAAAGTTTCATTTAAATCGGTACCTGTGTTTTCACAAAGGTACGTCTTAATAAAAATAGATTTAATAGTTATATTGCCATTGAAATAACAAAAAGAAGACAAAGGCAGGAAAAAATGTTGTAAGATTAGCACCAAAGCAAATAGTTTTTGTTAAATTGCTTTAGAACGTATTAATAAAAGAAGCAGAAATATGGGATTAGAGGGATTAATTGATTATTTAATTGAATCGTTTATAATTAATGTTACAGACACAGACAACCCCAATTGATGTAACTTTCTATCAGAAGAAAATAAAATTATATATTTTGCATTTTTGTCACTGTAAGAATTGTGTGTATATAATGTACTGATAATATTATGATTTACGTTTACGTTTACGAATTTGGCAACCATATCGCAATTTATCAGTAAAGTTTTAGATAAGCGTGGCCAAGCTGATGTGATGTCTACAGACCTGTCTAAGGCGTTCGACATGATCAATCATGAGTTGCTGTTGTTGAAATTGAGCTCCTTCAGTTTTGTTCCATCTGTGGTTAATCTTCTGAAATCGTACTTGGATACTGTTCTAATACTTTGATCTTGCCTCTGGTGTTCCCCCAGAGATCGAATCTGGGGCCATTATTGTTTGTACTTTATAATAATGGTCTGCTCCTAAACATCAATCCGACTCTTGCTTACGCAGATGATATTAAAATCTTCTTCTTAAATATCTTCAGTTGATGTCACAGGAAAAGTTCAAAGTGGTCTTGATGTGCTCGTAGAACGGTGTGAACGTTTCAAAATCAAACTAAATGTTGAGAAATGTTGCGTACTTCTTCACCTCTTATATTTCCCTACCAGATCAATGGTGCCAATTTATCACATAACTTTGAATTTAAAGAATTGGGTGTACTTTTTGAACACTCTCATCTTTAAGTCGCATATTAACAATATCTGTTCTGAAGCCATAAAATCTCTTAGTTTTATTATGCGTGTTTCTAAATACTTCAAGAATACAACCTTTGTACTAAGCAAACTAGAATATGCTGTTCTAATCTGGTATCCCCTATATGCGTGCGATTTTCTAAGTCTGGATCGCATCCATCTAAATATCTCTCATACAAGATTGATGGAGTATATCCTGAGAGAGCTACTCCACAGGATAGATTACTGGAAAAAATAGCATGCTAGCTTTGAGCACGTGAAAGGATGACGCCTGTGAGAGACTTCTACAGAAATTGCTGCGGGATGACATCGACTGCTCTTTCTTAGTTCAACGAAGACACGATTAAATTCGAGATATGAATAGTAGCTTCATTCTTCCATTCGCAAGGACAAACATAAGACGAGCTCCTACATACACGCTTTGGAAGACGGCTAGACGATGTGACTTGTTTTGTATATATACCACTTATAAATAAATAAAATAATTTATGGAAGTTCTTAATCTGCGCCAAATTAACGCTTTGCTAACGAACTTGAATTGTGATCTGGAGGTTAATCGTGATATGTCTCCACTGGTACCGGAAGATCCACATCACCCAGCTCTTGCTATTATCCTATACTTTTCTGCTGCACAAAGGACATCTAATTTTCAATCAAATAACAATGTTCGTTATAACTATCGTAGAGGTGATTTATTAACGCTCTACTCTGAATTAGCAAACTTTGACTGGTCTTTCCTCTTGGAGCATGGTGATGTCAATGTAGCAGTGAATGTTTTTTATGACACGTTGTATTCCATCATTGATCGTTCTATACCTAAAGTTAAATTTGTTGGTCGTCACTATCCTGCATGGTTCATGGACAATATCAAGCAATTAATCAATATTAATATTACTTCAAAAAATGGAAAGCATCTAGATCAATGGCCTATTATAATAAATTTAGCAGACAGACAGCTGATTAAGAGGGAAGCTCGTTTGGCATATGTACACTATGAAACTCGTCTACAAAATGATATTGTAAGTAATCCGAAGAAGTTTTGGACATTCATCTCTGGCGAAAGATCTACGTCTAGGATTCCTGGGGTAATGATCTATGAAAATGAAGAACTTAATCAGCCGTTAGACATCGTGTACAAATTTGCTGAACATTTTTCCAAACTGTTTTGTGCAAGTGCCAGTGTAGTAACAGTTCCTGTTAGTTATTATCCCACTTTCAGTGTTGGAATCATTTATGAAAATGATGTTAGAGTGAGTGCGCAGCGTCTTAAATCTGATATGACTGCTGGTAATGATTCCATACCAAGTTTCCTAGTGCGTGACTGTGCTTCTGTATTCGCCTCTCCACGAACTATACTGTTTAATCTAATTCTGTCAATATCTCAATTCCCTGATGTGTGAAAAATAAGCAAAATTATACCCTCTGGGGTACCGCAGGGATCAAACCTTGGTCCCTTATTATTTTACATTTTTTTGAATGATCTGCTTCTGAAATTAAACTGTGAGTTACTGGCATATGCAGATGATCTAAAAATATGTAGCGTAATTAATACAGAAATGGATTACGTAAAACTGCAGGCCAATATTGCCAAGTGTTCAGTTGTATCTTACACTAGATGTATTTCTCCAGTATTTTTTAACTATTTTCTAAGCACAGAATCTATTATCAGAAAATTTGAAGTATCGGACTTGGGTGTATTATTTGATTCACAGCTTACTTTTTCTCAACATGTAACAACGCTTTGATCTTTAGGTTTTCTTATACGATCATGTAAGTCATTCCATAATATATCTGCAATTAAAACTGTTTATTATGCTATTGTACGTAGTAAACTGGAATATGCACCCCTGGTGTGGTTTCCTTACTACATTAATCAACAACTTTCTGTTGAAAGAATACGTAGAAAATTTCTCAAATATTTGTCTTTTAAGATCAGTGGTGTGTACCCTGAAAGAAATGTAGATTACATTAGTTTGTTAAATGATCATAATGTTGAAAGTTTATCTTACCGCCATGAGCGATGTAGTGCCACATTCATGCTTAAATTGCTACAAAACAAAATTGATTCTCCATCCTTGCTTGCTGCTGTTAATTTTAATGTCCCACCGCATAGTACTAGATATAGTGCTATAATTAATACACCAAGGGCTAGGACGAACATTATGATGAAGTCTCCAATTTACGTTATGTCAAAGAACTTTAATGTCTTCTATTCCAATTACTCGGAACTGTAAGTTATTTATGTTTGTTAGTACTAAGGTTTTTGTATTCTTGTATTGCTAGTTTGCTCGTTTGTTTATTCTTTGTAGCAATTAGGATACTGCACATGTATTTTTTCTTTTGTATTAAGTTGTCCTGCAATTGGCTTTCGGTGTTGGACGAATAAACTTATTATTATTATTATAAAAGCATCATCCTATTATTGGGTTTACCTGTTATTATTATTATTAGAGTAATAAAAGAAAAATAAGAAATACAATTTTAAGAAAGTATTATTGGTGGTATTTATTGAAACAAAACATTTTATTTGGAATAATTTTCAATCATCCCGTTGCTTCTGTTACTCCTACATTTTGGGACGATGTGTAGTTTACACGTATTGTTATCAACGCAACACTGTTATTACTATTAATACCAACATTAAACGTTATAGCCATTTTGTGGATACTTGCATAGTGATCTAAATAAGCAACATTTTTACTTAGGTAATAAATAGGTTTACGCATCGTTCCATGAATTTGTCCTCGGGCTTTCAAAAAAAAATGTATCACATATTTTTTAAATTTCCATCTATTAACATAGCTAACTTGTAACTGTTTATACCTTTTATATTTACGAAATACATACAGGAACAATAACATGAAAAACACATTTTAAGTTTTCTACTTTTCAATTCTATTCATAAAACATCACCCGCAACTACGCAACAACGGTAATAAATTTACAACAGAAATGTTAAATTTCTTAATGCACACAAAATACTCATACAGCTCCAAAACATCTCCTTGTTCGCTCGTAAATTCTCTTAAACGCGCTTTTTCTGCCGTATATTCTCAACTAAACACTCTCTTAAACTTTCCTCTTAAGACACAACTTCCTTCGCGGTGTCCATGTTACGCCGATAAAAGTTTCAGTACTATAATGTTACACCTACGTCTTTATATTTACTTTCACGTAAACCACCTTTCGACGTCTCTCTTTAAATTTTAACGATTATGTGCCGGCTTTTCGTTAAAACTCAAAATAGTCAGTAATATTCTTTACAACCAAACTTTAATGACTCAGCGAAGCGGCAATTAAGATGCGTCCAAAAAGATAATTAACGCAGAGCAGATTAATTGTTGATGTTGTATATCGGCCCCTTTAACGCACCTTATCTAAGTTTTCTTGATGAGTTGGAGTCTTCTTTTTCAAGCCTCTTCCCTCTATATAACAGACTACTTTGTATGTGAGATTTGAATATAGGTTTACTTAAACCAGATGGTGTATCATCTATTTCTTTGATGAAGGCACTTAACGCAGTAGATTTTGAACAAATTGTTATGGAGCTTATTGATTTGATCATCGCTTCCGATATAGTTAATGTTAATGATTTCGATGTTCTTAATGTAGATTTTTCTGATCACGAACTAATATATTGTGATATTCCAATATCCTTTGATGTTGGATAGCCTAAATTAATCACGATTTTAAATACTTTAACCATGATCAGTTTGAGCTGAATTTGAAGAATCTTTATTTAGATGATATCTTATGTGCCTAACATTAATCCAAAGGTCCAAATATTAACATATAGGCTCATAGAATTGTTTAATATGCGTGCCCCAATTAGAACCGTTACTATACGTAAGCCAAAACCCCTTTGGATTACCGATGTTATACAAAAAAAGAATTCCTTGAGAAATAAAGCTAAGTCGAAATATTTGGGAAGCAGAGCGTTGCGGGATTGGGATTATTCTAAATCATTGAAGAATTATACTAAGAGAGCTGTTATTAGTGAGAAGAAAGCTTATTATGACTACTTATACAAAACAGGGAACCTTACCAACATTTGAAGAAAGTTGCGACTTCTTAATATGCCTGCTGGCTGCAAGACACGGAAATAATTAACCATTACTTTGTCAATTCAATTCCCAAATCATCCAACAATGGTAACGGTTTATTACAATATTTGGCAATGAAAACCACTTTGGGTTAACTGACGAGACGATGGTTGGAGGTATTATTGCATTATCTTTGAATGCACTTTTCCTGAGGGATGAAAACACGCCCTAGTAGTACCCCTTTCCAGAAACTCTGATCCTCGGGCATTGTCAGATTTGAAACCTATAAGCTTGCTCTGCGTTTTCTCCAAAATATTTGAGAAAGTAGTTAAGTAATAGGTTCGATATGTCGCTGACGAGAATGTCCTGTTTGTGTATCAATCGAGTTTTCGCCCTGGCCATTGCTGCGAATCTGCCTTGTTGAAAGTTACCGACGATCTTTTAGTTGCCCATGACAAGGGTCATATATCGGTTCTTATATTGCTCGATTTTACCAAGGCATTCGACATGGTAGATCATAAATTATTAACAGCTATAATTCACTGTATCAGTCTTTCTCATAATGCTATGTAGTCTTTTAAATAACAGATCACAGTCGGTAATATTTCTGCGAGATTTCCTTTAGCGTCTGGTGTGGTCCAAGGCTCAGTTCTGGAACCACTATTTTACTCAATTCATACCTGCGCGTTGTTTGATTCTCTGAACATGTATGCCACCAACACGCAGTTATACTACTCTTTTAGAAGGGAGGCCTACCAGGATGCTTTGAGAGCCGTGCAGAGTGATTTGGATACGGCCTTACAGGTCTGCTCATCTCATGCGCTCCATATTAACTCTTCCAAATCTGGCGCCATATTGCTCGGTAACCGACAGGCATGCATGGATTTGGTGCCTAGGTTTGCATTACATCTCGGTAGTACTGTTTTGGCGATAGTGACGGAGGTAAGGAGCTTTGGTCTAACTTTGTAACAACAAGTACATATATTAGCCGCGCGTATAGCAACCTAATAACACTTTACCCTCATAGGTCTTCACCAACTGAAATTAAGCTCTCGTTGTGTAATGCGTTTGTGCGGTCACCATTCTTATTTTGTTCGTCTATCTATGGTCCATGCATTGATGCTGCTAATCAACATCGAATACAAATGGTATAAAACTCTTGTTTGCGATTTGCATATGGCCTGAGGGAATACGATCGTATTTCTCATACTTTGAACTATTGCAAATGGCCTAATATGAAAAATCAAGTTTCATTGAGAGCATTATGCATGTACCATGCAATCATTACTACCAAGGCTCCTCCATCTTTTTACAGCAAAATAACATTTCGGACTGACGTTCATAATACAAATATCAGGTCGCGGGGGCTTATTACACCGCTACTGCACCGCTCGCCTCTGTTCGAGCGCTATCCTAGACGGACTCAAGAGCTTGTCGTCTTCCACATTTGAAAAGTATATACACGAGCTCATCTTTGAGAAGCAGCGACATGATGCGTCATTTTTCTAACTGCCTTTGTTATCAGGTAGGTCATATGTATCGAGAATGAAATAAACGTTATTATTATTATTATTTCCCTCTTATTACATACCTATAAACTATCCTACAGCTTCTAGATTTTAAACGAATTTCTTGGCTAAGGTAGCATAAAATGGAATAAAAAATATAGTTGTAATATTTAGTATTTCTCGATCTTCCCCTAACATATCGTTACTTTTGTTTTTTCTGTGTTTATCTTCATTTCATTCTTCGTCAATATTGTATTCCAAACATTTATGTTTTCTAGTAACTCCACGCCTAGAACTACATTTTGTAAGTATTTCGTCCAAAAACACGTTTGAAATGTATTCGATCTTTAATTTCTCATAATTACACAGTTTACACTGTTTCCGTAAATTGCTTACATTAGGCGTAATATTTTTTCCCTTGATTCCACTTTGGTTCAACACCTTCCATAATCTGATTCTTTGTATTCTATCAAACGGTTTCTGTAAATCTATAAATGCTAAGTATACTTTCTTCTTTTCCTGCAAGGCTTTCTGGGAGATCTGTTTGACTGTGAACACATGATCTTGCTTGCTCCTTCCACTTATAAATCTGTTTTACGACTCCTACAGCGTATGTTCTATCTTTAACCTTATTCTCTTGTCCAGGATTTTTTCCAGAATTTTCATTGTTTCATAAGAAACAATCATTTAAATATTTACAAATAGAAACAAAAATACAACACAGCAGTGATTCTGAAGAAACCACCACGAAACAGTTCAGAAATATAAATTAATCAATGAAGCAATATTTCGTATTGCTTAAGAAAACCAGTTCTCAAATTCATGATATATACGGAGAGATGGATAGTAAAAATAACCAACAATGTTTAGCAATTTTTTTTCAATTTAAGTTTAAAATATAGCTTTTTGAGATACTTGAAGCAAAGGAACAATAAATTTATAGTTTCCACAAATAAAAAGAACGGAAACCATAAGGCGGATGCCGCAGCAAATCCAATCCAAAGATTTATTACGTTACGAAGCGTGTGAAGTTAACAATCTGGTAAGTTCGGTGGCAGGACGCTTACTTCCTTCTTTGAAGACTATATAAGTATTAATAATCACAGTATTCTTCAAACTTTTAACTCTAACCAATTTGCATAAAAAAGATGTGCGAATATTTCTACAGCGTTTGTTATGTTCTCCTGGTTTGAAGAACAATGCCGTTAATCGTCTGCTTCGGTATGTCCTTCATGCGAATAGGGAGTAGCCATTGCTTCTATTGAAATGTATATATATAATAGTTGCTTATTTGCTTGATTGCTCAGTACCTCTCGATATGAAACATAGTTTGTATGTAAAAAGATATAATAAAACGGTTCCCCTTATTACAATATAAAAATGTGAGGTTTCCCTCTCGTCTATATAAAAAATGTTTGCTACCTTAATGTCTTCAGTATCGCGACGGTTATTTATATTATATCTCGCAACGTTTGTATGCATGTCTTATACAGCCACCAACGAATCCTATAAGAGCTTGAACGTCTGGTCTTACGGATATATGTACACTACCGTCCATATTAGTTCGGATACGCAAATAAATTTAAAAAAAAAAAAAAAGAGAAAATATTCAAACTTATTTTTCCAAAACTTAAAATTTTTATTAATAGCGATTAAAATTAAAGTACAAAATTAAAAAAAAAGAAATTCTAACGAAAAATAAACAAAAACTTGTTAAGCATTCCGTTCGTCAAAGAAACTCCCTTTTGCGCGAAGAACAGCTTTCACAATCCGAGGCATCCGCTCCACTTGTTTTTCAAGGACTCTATTTGACATATTAGTCCATTCCTCTTGTAAAATGTTCCATAGGTCGCCTACGGAGCGAGGGCATACTTTTCGGATCCTCCTGTCCAATTCATTCCATAACAGCTCGATGGGGTTTAGATCGGGGCTTTGCGGCGGCCATGTCATTATTTGTAAAGTGCCATTATCTTTTTCTTCATTTAAGAAATTTTTACATATCACTGCTGAGTATTTGGGGTCGTTGTCCTGCATGAATACAAAATTTTCGCCGATTAGACGTTGCCCTGATGGTATTGCATTTTTTTTTCAGTATTTCTAAATAACCTTCTTTTCGCATACCTTCGATTCGCTTCAAGTCTCCTGTACCGGCGTAGGAAAAACAACCCCAAACAAGCACAGAATTTCTTCCTTGCTTGACAGTTGGCACTACACAATCCTGCGACATTCTTTCGCCTTTCGCTCTTCTTACAAAAACGCGCCCTGATTGTCCGAACACTTCAAACTTTGACTCATCAGTCCATAGCACCCTTTTCCAATCATCCACTGTCCAATTTCTATCGGTTTCCGCCCACTGTAGCCTTTTTTGGCTGTTTCCCCATCGAAGTAGAGGTTTTTTTGTTGCAATGCGGCCGTGAAGATTTGCAGCTTTTAATCTTCTTTTAACTGTAGTAACAGACATTTTTCTTGCACGGTCGCGATTCATTTCGGCGGCGATTTCTGATGCTGTCAGTTCAGAATGATATGATATCACTAACAGTCGATTTATTAACATGTATTTTTTCGGATTTGACGCACTGAATAACCTTCTTGATGAAGAGCAACAATTACAGAGCGCTTTTCTAAACTTGTCGGCTTTCCTCTCGGCATTTTAATAACTTTAATCAGGTTCGCACAAAAAGATACGCTATTAACACTAACGCACGCACAAGCAGATTTATTTAGAAACTAAAACATTTATCACTACACAATAAACTTTCGGGTGGCCTGCTCCCACCCCAAAGAGTATTGTAAATTTATTACCTGCAGTATTGACCCAAAAATAATCCTGTTTGTGCCGATGAGGATTATTCTAAAAATTACTATATTGGGTCATAAAATATAAAAGGTTTTTAATCATTCTCTAATCGATATTCTTGGAAGTTTGCCTATACAAATGGTTATAAACTTCATAAAGGGCCTAATATAAATACGTTATTTATATGTAAACGCAATTATATTATCTTTTAGTAGAGTTTACAACATTTTACTAGGTGTCCGAATTAATATGGACGGTAGTGTATATAGCCAAAGACGGCTACCCAAACGTTCTCTTGTTAGAATCTATACTACACGAATGATCCTTGCTACTGATGAAAATGAAAAAAAAAATTATGATTTAAATAAGATGAATGGAATATTAAATTTACAAAGCAAAACAATAAAAATACAGTAAATGAAACTAAGAACAAAACCAAAATATTAAAAAGCCTTAACAGCGTTAAAGAATTAAAAGTACATGGTAATTTCCAGCCTAAAGGCTTCTACTGTTGATTACATCATAAATTATTATAATGGAATGCAAAACGCTTGTGTACAATAATGTATAAAAAAACGAGCGAATTGAGTCACAGTGTTAATGTCGCGTGTTGCGAAACTGACGTGTTATTACTACAAGATCTGCATCTGCACTTACTAAGAATACATTCATATATCGCTAAACTATTATTTTATTTTCGTGCGTGGTGACTGTTCGCGTAACGGACAAAACTCGTTAGGTTTCTTTTGACTCGCGCATTCATACATGCGTGCCGTTGTTGGGTAATGAGAAAAAAAAAATCGATTAATGTCTAGTGAAAGACGTACAGCGTCTGAACGTTCGTATGCAGTATAAATTAGAATAGGTGTACCGCCGCATTCTACTAGTTCAGTTCGATTCAGCAATTCCTCTTTCTTGAAGTTCGCGTAATGTAACACATTGACTTACACTGTTATTTATTTTCAATGGAATGTCGATATTGCTAAAAATATTTCTGCATGGGAAGACTTAGAAGAACCAGACAGCATTGTTTGTATTCCTCTTGAGCGTATTTGCGGATACGAGGTTGATTCTAAGAAGAACCTCGTAGTTGGCTCCACGATTCGATGAGTTTCCTTTTCTCATCTTTTTTATTCTGAATTCATACAAGTATGGGAAGTATAGAACAAAGTTCTCTAGAAAACTATCTCCGTAGGCCAAAGATTATTCAGAGAAAATTCAGTTAGTTGTATAAACACACAAAATGTTGTAAGAATTAAGCTCTTTATTGGATGATAACATACAACTTAAAAAATGAAACGAAACAGATATAACATGTCTCCTAGAATTTCATCTGGCTACCCGAAATCACTGGAGTTGCATATTTCGTCTAATACGAGGATGGTATGATAAACACCTGTATTAAGGAAGACAAGGCAATTGTTTTTCATTCAATAAATTTATTTTTCAACATAATCTCCTTGCACTTAGTCCAGCGATGTTCCAAATTTTTAAGCCATCCAAATAATAGAATTTGTCGAACTCTGCAAAATAGGCTTCTGTTGCGGTAATGATCTCTTCATACGTTCTCCGCCAAGCAATTTTTTCAAATTTGGAAAAGAAAAGAAGTCCCACGAAGCCAAGTTTGGCGAATATGGTGAAGGGAGCACCAATTCGTACCGTAACTAGACTAGTTTTGGTGTCGAAATAACCGATGAGTCCGCTGGGGCGTTTATTATGATGATAGCGATTTTTTTTTCTTTAGTTTAGCATCGAGTCGGTCCAATAAATCAGCACAGCGCTGCCCGATGATTGCCGAAATATTCAATTAAGATTATGCCTTGCGAACCCAAAAAAAAATCGTTGCCATACCTTTTCCGGTTGATCGAATCTTGTTCGGCTTCGCTGAGAAAAACCCAGGTTGCCGAATTACTTTGGGTTTCTTGTGTGTTTCATCTACAGTCACATAACGCCATAGAAACTCGCTCGTATTACGTTTACAAATGCCTAAACATAGAGACTCCGTTTGATCAGTCATCAGCAGATGCGGAATCCATCTCGCCGATAGTTGTCTCAGACTCGCTTCTTCGTGAAGGATGTTTTGCACACATTTAATTGAGATGCTTACCATATCAGGAATCTTTCTAATCTTCACCCAACGGTTTGGTAATATGATGCCATGAACTTTAATGATCATATAGTCACTACAATGAGACGACCTCATCAAGGACGGATATTCTGCGGGTAACTTCTCTTTAATTTCTGCGCATGTTTTCCCATTCAAAGAAAGAAATCGTATCATTGACCGGTATTGTTTTTTTCCCATAATTCCACAATTATAGAAACTTGCTCATTTTCACCTGCTCTCGAATCAACATTACTCGATGAGTTTCTCCGAAATTTTGACAGACGTCGACTAAAGTACAGTGCAAATAACGTAATACTGTTTACTGTTACGATTGGCGAAGACGACAATATTTGCATCAATATTTCCGTCTCCATACATTATTAAGAAATTACCTAAGTGAATATTCATTATTTGCAGCCTACTAATAAGTTCTGCAACCAAAAACAATGGTTTACTCATTTTCAATAATGATCCCGCTGCTGGTATAATTTTGCGTAAAATCATCTTTAGCAACATGCATCTTCGTGGGTGTAACTATTTACAACCGACAGGCATCAACGAATCAGATATAAGATTCGCTCCTACACTCTCATTTGTTAAATTATTCATTGTTAAAACTTACTCTCGTGTTATCGAATCTGGCGGCCTTCACCCAATCCTGTTTATCTTTTCACCTTTACTGAATTTCATTCTATTATGCAGAGAGATAGGAAACGACTTGAATACTATAAATAAATGCGTGTCTTACAATTTGTTTTAAGGATATTTTTTTTCAAATGAAGAAAGTTAGTTGTATATAAATTCTTGGAATCGCTTCATTAATGCTAACGCTTCTTTGCTCTTGTGGCTGCAAGGATTTACGTACCCGATAGAGTTCTTTCCACATGGTAGAGATAGCAGCCGGCTCACCAGCCATTCGATAACAAGCGGCAGCAGTGATAATGTAACTAATCAAGTTCTTCTTCGACAATACTGAGCCACATGTCTAAATACCTTTCGATATTTTAAATTTTCATTATTAAAGTTTATGTTTAATTGCACAAAATATATTGAATTGCCAACTTTCTTGAAATGCCCTCTATCTAATGACATGGGGATTTTTGACTGTTCAAAAGTGACTGTTGTGTCTATTGAAGATATCGTTTTTCGTAAACTTTGCTGTTTATTTTCCCCAAGATGTGAGAAATTTGCAAAAACTTACTCTTCTGAGAAAATCTTACAAGTTTAGTACTTGCTGGTATGCAAAGATCTCCATTTGTATTTTTTTAACACTCTTTCAGTGGACAATCGCGAGATTTCTGATGTTGTTGCTGGTTCTCGTTAACAATGTCACATTTTGTTGAACGTTACGACATATTTGATATACTAAGAAGTTCACTTTACACTTCCGAACTGTCATTATAAATCTAAACGCAAAATCGGTGACAAACATTCATAATCTTTTGCAAGGCTTTTGCATACCGAGGAAACATGCGATAAGGTACTACGATGGTTTCACCACTGAAGCCTTCATAAGAATCAAGTTAGCTTTAGAGCGGCAATTTCCAGACCTATCAAAACAGATCGATTTTATGTAAAATTCATTGCTGAATTCAAATGTTTTGTAAAAATTAGGGCAATCAATTTAAGAAAATTAAGTGTTAATTAAATTAAATTAGTTAAATAGGCGTGTCGATATCTTCTAAAAGTTAGCCGCCTCGAATAAAATAAGCTTAATTTAGAACCTGCTTAGTTTATGATTAAAAATGTACAGAAAATTATAGACCGATTACGCACTTAAGCATTTAATAAAAATAATCGAAAACATGGTAGCTAACAAAATATATTCTTTTCTTATAAAATTTAACCTAAATTACTGATAGCCAACAGGGATTTGGGCATGGCTATTCGACGAAAGCAGAGACTGTGGAATGTGTACAATATGTATTTGATGAGATAAATAGGAGCAAGTACACTGGGGCTATGCTAATTGATCTTACTGAAGCTTTTCATTCACTAAACATATCTTACGTTTATGAAAAGATACAAAATATAGCAATCCGTGAACCACTACACGATTGGTGTTACTGCCGTTTCTCCATAACAGAAAAATTGTTGTTCGAATTGGAATGTAACATCTACTATGAGCGATATCCTGAAAGACAACAACCGTTCACAGACATTTTCTCAAGGTTAAAGAAAAATTTAATAAATTTTGGATCCTTTCAAAAGCCGAGACCTAAAAATTATGTGACTCAAAATAGAAACAAAGTATTAAGGGAAATTGCTGTTTTAGGGGAAACTGTAAATAACCCGACACATTCCACTCGCCAGGTGGCACAAACAACAGGTTTAGCAAGAACATCGGCAAGGTGCATTTTAAAAAAGCATAAAATGAAACCCTATCGGACAAGGAAAGTGCACTACCTTTTTGGCGCGGATTTGGAGCGTCGTATGGTATATTGTTAACGGCTTTTGGGAAAATGTGAAAAAAATCATAATTTTGCTCTAAACTGTGTATGGACGGATGAATGTAACGTAAGCAATGCGGGAATTTTTAACAGGTTTAATTCTTATACTTGGTCGCGTGAAAATCCCCATGTTACTGTTGAGAGAAGAAACCAAGGACGATACAGTTTCAATGTGTGGGTAGGAATTTTCCGTGGCAGGATAATTGGGCCCTACATATAACATATCTAACGGAATTCTTAACTCTGAAAGATACTTGTAAATTTTGCTACAATTTATTGAACATTTCGTAGACGAAATACCTTTAAATCAATTGGAATTCGTTTACTTCCAGCATAACGGAGCACCTCCTCACAATGCTGGCCAGATTAATGAGTTTCTAAACCAACAAGTCGGTAACAATTAGATCGGGAATCAAGGATCGATACATTGGCCGGCAAGGTCGCTTGATCTAACCCCATTGGATTTTTTCCTTTGGGGAAGAATTAAAAATCTTACGTTTAAGCATTCTCCCAATTTAAGACAGGAATTATAAGCTGCAGTTTTGCAAGCGTTCAACTCTCTATCTCCGCTCCAGTTGGTGAACTCAGTTCAGAGTGTAAGAAAACGATGTCGATTATGTTTACAGCAGAACGGCGGAAAATTCGAACACTTGCTATAATTTATCATGTTTACGCATTTTTTAGTAACAAAGATATATTCTGTAAATATTTCGTTTAAATATGTCGGTAAGAATTTTAGAAACCAACTTATTTTAGTTCTAGCCATGATTAATTTCAAATTTTCAATACGTTATGAATTTTTACCGAATAAACCCTCTTAATTCCTTATAGCTATAATATCAGTAATGCTATTAATGGTTTCCTTAGTTTAGTTTGTTTGAATTGTTATTTGTAACATTTAATATTAAAACAACTTTTTTGCCTTGTTGAAATCTTTTATTTGGTTATTTACCACCATCCATAGCCATCTTAAAAGAATGTGAAATGTAGAAAAACAAATAATTTTAAAATTGTTTAAATAAAATATCAAGTGTGTTATATCATTCTAAAGGTAATTTTATATGCATTTCAATAGTGTAAAAATATATAGGGTGTTCCATATAAAAAAACACAAGTCTTGATAATATCTCAAAAAGTAGGAGTTAAAAAAAAGAAAAAATTGCATAAGATCCCGCGTCAAAAAGCGTCCCAAAATAGTTTTTATCTAAATCAAAAATTTTCACAAATAAAAAAGTTACAAGGGTTTTTAAATATTGTACCTTTTAAGAAAACGCTCTGTATCACTTATATTAAGGAAAATATAAAATTAGGGATTTCATCAATCGATTTCTCTTTAAAATCGAGCTCTAGAAGCTTAGGTCAGTTTTTGTCTAATTCCTTTAGAAATACAAGTTCCCTATTAAAAGTATCGAATTTGGCCCACCTTGTACACCTAGTCATTTAGCTTACACATCCTACACAAGATTTATACCCATTTATTCTTGGGAAAATTGATTCTTTAAAAATAAAAGACCCTATGGTTAGATTGTGCTCATTTTTTTTGGCTATTTAAGCAATATAATCTAACACCCTGTAGGTATTCAACTACTCACATACCAGTAAATAAGTCTCGCATTCTACTTGTCCGCTTTCATAAGCAGTGCATGTTCGACAAGGTAACGCGACGTAGATTTCCAACTATTTGATTCAGATGGACGTTAGAATTCCGTGCACCGATTTCAATTTACGTAGTCTTCGAATGTAACCCATGCCAACTAACATGGGTTGCATGCGCTCTTAGAATTAAGATCCGTTACGTCCGATCCTACATAAATCACTGCTCTGCTCGAAAGAATATAATGCCGTCCGACTCTCCGATCTCGATTTATTGAACTTTTCCTCCTTTTCTCGTATGGGAAAGCTTACATATATCCGCGCTGTTTACGACGGGAATGGAAACGCAATTTATACAAAGCTTTTCTCAATTCCAAATATGTACTTGCGCATGTCAAATGCTAATTCGTTTAGCGGTTCTAATAAGCGGAGATTAATGTAATGCTGTTGTAATACGAGGATAAGCATTGTTAGTATTGGAATGTATCACCTATGGATTTGGTCATAGAAAATATAATATGCTCACCTTCAATCTTTTACTGTAATAGGCTGTTTACCCATAAACAATGTTAGTGGCACACGTTGTTTTGTATTGTACTTCATGTTACGAAACAACAAGTTGGTGAATATATTTACGGTTGCGCCTGGTATTCCTTTTTCGAACTTCTTTATGGCACGTAAGTTTATTCCCGAGTCCTCCTGTGCTATACCTCTTCCTTAAGACTCGCCTGATTTTCAGTCAGTCCGGTTTTCAATAAGGTTGCTCAAAATTGTAATACGTAGAGGTCTTTGGAATGTGTATCAGATACTCTGTGTTAGGGTCTTCAGGGATTTTAAGGTGCCCTTTTATAATCTCTAGGTTTTAATACCCTCGTTCTGTTATGAGTGATGGCGCTTAATGTAGCCTTTTGATAGTGGATGTGAAGAACTTTCAGCTTTGGGAGCCTTGTTCTGTGTGGTTTTTGCCCACAAAACCGTAGAAGCATTAATAATTATGGATCTATTAATTGTTGTATCATTTGAGGCTTGAGATCCCAATTCTTACCATCAAGCTTCAGTAAATTAATTAAAAAAACGTCGCAATGGAATTTTTGTGTGGGCTTTAATTTTTTATCAAATTAGGTATTTAGATTCACATAAATTAATAGTTTTATCTTCAATAGAAGATTGTAACGGGTCTAGCTCACTCGGAAATTCGTGAATGGGTCCAGTAAATTTTAATATACAGAAAATTAATGTTAATTAATTTTAGCAAATTTGTAACTTATTCCCAAATCAAATAATTTTATTTCTTTATTTTGTCTTTATTGTTTTTGATAATATTCGTGATAACTAGATCTATATCAGTCAGTCTATACGCGGTAAATGTACGATACGGAAAACTCGGTAAAGCATAGATAGAAAATAAAGTAATGAACAAACTTGCGGATTTTATCTCGAATTAAGTATTATTTAAATGTAATACGTATTCTTAATATAGAAACGGTTACGGGAGGGGTTTCCACCTAGGCCGGTGTTAAACACTGACTACGATACGGACAGGAGAAGACTGCTTTCGAATGAAATTTTACAACGGTTTGTATACCATTGTGGGGTGATAATGCTGTATGTCGTACGGTAGGAAAAAGGATGTGAATCCGCGAAAATGGCTCACCCAATACATATTTAGTGAACAACTACCCAACCTGTGGCCCTGTTGGGTGATATTCATCAACGCATGACTACAGCACTAGACACAAAGCTGTTACTTTTGAACCATCTCCCCTTTACATTGAGAAGAAATTTATTAATGGTTTGTTTACCAATTATAAAAGGTATGTTAGCCTCCCGGAGATTTGAAAAAAAAAAATTGCAGAAGGCGATTTACTGCTGCAACATTCCAATGGGTGAGGCCCAAATAGTGGCATAACAGATTAGATTTATGGGGCCCTTCAATCCGTAACCCTGTACGGTTACGCTACCTTCTTTAAGGAACATATTTTGGGCGTCCCAGTAGTTCAGCAGAGATTGGGGTGGAGGAAAAAAATACTATAAAATAACCGTAAGTAAAGTATTTAACAAAACACCCATGGGTTTAAATACCGAGAAGATGACGACAAATAAGGGTGGCAAGGGTAAGATTACTCTAAATAATGAAGAAGATATCGAATATTTAATACATTTATATATATTTAATAAAAATTTTTTACGAATGTTGAAATATAAATTAATACAAACAAGTATATGGATAAGTTTATATGTAGCGCATAATCAAAAAAAATGATTGATTATGTAAAATAGAATCATAAATAACCTAGTCTCAGTACATAATCCAAATAACTAAACAAGGAAAGAAACTTACAAACACAAATGCTCTTAAATCATAGAAAAGTTTGGCTCAAACGTGCTTTACAATAAAATATACCAATATAATCGGAGAATGACATACAGTTGATGTGAAGATACTTAGCTTGCATAAAAGTGGTCGTTATATTAAAATATCTGAAACGGGCTGAACCAGTGGGAGCGGTTTTGCCGATAATTACTCGATTAGCTGTATTCCGAAAGTAAACAAAACTGGTACTAGATGAGAGCCTAGTGCGAATCAATCTCAGTGCATGCGAACTGATCCGGCACCAAATACAAACTGATCCGACACAAATTATAAGTTGTCAAGTACTGCGTTTAAATTGATCCAGTACGAAATAGCTTCCAAAGTTCATTATTGAGTATGTCCTCTATATTCACTGGCTTCTTCTTTCCTAGATATAAGTAGGTGTAAAATCGCTTTAAATAAGTATTGTTCTTGTGTTTGATGGTTGTGTCAATACTCCACGGTCGTCCAATTACTCATTAAAAGAAGCAAAACAAAGTAGGTTTTTATTTATTTTTCAACATATACTACATTTAACTCTATACAGCGTTTCTCCAGCTTTTTTAAGCCCTCCAAAAAGTAGGAATGCAAAATGTCTTCAAAATAGGCATCTGCTTGGCCGTTAACTTCCTCGTTCGACGTTATCCTCCGAGCCATTTTTTCAAATTTGGAAACAAAAAGAAGTCGCTGAGGACCAAATCCGTTAAATACGGTGAAAAAAAACTCAGGTCATCTCCTTGCCGGCCGATTTCACCGTCTTCGCCATCTTTGGAACCTGTTCGCCTTCTAAAATCCACTGTTTGAATGTTCCTTTGTCTCCAAAGTGTAGCAGTGTATCCATGTTTCATACATAGTTATGTATGGACGGAGAAACTCGTCAGAATTGCAACGGAAAAGCGTCCAAATAGTCTCAGAGTCGACCACAGGATTGCGTCTATTCTCTACAGAGAACAAACGCAGTACCCATCTTGCTGAGATTTTTTTTCACGTACAATTTTTCGTGCAAAATTGGAAACACTGTACCTTGCGATATGCCTGTGGGCTCAACTATTTCGCACACTTTGATGCCTCGATCATTCAAAACCATATTGTGTTTTGTCAATCATTTCGGGGATAGTCACTTCCACTGTATGTCCAGAACAACATTCTTCATTTGTGGATGTACGGCTACGTTTAAACTCATTCACCCAATTGTAAACAGTTGCTAACACAGGAGCAGATGTACCATTAACTTCATCCAACTCAGCTTTGATCTCTTTCGGTGTTAAGCCTTTTAATTATAAATATCTATTCACCGCTCGAAAGTAACTTTTTCCATTTTTCTACATAGACAAAAATTCTTTGCTTAAATCGACAATAAAAATGAAACTGTGTGATGTATATAACTGAGACTTTATCAGCTGTCTACTAACTAATGATACTTAGTAGAAACAAACCATCTTCGATACTACGAACTTCATCTCTTAGATTTTCTAAGGACTTCTTAAACCACCCTCGTATGGATGTATATTTCGTTTAAAACCAATAGTTAATGAGGTAACTACATATAGTTACCTGATTTAATAAATTAAATTCTTTGCTTGGTTTCAATCGGAAACTACATTTATGTTCATTTGAAAGACAACAGCTCCTTTGAGATAAACTATGTTTAAAAAAATAGAGTTTAATTGAGTCAAACTTGTATTGTTTTCATTTGTTCAAAACCTGTATTCTCACAATAAGCAAAATATTGTCAATACGGTAAAACAGAATTAAGAAAATAATTATTTCCATTGAATGATAAATTTGCTTCTGTACATGGAGGGCTAAAATTTACTTGGTTTGAAACAGATTTTGTTGCCACAAGAATAAATTTTTCTGCGTGTACGTTTTGGAGGTAATGATTTAATAATAACAATCCTATTCCCGTTTTTCTTCTCACTATTTCGTAATGCAGGGATACAGGAAAGGTAATATAATGCGCTTAATCTATTTGGCTTTCCTACAATTGTTTCGACCAGTATAATACTGAATAGCAAAATTCTCAATTTTTGTCGAATAAATTAAATGAAAGTTACTCTTTAGCGATGGCGCAGGATTCTATAATTACCTGAATTTTCAATACAAGGTCATACCTACAACGATGTTGCAATTATCTTCACAAGATTCTTTTTCTGCGTACTTTTTATTTTACACTTACATTGTATGTATTACATCATATACATGGGTATTGCATATGTTTTTTACCTTGAGCTTCTTAAGCATAAAAAATGTTATTATTATTAAAAATTAGACTCGTTAACTAGATAGCGTACGCCCTCTACTTTCGATTCGATGCCGCATCATAGTTGCAGCTTTCCAATGCAATTACAATAATATTAAATTCGATCCGTTCCGTAATCCAAAATTATTCCCTTCCTGCAAATAAATTACGTAATTTTCATCGTACCTCGCATCGCGATACTTATTAGCAGGTAATTAAAATTTGCCTATTCTTCAGTATGCAAATTCTATGCTTAGTGAATGCATGGGCGTTTTTTGCTACCGGTTGCGTTAAAGCTATTAAAATTTCCCGTGTGCTTGGCGTGGTAAAGCATAAATAAATGCTTAAGTATACACCATTCTTACGGCAGTAATTTCACTTTGTGTTTAAATTCCTACTCGACGGCTCTATTAATATTCCATACTTTACGACTTATTGGCCTAGAGTATTAAACCTGTTTAATATCTCTTGCGTACAGTATGAGAAGATAAGGTACTAATAAAATTTGAGGGTTTATGTAATATATGCAGGCTGATTCATCTTGGACCCTCACCATAGGGATCTCGTTTATTATTAGAAATAGAAGGTAGGTTTAAATTTGGTAAAGTTAATAAATGCTGTGTTTGTTATGAACCTGATGAGAAAATAAATTCGTAACAGATAACATTCGATATATAAAAAAAAAAAACGAGAAACCTCATTTTCTTCTCTTTCCTCTGGGAATTTTTATTTAGCCTTGGAAAGGAAAATTAAAAACATATTCTTCAGGACACCTTCGCTCTTCTATCTATCTATTTTAATGTAACAGTGCAGTTCTTTCTAGTCATCACGAATTCTCTTATTTCCTATGGGCGCCATATACCTAAAGGTGCTCAATCAAATTAATTATTGTGTGCTTCTTCAAAAGTTACAGTCATTTTGATTTCCCGTCTCTTTACGAGCTCTATTAAGACAGTTCCAAGTATGTTATCGAAACTTCACATCCTGCAACCACGCTGTTACTTCCGGCATAGCATACGGCTCAAACCTCGGTTTTCTAGTATTCTTCCTTTTTATTAATGACGTCGCTAACTCTGTTAACTGTGGAATTCTTACATATGCTGACGATGTTAAACTTCTCTCCAACATGCACCGATATTGCTCAGATTTTCTTATAGTCCACAATGAATAAATTGTCACTGAATACAATACAATTTATCACCTATCAATACAATTTTGACAGTGCTAAGGTAGAAGCGTCTGTGTCAATTATTCGACCATATTCTAATATTTTGACTATTGAAGCTTCCATTAAGTAAAGATGTTTTCTCGTTAGAGAAAAAAATTAGATTAGTTCTGTTTATCCAGTATTCGCAGAATTTCATTCGGGCGAAATGTTTTTTCTCTAGAAATTGCTGAAAGTTGTGCAGTTTATAGCTTTTAAATTGTTCTTCTTTCAAATCTTTATAGTAACTACCTCTAGAAACCTGAAATTGGTGCGACAATTTCAGGTTTCTTTTTTGATTTGGAATCGGATGATTTACAAATACTCCTGCAAAATTGTTACGTATGCGCCTGGTCTTTCGAACAGACGGATGGATACGTGACATATCGCATATGTGGTGTAAACAGACATGCCCCCTATTCCGTATTACTTATGTATTGGTTAACGATACCGTTAAATCTAATCTTGAACGATTTTTGTGTCGTTTGTTTAATTCGTATTCTATATCAAACTGTGATTTAACTATATAGTTAATTGTCATTGTTTATATCTGATTAAACGATCATCGTTGCATGTGGATGCTAAATTATTAATGACAAGTTTATTTTAAGATAAAAATGGCCGGACAAATTTGGTAATGTTTCAAATGTTTTGCTAATAGACTAATTATAAAACGCAGTTGATGGAAGTAGCATTGAACGTATAAAATGTAGCCAGATTTCTAACAAAAGAGTCGCTTAAGTAGTTTCGTGCTACTTGCTTGACAGAAAAAGCTACTGTAATTTATGAGTAAGGATTTCAATAAAAATCCAATTTCATTGTTTAGAAGAATATTCAATTCTTGCTCTTTATTATATGAAAAAGCAGGTGTAGGTGGTATATTGTGTAATGTGTTTCGTGGGGAAAATTTAAGATTTCGAGATTTTTGGGAAAAATTATTTATGGATATTAGGGTCGTAAAATTAGGAAGTGTCCTTAGACACTCTTTCGAAATTAATAGGTGAAACTTTTAAGGAGATGTAGCGATGTAAAAGAAAACTAATCTTAATTTTCGAAAATTCAATTTCATAATCTTCATAAAACACATGTTTATGAGCTTCTGCTTAACTCAGCTGCTTTATATTTGTTTACAGTAACTCACTTCTGAATTTTCATTTTGAAATGTTTAAATAACCAGTTTTTAACTTTTCCCATTTAAAATGTATTGTTATCGAAATAGATGCCGAAACTAATTATTTTTGCTGTAGCATGACCTGGGTGTACTTTTCGATTCGGGTTTATCTTTCTCTGATCACATTACCAAACTAGTATCGAAATCATGTAAAATGTATGGCTTTGTCTAGAGCTTTTCACAACTTAAACGTTCTATCCACGTTATTTTTCTCATTTATCAGATCTCGCCTGGAATATTCTACTTTAACCTGGTCTGCTATTTATGTGATGTAGATATATCAACTCAACAGAATTAGTTGAAAGGATATTTTTAAAATTCATACATTTCCAGCTAGAAGGATTTTACCCTGGGTTATAGTTATAATGTCCTGTTGAATAAGTATAATTCTACATCTCTGTATGTAAGAGGAATCATTTCCTCTCTCAAATTATCTATTTTCCTTGTTACATAATAGAATTGATTGTGCTCGGCTAC
This sequence comes from Oryctes borbonicus, assembly GCA_902654985.2. Classification (NCBI taxonomy): domain Eukaryota; kingdom Metazoa; phylum Arthropoda; class Insecta; order Coleoptera; family Scarabaeidae; genus Oryctes; species Oryctes borbonicus. Next base: position 148,274 of record LR736892.1, on the reverse strand, counting down.
TAAATGAATGCAATTTTTTTTGTTCCCTTTTGCGATGGCATCTCTTCTATTATGTTAAAATATTGTAGTCCATTATTGATCCTTATATAGCGCACATTAATATTTGCTGTATTGAACATATTATCCACTCTTTGTAAAGTGTTGGAAAATGTTCTTTACAATCAAATTTACTGTCGTTTTAATAATAATAATTATGTTCCAGATTGAGAGGCGGCCTTTAGACCCGGGTTTGGTACTTTCTCTGCCCTGGCTTGTGTCCTGAATCATATAGTGACACCTATCGATAGTAGGAAGTGTATTGTGTTTATTTTACTCGATTATTCTAAGGCATTTGATACTGTGTGTTACTGCGAAGCTAAAATATTTTGCATTTTATGAAAGCTCACTTATGTTGATACGATCATATTGATCTGACAGAACATTGATAATTAAATACGATAACAATTGCTCTAACACTACAGATATTTTGTGTGGCGATCCTCATGGTTCTTTACTTGCACCACTACTGTTTATTATTTACACTGCCGACATCATAAGATCAATCACAGGCTGTCATGTTCAGGCCTACGCTGATGACACACAGTTACTCCATTTTTTCCATTTCCATGAATGCCATTAAGCTATGGACACCATTAATCAAGTTTTACAACAGATCAACCGTCTATCCTTTGAACATAGTCTAACTCTCAATTCACATAAGACTAATTCTTTTGCTTTTTAGCTCGAAACAGCATGTTGAATTTTTAATGGACAATTTAGAATTATCGGTTTCAGGTACTTGCTTGCCTTTTGTTAATGTTGCTAAAGATCTTGGGTTGTATCGTCATACTCAACTTTATTTTAAAGAGCAAATTTCATACTTAGAAAGTCCTATGCGTCGCTGAGAGTGCTATATATAAATACACCTCGCATTGAAAAAACATCTTTGCGATTCCCTTGTTTTGTCATTATTTAATCATTATGATTTTATTTGTGGTCCGCATTTGACTTTGTAGGATAAGTATCAAAATCAGAAAGTTCAGAATTCTTGTTGTAGGTTGAATTTTTGATCTACCAAAGTATGATCACGTTTCAATTTTTTTTTTAGAAAACTATGCTGATAATATGGGGAATCGCCGTAAAATGCACTTAACTTGGTTTGTCGAGACGTTGCTTCACTCTACTTCCTAGAGACAAATTTGAACCTACAATTCCACGGCATGCTACATTTTTATTAGAGCGATCTTTTCATTAAAATGCAGTTAAGCTGTACAACTCCCTGCCTCAACGATTTCAAGTGTGTAGGTAGCCACAGCAGTGAAGTATTTTCTTTCTGAGCAGTAGCGCAATATAATATTTAACTATTCTTTTCCTTTAGTAGGAGTAGCTTAAGCTAGACTTCACCAGGGCACACTATACTCTCTTACTTTCATAAAGGCAATTAATTATTATTATCAATTGCATTTCAATGTGACCTTAGGAGAACAAAAGTGTTAAGGAGATCCCTGATTTTTTTTTAATGCGCATCAATTTCAATGTCATCTCAGATCTATGCGATATTAACGCCGACACCTTCAGCTGTATTACAAATGCAGCTTTTCTCCGTTTCCCAGAAAATAACAATTAATTGTCTAGTTGTTTCATACTAGAAAAATTTCGTACACCACCGAAAAGTAACGAAATATGTTGAGTTCCTTTAATTTATGCAACCGCAATACAACAGCGAGTACAAGACTTTTGCAATTGTATCCAGAACGATAACGGCCTCGTTGAGCCGTTTTTTATAGATCTCGATAGAAATTTTGGCAAGAATGAACTGTTTACCACGCCGCGTAATGTTTGTATTTAACAGGAATTTGAACGGCAACCATCGAGATATTTTACAATGGTGCGTTCATGAAATGTTTAAACAACGAAATCTTATGTACAGTGTCATTTCCATTTCCCACTATTTTACTGCAACTCTTTGAAACGTGCTTTAGAGACGAAAGATAACCGGCGAAGGCACAGTCTACTACTGCGGTTAGAAATCACACGCAATACCCATTTTACATTTGTAAAATCCTATTTATATCTTATTTAAACATTATTATCATACCTGCAACACAATGAAGATTCTTCTTTCAAAAACATTTCATCGCACACCGTTATTCCGTTATTTTTGTAACTTTTCCTGTCATTAATTCTTTACCTTATTGGGCTGTTTTTTATTAAGATTTTGGTAGTCAATATGCTTGCTTTTCAAGTTCTTGTTGCAGCTTCTAGAACGTTGTAAAATAGAGGGTAAATTTGAATAGTCGATAAATCTTAGAACAACTATTAAAGTAACCGTTGTTACTTTAGGTCTTGACGTTTTTGTAACCTGCGAATTGCTGCCGAAGATACTGAAAATTACTCATTTCTATCTTGATCAATATAAAATATTAAAATTCTCTGGACCCCCTCATTCAGAATATGGATAAAAACTCTCATGTAACATATACGAGGATGGTGTGAGATGTACAAGGTGGGCCAAATTGGATACTTTTAATAGGGAACTTATATTTCTAAAGGAATTAGACAAAAACTGACCTAAGCTTCTGGAGCTCGATTTTAAAGAGAAATCGATTGGTGAAATCCCTATTTTTATATCTTCCTTAATATAAGAGATACAGAGCGTTCTCTTAAAATGTGCAATTTTTAAAAACCCTTGTAACTTTTTTATTTGTGAAAATGCTTGATTTATATAAAAACTATATTAGGGCGCTTTTTGACGCAGAATCCTATGCTCGATTTTTTTCTTTTTTTAAACTCCTATTTTTTGAGATATTATCAAGACTCGCGTTTTTTTATATGGAATACCCTATATATTTTTACACTATTGAAAAGCATATAAAATGACATTTAGAATGATATAACACACTTGATATTTTATTTAAACAATTTTTAAATTATTTGTTTTTCTTCATTTCACATTATTTTAAGATGGCTATGGATGGTAACTAAACAATACACGTATTTATTTTATATTGTCTAAAAGTTCTGAAATGTCAGTTTTCATTAATATTGCTGGTGTTTTCATTATGTAAGAATTCAAAAATGTATGGAAACTATGAAAAATACGACATGTTAAAGTGTTCTATAGAATCAGGTGAAAATGAGGAAGCTGCATGTAACATTTACTAGAAGCGATATCATGAAAGACAACAACCGTTCGCAGACATTTTCTCAAGGTTAAAAAAAAATTAATAATTTTCAAACAGAGACAAAGAATTAGAGGAAATTGATATTTTAGGGGAAACTGTAAATAAATCGACACATTTAATATTAAAACAATTTTTTTCTGCCTTGTTGAAGTCTTTTATTTGCTTACTTACCACCATCCATAGCCATCTTAAAATAATGTGAAATGAAGAAAAACAAATAATTTAAAAATTGTTTAAATAAAATATCAAGTGTGTTATATCATTCTAAAGGTAATTTTATATGCTTTTCAATAGTGTAAAAATATATAGGGTGTTCCATATAAAAAAAACACAAGTCTTAATAATATCTCAAAAGTTTAGGAGTTTAAAAAAAGAAAAAATTAGAGCATAGGATTCTGCGTCAAAAAGCGCCCTAATATAATTTTTATATAAATCAAGCATTTTCACAAATAAAAAAGTTACAAGGGTTTTTAAAAATTGCACATTTTAAGAGAACGCTCTGTATCTCTTATATTAAGGAAGATATAAAAATAGGGATTTCACCAATCGATTTTTCTTTAAAATCGAGTTCCAGAAGCTTAGGTCAGTTTTTGTCTAATTCCTTTAGAAATATAAGTTCCCTATTAAAAGTATCGAATTTGGCCCACCTTGTATCTGTCTTCAAATACGATTTGAAGAGTGGTTTGTGTCAAAATCTGCTTTAGTATTGACATCAAGAAGACCGACGCTGACATTGCTTTTATTGCTGATGTATGTCGGAGTGCCGTCCGCTAATGTCTTACTCAGCGTTAATACTATAAAGAAGGGGATGAAGGAAAATAAATTCATATTATTACAATAGTTCGTAAGTAGATAAGCAGACATGCAAGAGTAAAAACACATAAATTAAATAAAATTAATATTTAATTAGAACATCTCCCTCTTTTCTTTAAACAAAGTTAAAACCTAAGATTAAGAGAAATATTTCATACCAATCAAAAGAAGTTCATCTCATTCTTACAACAGAGAAGGTTATTTCACCATTCATGAGTACTATTCTTTAATGAGCGTCTGTCAAAATGTCGGAGAGATTCTTCGTAATGTTTTTTGAGAGTTGTTTAGAGTAAGCAAGTTTATGTATTCGTGGAATCACGGAAAGAGAAACAATACCGGTTAATGATTCGATTTCTTTTTTTGGATGGAGAAATCAAGTAAAAGTTGGATGCAGTCTATAAGGGCCATCCACCTTCGATGACTACTATCAGGCACTGATTTAATGAATTTAAGCGTAGCCGAAGATCACTCTCTAATGAGAAATAGCCAGGTCGTCCCAGTGAAGTGGCTACGGCGATATAATCAATGAAGTTGATAGTATCGTGTTAGCAAACCGCTGGATGAAGACTGTAGAGATTGCTAATATGGTAAGCATCTCAATTGAATATGTAGAAAATATCATTCATAAAAAGTGGAGTATGAGAAAGCTATGGGCGAGATGGGTACCGCGTCTGCTGACAGTTGATCAAAAGAGTGCTATGTGACTATGGATGAGACATGGATATATTACTAGCCGCTAGAAACCAAAGATCAGTAGGGAAAATGGGTTTTCCCAGGCGAAGTAGGCCAAGACGATTCCATCACCCGGAAAAGCTACGGCGACGATCTTTTTAGACTTGCAAGACCTAATCGTAATTATTTGAAGACAATCACGGGACGGTATTCTGTTGATTTATTGAAATGATTCAGTGCTGAACTAGAACCGAGAGAGAACGGTACCACCAAATACAGAACAAACTTCTCTACCATCATGATAACGTCCCGGCCCACTAATCGACAATTACGACAACAAAGGTAATCCCGTTCCAGTACGAATTGATCTCATCCGCCGTATTTGTTTCTCTGCAACTTCTATCTTTTTCCAAACGCAAAAATGGCTTGGCGTAAGCGGTTCACGTCAGGTAAAGAAGTCGTTGACGGAACAAAGAGAGTTCGACAAATCCTATTATCTGGATGGCTTAAAAGGACTGGAACATTGCTGGACTAAGTTTATAAAGTTACAAGGAGATTATATCAAGGATAAATTTACTGAGTGTAAACAATTGCGTTGTCTTCCTTAATACAGGTATTTTCTGGAAAAAGTTAAGCGTATAATTTTTTTTACTGGAGAAATGTGTAATGTGAAATGTAATCAAAATGAAATCGAGACTGAATTTCAGCGAGGAAAAAATATGGAGTTTAATTAGAAAAAAAAAATTATGAGAGGATGGAAACCATACAAAGCTACTTCCGCGTTTTCTCTTTGTTTTTTCCCACTGGCGGAGATACTATTGAAACACTTCACTATTACCCTTACCACAACACTTGATTTAGCAGAGAAATTAGTTTGGCGTCGAAATTTTGGGATATTAAATATATTGTTATCCTGTTAATGGCCACACTTATTCATTAGTACATACGCGAATCTAGTTTCTTTTTACGTACGTATATGTAAACATTACAATGTTACTAGAAAAGGTAGAGAAAGTTTTAATAAAAAATAACAGAATTATTTGAATTCATCAGTAACAGTTGTCGAAAGTTCAAACATTAAAACTAATGCAGAAAGAGGCTTACGATTATAATATCCTTCAACAAAGTTCATTACAATAAATTTACATTGTCAATTACACTATTAATAAAATTACGAAAACGTTAAAAGTTTACTGTAAATAATTTGATCATTATTCGCATTTGATTATAGTGATAATCCAGCAGTTAATTCAAACCGTTTAACCTTATAAAACACAAAAAAGAAAAACATAAATAGTCCTCACTAACCTTTGAGAGTTAATAAGCGTCAACCATCCACTTTCTAAAAAAAGTTTTACCCTTTAACATTACGGTAAGTATCGGTTAGGTCTGCATTTAATAGTAGATCTATGTTTAGATGCCTGTGAAATGTCAAAGGACTGCGTTCGTATGCAATATATTGCAATGCAGATGTACGCAACGTGAAAAAACAAAGAAAATCACAAACGACGTAATGTAGTTTGTGACTGAAGTCGATAGTTGCAAAAATTCAACCATTTATTAGAATTCTTGTTTTCAAATGTTATTCGTCATTAATTTTCCAGCTATTTTACGTGCTGATAAAATATTAACGCTGCAAAACATCATTGTTAACGATGTAATTGTCAATTATACGGTTTCTAAGTTATTACCTAAAGTAATTGGATTTTACGTGTTTTAAAACTAATTACGTGCATCGCGTGTTAAGTTAATATCTAAATGTATGCCTACGTGAGTTATTCAAATTGTTTTGGAATGTTGTTAGTGTCCAGTGACTAATATTTAGAATTTAGAACTTCGCACGAAAAACTCGTGATAAGAAGAAACAGAAAATTTACTTGCATAACTATATTAGACACCATTATCTAAATATTCTATTAAATTTCAAAGCAAATTCAACTATTTTTACACATCTTTAATACACTAAAATCTCACAAACAAAATTGTGTAGCCAGAACGACAACGGCTATATTGTATCGTTTTTCTAGATCTTGATAGAACCTCGGTCGATAATGGATCATTTACCGAGCCGAGTACTGTTTACCAGGTGTACAAGCACGAAATGCTTTTTTTCAAAATGTTAAATTCGGAAGAATAATAAAAAGCACTTTATTCAAAGTATGCTCCATCGCTTGTTATACATTTTTCCCATCTTTCGAGCAATTTGTATATACCAGGCCAGTAAAAATCTTCCCCTTTTGCTGCGAACCATTCATCCAGCCATTTACAAACAAATGGTAATCGGAAGGAGCCAAGTCTGATGAATAAGCCGCATGGGGTAGAACTTGCCAGCTGAGTGCTTCCAACGTGTCGCTAACCGGTTTTGCCGTATGTGATGGAGCATTGTCATGAAGAAAAATGACTGTGTGTTGCCTCTTTCGGTATTCTGGCCATTTTTCAAGAAGCGAACGGTGCAAATCGGTCAATTGTTGTTGGTAACGTTTAGTATCAACCGTTTCCCCAGGTTTTTGCAGCTCATAATAGACCACGTCCCTCTGGTCCCGCCAGTGATCCACCAGTCACCAAACACAGAGCATCGTCTTCTGCCAAAGCGATTCGGTCTTGCGGTCGATGTGAATGATGCGCCTGAGTCTGCGCTTGAGATTCTCAAAATAAATTCACTTTTCAAAAACAACTTACTTCTGTACCAAGCGAGCAAAATGTTACGTGTGTTTTTGCGCTTTTCCATTTGTTTGTTGTCCAGCTTGTTAACTAACGCCCAATTGCTCGGCGTGTTGTTTTTGTGTTTGCGAATCATCTCCGTCCAACAATGCTTGCAATTCCACATCTTCGTATTTTTTTGGAGGTTTTCCACGTTCCTTGTCTACAACATCGAAGTCACCACTTTTGAAACGCCGAAACCATCGTTCACACGTATCTTGCGATGGAGCATGTTCACCATAAGCTTCTCGAAGTAATCGGTATAATTCAGCATACTAATTCATCTACATGCAAAGTGAGGCCAGAAGTTGCATTGCCACGGACTCGATTATGGAGAACTTTACATTGACATTTATACAAAATCATCTAATCAGAAGAATCAAAGTTTATCAATTCTGGAATATTTAACAGAAAAACGGACCGCTATTCGGCAGTACAGAATCCCAAACAAAACAGGACAAAGAGCACACAACATCGTCTTTTTTCGCACATACGTGTCTAACTTTTTAGATAACAATATTCCATTGAATCAACTATAGCATTTATGGTGGCAATAAGACTCACAATACGACAATCGTGAATTTCGTAAATGAAGTTTCCAAACTATTAGATTGGAAGTCGTAGAGTTGTTGAATGGGCGGCAAGATCTCCTTAGTTAAGTTAGATCTAGATTATTATTTCTATTCTTTTCTATTCTTCTATTCTAGTCGTTAAAAATATTTATAAAATTGATGCCCCATAAAACATTGATCAGGTAGGCTTTAGAATGCTTTCTATGTAATTCCTAGAGAAGAACCATATAAAGGGCAATTCAAAATGTCGGAAAGCGTACGCAATTGTCCATTAATGAAAATGACCAATTACTTGAACATTTACTGTAATTGTAGGCTTATTATTTCGTTTCTTATTATTATTATCATTCGTAATTACAAATAAGGTATGAAATATGCAAAAATACACCTTCAATTGACCAATTACAAATTATCCCAATGGCTTTAATTAAAATTCCTGTTAACATAAACATTATGCCGCTTGATAAAAGATCCATTCAAGATGTACACACAGAAAAGCAATGTCTATATGCAAGAGAATAGAATTTCTTGACTGTACTATTTTATTGGAAGAGAGTATTCTCTTGAAATTAGAATCATAGAGTCTTAGAGAGTTAACTTATTTCACACAAGACATTTTTCGCAGAATAACGATCTTATGAATGTATTAGAAATTAAACCCAGCAACCCTCTTCTGTGGAATAAAAATTCGACCCAATTCAGAAAAAATCCCCCATATTGAAATACCGTACCATATGATAGAAGCTACATATACAAGGCAGTCTTTACAGTTTCAAAATTTGCAATTCGATTCGGAATTCGAAGAACATCACGTACTTCAAAGTCTAATTTCTCATTGAAATTTGTCGACAATTATAATGTCCACAAACCTACAGTAATTGGTTATTTAAAATTTCTTGCCGCTTAACGTGATGTTTCCGAGGTTTCAATCAGTTCATTCTTTTTAAAAAGAATAGTTGGAGTTTTTGTGAAGTTAGGTATTAGAAAGTTGGTCGACAGCCATCGTTCGGTAATAGAAAGCAATTCTGTTCTAAAATCAACCAAAGCAAGAACGTTCTTGCCACAGACAAGGATCTTCCGCAAAATTAAATTTCTCGGTTCTCTGAGTCAACTGGGTACTAACGATGTAATATTACGAATAGCAATGAGCCAAGCAAGAATGCTCCTTTGCAGTATAATCATATCAACGTTCATAGTGTCTGAACAGGAGACCCTATTTGTACAGTCAATCGTCACGGTTTGGTCTTGTTTCTAGTACGTATAACCTAAACCAAAATTCGGAACACCCCGCAGATCATAGTTCCAAAACTTTGCAACAAAATACAATGAACTATGGTATCAAAGTCCTTGGTCAAGTCCATGAATAAACCACCTACCACTTTGCTGTCTTCTTGCATCTGCAAAATTCAGTCCATTTATACATAGAGAGCTGTTGTAGTGCTTCTTCCTGTTAAAGATCCATGTTGCCCAGAAGGAAATAATTTGTGATTAACAAAAAAGAAAGAACAGCTCCCTCTAATATTCTGAAACAATATATTAGTTGATGCGATCTAAAATTTTGTAATTTTATACGTACAAATCTTTTTTAGGTTTCGGTATGACAATATTATGTTTTAAATTTGCTCTCATAAAGAGAAGAGATATTTACACAGAGCGTTCCACGGAATCTGTTCCATGAAAGTTTTCGCAGATAACATCATAGTCTAGTATACGCTCTATTTTCGATCTATTTTCTCTATTTTCGATTGTACCAGAAGTCATAACCAATTTCGATCATTTATAATGGAATAACATACTCTTTTAATGTTTTCTTAAATTTCATGAATTGTTATGGTATGACTCAGCAACCACTATTTTGAATAGATACATGATCATGCGTCTCCCAAGTTCAAATAGAACAACTTAAGCTTGAGAGAGTGAAGTTTGATATCTTTTGCTTGCATGTAGCTTTTGTGCACATTTTCTTAAAGATAATTTAGGATTACCCCAATGTTAATATTGTAGATGCATCATTTTCATCCTGTTTCTTTCGTTTTTTCCATATCCATTACTGAACCAGTTTCAGTGAATTTATCAATTAATTTTCGCAACACTATATGGTTCGACATTTGATAAGAAATAGGGCTTCACAAAATTAATACAAAGAATTTGTCTTACTTGTACTGATTGTAAGTCAAAAACCTTGGATCTTTAAAAACTTCCAACAGCATTCGACTTAAATTTTACTTCAATTAACTTGAATTTTTGGGAGTTAAATAAATGAAAGTGTTCTTTCAAAAGGAAATAGTACTGTCCAAAGTATGATTAGGATACAAAATTGAAATGATCCAGATCCAAGATAATTAATGCTTTTTGTAGAAATACTAATCGGCTATGGCTATTTTTGCTTAGGAAAGTGAAGACAGTGTTTGCCGAAAATAACCTGAATGTCGAACTCACGCTTACACGATCATTTTTGTAAAGAGGTATTAAATTGGAAGTTATATGCTTAAAGGTTTTAGCTTTTTTACAAGTAAGAATACTTGAACACATCGTTAGCAGTAAAACTGAATTAAGTTATAAAAATGATCGTTTAGCTGTCAAAACGTGTATCCGGTGTTAATGGAGTTTTGTGGTAAGATTGACAGAGAAATGTTGTGAATTTATGAAGCCATCATTGAAGGAATAAAATTTTTTAATTTATCCGTTAAATACGTAGATCCTATTCTCGAATAATAAGCTTCATTATCAAAGGACGCTGATTGATTTATACCAACTAAACATAAATAAAGGGGGCTACGGTTGGTAGAAGTCGGGACAGTGGAATAATAATTGTAATATGATTTATTATCCCGTTAGACCTAATGGGCATAAGATAAGTCACAAAGAAAATTTACAAAAATAAATTCAAACAAAACGTTACAACAAGTAATCGCTCTAATGTTATAGCTAGTACTACTTACTAATCAAAACTAAACTACAACTTATCGAATAAATAGAAACTGAAAGGAGCAACAATGAAACAAAAGATAGAAAAACAAACCTTATTTAGTTATAAATTCATCTGCTGAATAGAAATCATTATCTACAAGGTATTGTTTTAAACCTTCTTTCAGTATGTTCTCCTGTAACGTATTGAGGTAATGCATTGAACAATTTAATTCCGGGGTACTGTGGCGAGTGCTCATTTTGAGTCCATGTAATGGGATAAAAAACAAATTCTTGGTTTCATAATCATGAAACGGGTAATTAATTCTAAAGCTATGTTCGTTGTCTTTTACATACATTATGACCTCCAAGATATATAGTCCTGCTAAAGTTAATATTTCCAGCTGTTTGAGAAGCCTGCGATAAGCACCACGCATGTTTCTAATTGCCAACTTTTGCTGTATGAATGCTGTGCAAAGTTAAAGGATCCTCAGAAACTTAATAAATAAAAAAAAAACGATATTCTAGGTCGAAAAATGGTAATAGTAATGATAATAACTAGGGGAATAAGAGAAAAGTTGTATCTAACTATCCAAAAAATAAAGAATAGTTCTGTCGTTCATACAAGCAAGTGGCATTATTATCTTGAGTGATCTCTGAGCACCCCCAGTCATTAGGCACACTGAGAATGGTTGAACCAATGCAAAATACATTCAACGAAATACAAGTTTTAGTCACCTATTAGGAATGAATGTAGTTTAATTCAACAATGTTACTGTTTTGTTTCAATGAAGTGTTAAACCCTTAGTGAACATTAGGCAGACATTGACTTATTTTTCCTTTAAAATCTTAATTAGATGATTGAAGGAAGAATGCCCATTTAGGTTAAATTAAAGAACGAAATGTATCGGGCTAAACTACTGTTTTAGTCGGTGCAACAAATTTTAAAGATTCCTTTAACACTCACATTATTTGTTGAAATAAAAAGCTATTTTGTTCGGAACAACTCAATCATTTTGACATTTTTGCAATGCTCGGTAAAGATGCTTCTAACTAGCAAATTTCGTGGAATACCCTGTATACGTAGAAAAATTTCAAAACAGTCCGGACTAGAAAAACAACTATTATCTCTTTTATTGCCTATTTACAAAAAGGAGAAACACCTTCAACATTGCTGTAAAAATATGGGTACTTGAGTTCTAGACTGAGCAATAATTGGAGATTATTGCTCAATGATTTTGCGCATTTGATATTATGTAACTAGATACAGACCATCGCTTGAATAGACATAGATTAGAATTCTATTAAAGATGTTCCAATTTCAAAAAAATGGGTACATGCCGTTAAACGAAGAAAGTTAATAAGCCTGAGAAAATTATATCTATGCTTCAATATTGCAATAAATAATTACTTAACACGCATTGACTGTAATTTACAATAATAGCGATATATTTTCACTAACAAACACATTGCTTACTAAGATCCGAGTTTTGAATTCGATTTACACTGACCACAAAACGAATAACGGGGAAGATACACAATAATAAATTCCTAATTGTGGTCTACAATTCTGATGTTATTCTAAGAATTAAAGCATAAAGAATCACAAGAAGAGCGTAAATAAAAATGATTCATGCAACATTGTACACAAATACATCATTAATCAAAACCTGCAATCCGTAACTTTGTATATAATTTACTGATAAATAGAACGAACATTTGCAAAAAAATACACCTATGAATTTAATTAATGCTGCCTTAATCGATGAATGATATAACCGCCAACATAAATTCCTTATTTGGATTAAACACATTATTTTAATTACATGTGTCAGTGAACACAAAAAAGAAAGAAAAACGTAATCGTAGAACATGATACAACCCTAAGAACAGATAAGGTAAAAAATATCAATAAAAGACCCGCGATATCCAACCAATACTGATTAAAACATTACATTTCTGGCGGATATAAAATAAGTATTTCTCTAAATTTGAAATACCTTTATTTCCTATTTAATTAAATATTTGAAAAAATCTCGACCCTGGCAAGGAATCGAACCTGATATTTCGCGTTTGTTGGACACAACCCAGGTAAGCCTTGTGCTGTGGTTATATCACATCCTTTTGCTCTATTATGGACGGAATGTACGGAATAGAGGCAATATCTTAGAGAACCTCATTGTATATCTAGTTTTGTGGAATTAGGAAGGAATATATAGGTTTGCAAGTTGTTCGTAATTCACATATAATTCAATATACTAAACTTACATTAAACATTAAGGAATTATTAATTATAACAAATCATTTAAGAAGTTAAAACTTACGGTGATAAAATTGACATTGAATATATGTGAGAAATAATAATGGCAAGGTCTGTGTAGTATGGCAAACAACACAAAAGTATCAGCACACTGCACCACACAAATTTATTATTTATTGATTAATTTTCGTACGCTTTCCAAATTTTTTTATCATGCTTCATCCTTCTCTATGTTCTTTATCGTCTTCATTGTCGCATTCTTTACATTTCAAGTTTTTTTTTTTTTTTTTTTCAAGCTGTTTTTCCCGTTTGCTTTTATTGCATGGAAGTCTTTCCACTGCTGAGAGGTGGCAGTAGAAGGGTCACTAAATTGATCCATAAATCTTCCCTTTTTGTAATTATAAATGATAATAATAACGATAATAACAGAACAACGGAAAGAAGAGAGACGTCGTGTAACGGAGGGCTTAGCGTGTAGTACCAGCTCTCCGTCATTATGCATTCATTAGACCACCTTCATTGGACCTTCACCTTCATTGCATTGCATTGCACCTTCATTGGAATCGAAAGTATATAATAAGTATTTATACTTACTAAGGTTGTCTTTAACTATTGTTTAATCTCAAATTCGGAATAAATACTCGTCAGATAGAGCGACATCGGCGTCGTAACGTCACGAAAACGCGATCCCATCGACGGAAAAAACGTTTTTCGTCGAGAGAAAGCAAAAAATTCGCGTTTTCGTTCGACTTTCGTCTGACAGAGTTACCGTTTATTCCACTGTTCTTCCCAATCGTTAACGCGACGCTAGGAGAGCTTGAGCGTGGGCTACCGTACGAACGATTTCCGCGTCTTTTTCGAAACCTCTAGATAGCGGTTAGTGACGCATAACTTTTTCAAATTCCGAGGACATACCTACACTCCCCGACAAAAACTTAAACGCGGTAAGATGTTTTAAGGGTTACAACATTTCTTTGTGAAACTAGCAAGATATCTAATTAAGTTTTTATTCATAAAAGTAAAATAAACTTAATAATATCTCCTCCAGTAATATATGAACTAAATAATAAATTATTACTCCAATGTTTAAACAATTTCTGCGACAAAAATTTAGACGCTCTGTTGCAAATGTGAAACAAAAATAAACAAATGAGTGATCAGAAATGCGTAGATCCTCCATTGTTCTTAATCACTTCCAATAGTCTGTTATTAATAGATTTATATAAATTTAACACATAATTTTGAGGGATATTCTGCCATTCAGTCACTATTGAAGTTTTCAGTTCCTGTACCGTGAAATATTGATGGCGTCCGCCATAAACGCGACGTGCCAATTCACTCCACATGCTTTCAATAATGTTTAAGTCTGGTGACCGTGCCGGCCATTGTAAAGTTTTAATCTTTTTCTCTTTAAACCATTCAGTAATGGTTTTTGCTTTATGAATTGGCGCGTTATCTTGTTGAAAAACAAAATTGCGCCCGGCCCATCGGTTTCCAAAGCGTAGAAGATTGTCACGCAATAAGACTTTATACATCACAGATGTCATTTTGTTTGTGCAAAACACTATCCCACTTTTATCGCGAAATCCAATCGCTGCCCATATCATCACAGATCCGGTCTGTCCAAATTAAAACGTTTCTCATCGGAAAATATAACTTTTTCCCATTGTTTCTTCCAGGATGTGTTCTTCAGCAAATCTCAACCTCGCTTCTTTGTGTTTCGCCGAAAGTAACGGTTTTCACAACATTTTCTTCTGTGATATTACCGGTGACGCCTTTAAAATCCTTTGAACATTACGCACGTGCGTTTGTACCCCCGCCTGTTCTGCAATAACTCTCGCCGACGCAGAAGGATTGGATGCACACCGCAACATTATGCATTTATCTCCCTCACTTACAGCTTTCGGTCGCCTCTGGCCTTTTGGTTGGCCGTAATTTTCCGGATCTTTTAGGAAATTTCTAACGCAATGATCGCTCCTTCGTAACCGACGAGCAATTTCCTTCTTACTAACACCATCCTGGTGCCAGGCTAGAATTGTACCCCTTTCTATTAAGGATAATTGTTTTTTTCTAATTTTCCAATATTGCAAACACTTTATAAAATATAATTTCTCGTAATGAAATGTGTACACTTTACCAGCACAACCACTGCATACACTATTTACATAACAAGTATTAATAGCCCTCATTTACATTTTATATAAACTTTATTTCGTAAATAAAAACGATACCGCGTCTATATTTTTGTCGGGTAGTGTAGACTACGTATAGGTGTCGATCAGCAATTATTAATATGCTTGTAATTAACTTCGCGTTATTTCTTCCCAATTTTTGTTTTTAAGGAACCTTCCACTACATCAAGGAAAAGGTTTTACAAAGAATATAGTCCAAATTCAACAAAGTTATCTCTTGAATATTCGATTTTAACTGTGTGACCTTCGTGACCACTTCTTTAAATGTGTTTCGAATATATATTATGCGATACCTCTTTCACTAACCACAAAACAAATAACAAATTTCAAATTAACAACGTATAACTTGAATTTGCAGTTAGCAAAATAGTTCTCGAGTTCACTTAATTTCAAAAATCAATATGCTATGATATATCACTTAAAAAGTTTAAACACAAGCATGATTCATCAACGTTTCGCATAACTGAGTCCGCAAACCGTTAAGATTATAATTGTAGCCGGTGTAAAAAGGATTACGTATAAAAAATCCAAAATATATTTGCTTACATAGAAAGCATGTTGAACAAGTCTATTTGTGTTTTAAACATATCGCTTTACTTATGATATAATCACCTTGCCACAATAAAGAAAATAACTTTATAACCAATAGCGTGCCAATAACACAATGTTATGTATGTTCAGTCTAACGAATAAATGTAAACAGTCTATAAAAATACCCATAATGTTTCGGCGAGTCGAAATTTTCTATAGGTATACATGAGTTTAAATTACATCACACACGTGAGTGGATTCTTAATTCTATAAATATCTGAATATACATTCGGGACATACTAATGTTATTCGTTTGTGGAACCACGTTCACAATTATCGACATATATATTCAAAACAAATACATAGGTCGCCATATTTTACCTTGTAGCTATATGTATACAGAAAAAGCCACGAAGTTCCGTTTCAAGATGATTCAGGTAAAAAATTTATGTGAAAAATAAAATTATCACGTAATCTTTTTATACTTATAAAGTGAAATAATACTTATTTATAAAAGGCAACGTCAACACGGCATGTGATAGAGAAAAAAAAGAGGTAATTTGAATGAGGCAACCTGTTGATATCCTGTTCGACCTGCCAGTTAAAAAATGCGGAAATTAAAAGCTTTCTGTTTATATGAGATAAACAACCACGTAATTGCAGGTATCCCTTTTTTCTTGTTCTTCGTAATTTAAATAAATGATTACATACACATCATTGGACAAATTCTAATTAAAACATCTATACAAGCATCGGAATCGATTAATATGTACGCTTCCATAGAACAAGAAACACTAGCGCTCACTTAACCTATTTCTTTCCTGCAAGATATTTTTCGCGCTTTCTACATCGTGGAATGTGATTTGATGACTTTTTTTCATCATTCGCCACATGATAGAGGCGTTTTCTGTGAACTAAGAAGCAATTTATTACGCTGGAAAATGACAGGTATCAATCAGACAATACTAGCTTGATAAAATGAATTTACTGCGGAATAACTAATTTCCATATACTAACATATAGGAGTGATTTAGAGGAAACGTACACTGAAAAACAGATACATCTGAGTCAACTAAATTTATTTTGTTAAAGGAAATTTTTGAACCAACTATATGCTTTGTTGTTCCAACTATATCCCAAAAAACAAATTATTTAGTTAAAATATCTATTTGGTTGAATGAGAAATTGCCACAGAATATTTTCTTCCTTTAAATAAAATATTACCTTAACTACAATCGTATATTTAATCGAATGAAATAAATTTGATGCTTATATCAATAAAACATTTAGTTGAAACACTTCACTAGCACCCCTTACCATAAACATTTCACTGAAACTGTACGCACGTTTCGATAGCTAAGCTATCATCTTCATGAACAATTCAGTATTGCTGGTGAAGATGATAGCTTAGCTATCGAAACGTGCGTACAGTTTCAGTGAAGTGTTTGTGGTAAGGGGTGATAGTGAAGTGTTTCAATGTTCGAGTACGTGATTTAAAACATTTAGCTGAGTTAAAAATAAAATTTATAAGAAATCCCAACAAGTTTTCACCAACAATATTGCACATCCAAGCGTGAGGAATGCATCAGAATTTAATTTTTTTACAGTGGGAGTCAACTTCTCTATCTGTAAAAGATACGATTCTGAAAATTTGGAGCAGTATTTAAAGCAACTATTAAAACCTGAAACAACTGTCAGAATTTCGACTTTAGAAAACAGGGAAACTAGACGGATTTCTGATACACAGTGTGTCCACGAATTTGGTGCACAAGGGGAAATATATTTTTATTCTACATATGGAAAAAAGTTATTCTTTATGAAAGTTTTTGTTTGCCTCAAAACTAAGTTCAAAAATATTGTTGTTAATTGCATTGCCTTGAAATTCTGTTGACATTATTTGCCTGTTTCAGATTTAAGTGACACAGTATGTGCAATCATGAACGATCACAATTATGCTAACATTGCAACAACGAATTTATTCGATTAAGTGTTATGGAATTGGTGATAAGATCCAAAAATATCACTACGTAAGAGAACGGCGGAGTTGGATGTAAGCAAGAACTTAATGGAAAGAATCTTTAAGGAAAACAAGATTCATTCATACAAACCCAAATTTATTCATACTCTGAAACCCCGGGACGATGCGTTTAGATTAGAATTTAGTACTCGGGTTAGAGAAAGTGTTATGGAGAATCAATTTTTCCATCATAAAATTGTGTTTTGTTTATGTCTCATCCAAAAATTATTGGCCCTTTTCTTCGAAAACAATTATTTGGATGTTACAAAATTTTGTTTTACCATTGTTGGAGAATATTAACAGAGATCCAGTCTACTTTGAGCAGGATGGATGCCCTTTGCATTCAACTAATTTAATTAGAAACTTTCCTGAAAGATGGATCGGTCGTTTTAGACCTACTCATTGGCCAACTCGCTTGCCCGATTTAACGCCGATTGATTTTTATTTTTGGGGACACGTTAAACAAAGAGTGTACGAAAATAATATTTTGGTGCGAATTTGAAAAGATTAGAACAGAGGTCACCAAACCTTTCGGCCTTAGGTCACATTAATTGCGCCACAATTTCCCGAGGGCTTACATAGGCCATCAGGAAAGGAAAAGAAAAATCGACAGTGAGTGTAGAACATTCAAAAATCAATGGAACTCCCAATATTTCGTGATTGAGGCAAGTAATAAGGTTCTGTGTTTAATTTGCAACGAAACGATAGCCGTTTTCAAAGAATACAGTTATTAACTACAATACTAGTTGAACCTTGCTTTGTTAGAAGAAATTTGAAAATTGTCTTAGGATCATTAACGACCGTTGTTTCTACATGATTAAGATATTGTGTGTAAGCCAAAGAAATTTCATCCTTACAAATTTTTCGGAGTCGTTCATAATAAACCTATTAGTGTTTGTCTCCTTTCTATAGATGTCTATTTCCAGTTTTTGTTCCAGTTTTAATTACTAAAATATCCATGAACAGATTGATTGTTCACTTCCTCTTCTACTGTGGATTTAATGGTTTCGAATTTCGAATCAAGTGCCGTGATGAAATCCGGAATATTATTTTTCCTAGCATCAAAGACCACGAAAATATCATCTATATACCTAAGCCAGACTCTTGCAAAATGTGCGGTATTTCATACACAAGTTTCAAATTTACTCGTGAACAAGTTGGCTATGAAAGGGGATAGAAGGTTGTCCATTGCCGTACCCTCTGATTGCTCATAGTGCCTAGCCTCTACTTGTAAGCAATTTTGATTGATGCAAAGTGAAGTTAGTCTTCTGTATTCTGCAATTTTGTCATCATCGATTTTGCTGAGTTTCGGGAACTCAACCAAATATTCTATGGTTTGTAATTCAATATTATTTACAAAATCTAGCGAATTTTCTACTTCTAGGCTATCTACTTCGATTGCTAAATATGTGTTCGATTATTTCGACAATTTGTACGTAGTAGGTGAGTCTATGCTTGAAATAATTGGTATCATAGATTTACCCGGTATCAGATTTTTTGGTAGGCGGTACATTTTTGGAACTGTGAAGTTTGAAATTGACAATTTTAACTTAAAATTCGCGTTAATAAATTTTGGGCAATTTCCAAGACCTCTTTCGTTTCTCTAATCATGCATGGTAAAGAATTTTTTTCCAAGGTCCTAGGTCCTAGGTCCAAGGTCCTGGTTGATACCAAATTGTTAACACGGTTGAAATAATCCAGTTTGTCCAAAATGACTATCCTGTTCCCTTTACCTGCTTTCAAATGAAAACAATTTTTATTTTTAGCATCGCCTGTGTTATTTCTTAAACTGTTAATTTCGTCCAAGTTTTTTAAAATTGTAAGAATTGGAGTGTGCCGATACTTTAGTGTTCTTTGCCATACTACCCCACAGCCCTTGCTATCTTTACATCGTTATATAAAATTCTAAATCACGCAATAAATGCATTGTTATTGTTATTATATATCGAAGAACATGCAGCATTAGAAAGAATCCCGAATTAGAGAATTACGAAGTATATTACGCATCAATCAATGTAAATTTGAAAGTTCACCCCCAACAAATGTTGCATGTTACACGGTATGTATAGACTTCCAGGAAGTTGATACCGTGACGTTCCAATTCACCGAAGTAATCCATCAAAAGGGTATTGCGTTTATACCACTTCTTCATGTCAAAACTTAGTAGCTGTAAGATGAACTTCGAATATTCGGATATAATTTACGTCTGACACACTTCTTTTAACAGAATTTTTTGCTAATCGAAACGAATGCGTCAGCTATTTTGGAATTTACATTGACCTTAATTAATTGAACTTATTCATTTAGCATTACCGAGTTATAACGCATATCGTAATATTTATGCAACTTCTATGTAATGTATTAGTTAACTTATAGATTAGATATTAAAGCAATGCGGTGTATTTATATTGCGAAGATTAAATGTTTTCCATAGCGCAAAGGTTACGTTACAGTAAGAGTGAAGTAGGTAACGGTAGGTATCAGCAAAGAAACTGGGATATTTCCTATATCTGTTTATTTCTACATCAATTTCTTCAGATTTTGCTTTAATATCATCGAATGTCCATATGATGAGTAAAACGACAATATCTGATCTGTGGTCTAATTCACAAATAAATGGAAAAGTTTATACAACATATATTTTTCTCTACCTGTATGTGGGAATGACATTTTTCATAGCTTTTCATCCCAATTTTCATAAAAAAAATAGACGTTGACCCTTATTAATGAATGTTTTAGTATTAGAAATAAAAAATTAACTTTTAGGTTTTAAAATCTAGACACGGCGGAGCAACATTTATTTTAATGAACCATTATTGAAGTGGAACTCAAACACCTTTACATATCGAAGACATATTATTATTAAACGTTTTGGGGAAATACAGCCAAAAACTACCAAGTAAACGGAATATGCGGTACAGAATATTGAGGCTCATCTAGAACTAAGCCCTCACCAGTCAGTAGAAAAACTAGTAAATGATACAGGTATTAAAATATTTTTTTAATTTATCTAATATCACTCAATAATATTATCTTTAATATTACTCAACAATATTTTTATTATTTAGCTTTCTGTGGGAACTTGATGTAAGGCGATTACCAAGAAGCTTCATGTACGCCCTTATAAAGTAACCATTATGCAGCAATTAAATCCACCTGATATTGAAAGATGAATAAATTATTGCCTATGGTCTAGTAAACATTTCAATAATAACGTTCTTCAGCGACGAAGCATGGTTCCACTTACCTTAACTCAAATTACAGAACCTGGACTACGGAAAGTCCGCATGAGTTAATCTAGTCTAATTAACATCCAATAAAAATTGTCAAGGCAAAGAATAATAGAGCCTTTTTTCATAACAATCTCAATGCAGACCTATATCAACAAATTTTAGATGTGTTTATAGAACAATGAATTGCAGCGTGGCTTTTTTTCTATTAATATTACATTAATTACTACCTTGGCGTTCGTGAGATCTTACTCTTTTGGATTTCTACTTATTTGAAAATCTAAAAAAAATAAAACATACAGAAATATTGCTGACGAGCCATAGGCCCTCTACAAACATTATGAAAAATTGACTGTATATACCGCTCAAATTTTCGTTTCAACAGACTCCTAGTCGACACGTCGGTTAGTTCACACAGACGATTCATACTGAACAAAGTCTCAGGAAGTATACTGCCGTCGGCCTGCTTTCACGGTCCGACGTGGAATATTTTCCAAGTCCGGGGAATATACTACTGTCGGTCTGCGTTCTCGGTCCGACGTGGAATATTTTCCAAGTCCGAGGAACATACTGCCATCGCTCCTAACTGTTATCCCACTAACAGCATTCGGTTGTTTGAATCAAAACAGCCGTGGACGTTTAAGTCCGCATTTGGACATAAATCGTCTTACTCACCCGCGTATAGTTTTCTAAAGTTCTATCGATAACACGTTCAAAAATACATGTCTACAATTTTAATCTTGATTTCTTATGTTGCCATGTTAGAACTTTCCGTTTTGTTTTAAGAAGTTGTTATTCCCCCATTTATTTCTTTTAGTATTACTTTAACCTCGCGAATAAAGACTATTTTCTGCTTTTTTATGTTATTAAATTCATTTATTTTCATCCCTTTGATTTATTTAATGGACTCTAGACACTTCAACTATCATCGATAGACATTGATGGATGCAGCGTTCGACACCGTAGTATCACCAAGTCCGTAACATCATAATTAATTCAAACATTCACGAGGTGATTACTTATGTACTTCATCAAAGTAGGTATTCTGGCAGATCTAAATTTAATTCCTGTGCGAGATCTATGAGTAGGATGTGTAACCAGCTTCGTATACATTGCTAATTCGTTAATGCAGATTTCCCGCTAGATTTTGCTAAGAGAATATAATACATAGTGAATTGAAGGAAAGTAAGTAAAGATAATTGTTCGCATCTTACGAATACTGAAGTTCCGGAAGTAATCCAGAGAGAACACGCGTTACAAACTCCCATTTCGCTTTCTTTTGACTTGTACCACTCTTTCTACCCAAGTGCCATTCATTAAGTGACAAATGAAGGTTAAAAGGATCTAATACCAGCATGTACTAATCATTATTTTAATTCACACATTGTTTCCACAAAATATTCATTTAACATCGGGAAAGGGATTTTTCTTACAATTCCCTTCAATGCAGCCTTCTGACATCGCCCATAAAATTGGATGCACACACATCGTGTCAACTTACCTAAACGTTTTTTACAATTTCGCGATCAATTTCTTGGCGCCAAGCGTGCATTTTTTTGGTGATAACAAAGTAACTATCTGCAAACCAGTTAGCAGTTGATTTAACATAACCATCATCTGTGCTTTAACATCAAATTTCTACTTACAATCCGGATATTGGGAAACCTCGGATCCGGATCCATTATTAGATAACTCGTATACAGATCCACTAAAAATCTAAAATCTAGAATTCTAGAATAGGTCAAACAATGCAGCTGCAACAACCACCACATTTATTAACACCTATGTAGTAATCCCAATAATTTTGCATTGTGTCCAATATTACTCTGAATTCACGAATTTTAAAAACTAGTGTACCTCTTTCATATAACATAAATTCGATGTTTTCTCCATTAAGCACTTTCTATATAATTCGGTCTTCAGTTGAAAATCAGGATCGACGTATGCTGGAAACAGCTGGGCCGTAAACTTACGTGGTGCGGAGTATGCCGATACTTTTATGTTATTTACTTTCTATACTGAAAAATAATCTTGAATTATACATCCAGCGCTTCAGAATTTGCCAGAAGAAAACATTAAGAGCTACTATGTTATCTCATGTAACATATTTATAGCAATATATACGTATCTATACATTAATAAACATGAATAAATCTTGCCCAGCACTATCGATAAAAAGAGTACGCGATATGATACTTTTATTTTATTTTGAAGTAGGACGTTAATTAATGTACTCCTAAATACATAAACATTATAAACTTGATCTATAAATACGTATACTTCCATTCACTTCTCCGATAATTTGTATCTTCTAATAATTTCTGAACGTACGTTCGGTAAGCGCCATCCGGTGAAGTGATGGTGTCAATGCACCTCTAAAACAAATGACTGAGCAGGCTGTTTCTGTGCAAAAATTTTATGGAAAGAGCAAGCCATTCGAAGATACTTCCGCCGTACTTCTACCAGTTTGTAAGAATATGGTCGTATTTGCTTATTATTATTATATAGTAACGGTACTACATGGACCCATAAACCAACAAAATTTAAAATTCAACAAAGCCAGTGATTCCCAGATTTCCTTTTTTTTTTCGTAGATATAGGTAACTTGTGTCGATAAGGAAAAATTAATTTCACGGAATTCGAAAGGAACATGAAATTATCAACAAAACGTTGTCCTGTTCTATTAGTTTACAACCTTTTTTCACTTAATTGGAAACTAAAAAAAGGTGTTATTTCAGAATAATTTAACGGTAAGTTTTTTATTTAACGCGTAAATTGAAGTAAATGGTTACTAAGAATAATTTTTGTTCCACCTGGGAAGACAAATGCTTTTATTTGAAACGTATGGAAACAAATGCCTTTATTTAGAATGTCAGAAAACAAATGCCATGTTTAAAACAATATTTTTGATATTTTGTCTCAGAACTTATAGGAACTTTCAGCTGTTTAAATTAATATTGAGCTTTAATATGTGAAGAAATGACAATTTTATGAAAATGAAAACGCATGTCGAGAATCAGTTAGTTCCTTGTGCAATTTGTTTCAAGAGAACCAAAGGGATGCGAATAATAACGAAAGATTAAGAAGAAATAGACTTTTCCATTTAGCTTTTGTCCTTCGTACAAAATTACCATTAATTAATACGCTATGGGTGGGGTCCAAAATAGGGAAACCAACAATTCTTGTGAGTGTGCTATGTATACTATTGCACGCTCAAACTTACTTAAGTCAAAAACACGAATCTAAAAAATTGTTTTACACGTTTGTTGAAAAACATTACGTAGCGAAAATGTTAGATTTATCAGTACCTGTACCCCATGCCAAGGCAAAATCCATCAAATATTGCTAAAAACAAATTTAAAACAGAAACGTTCATCTACCTCATCCAGCAATATTCAATTAGTTACTGCCACAAAAATATCCTTAAATGTGGTAATCTCCGAAAAAATTGACTCGAAATGTTGTTTCTATCAAAGATACAATTCAGATTAAATTTAAATATAAACAACCTGTTAGGTTAACTTCATGTTTGCAAAACTCCTACCAACGTCCTGAAAGCTACGCAAAGAAGAAATTGGCGTGTATACCATTTACTGATTTGAAACTAGCAAATATTTTTGCACAAAAACAGTTCAGACGAAAAGGGTGATGCCAAAACTATTGAGAAAATTTAAGAAATCTTTCTATTATACCACCTCCAGAGCTGCACTTGCTTTAAGCTTGTAAACTTTTGTAAAAAAATTAACTTTTGATGCAGTATATTTTTTAGATACAATTAACACTATTTACAAGTCTTTCTAAAAAAGCTCCCTAAATCACCAACCAGTGGACTTTAGATTATCATGACCATGGTGGATTCTTCACATAAAATTCTTGCAGAAAATTTCTACGCAATTCAAATTATTTAGAAAAGAATTTACCAAACAACTTGTATAACCACATAACTTGGTTACAAGTCACTATAGATCGAAAAAAAATCGAAAACTTTAAGCTGAGATACCTAAAACGTAGCTCTAAAAGTTCGTGCAGTGTTTTATTTCACGTGAAATAACAACGGTTTGAGAGTATGATGTAATGAGCAAACATCACATTCACTATAACTTTATAACAATTTCGAACAACAATGCCACAACCGATGCTACCGTCGCCGTTTTCGAAAGCCGCTCCGTCTAGATGCATTCCTGTTGCCGGCGTTAACATTTCTTTCCGATACTCGTTGTAACAACCGAAGGAAGGAAGAAGACAGTGACAATGAACCGTAAAAGTGATGTAACGATGAACCATATGGTAGATGGGTTAAGTTAGCATAAGTAGGTAGTTGTAGAGCAAGTAGGCGTTTATTTAAAATTTTCCCCACTTTCTTCTCTGTATTGTTATTTTCTTTTTTGTTGTTGTTATATATTTCTCTGTTTTATTTGTGATGCAATTTGGATTTTTGTTTGACAAGTATGCCAGGGGCATATTACTGGAAAGAGGGAAGATGTCGCGAATGAATGGCTTGCTTTTACTGTTTTTTGGACAAGTGTGCTGTGTAAGATTATATTCTCTCGGTCAATTCGAGGACGTCGGACTTTGATGCTCCCGATCCAGCACCGGAAGGGCTGTTAGTAATAAAGATTAGGTTATAAATATAAGTGGTTACCCCGAGCTGTCCCTATCACCGTAGTCCGTGACAATATATTACATTCCTGAACATAAGTGTCGAACTTAACCTGAGTATCTTTAAGCCCCAAGTTTCTGAGCTCTTCCTGGATAGGCCAAACCGTGTTATTGACGCAAAATTTAGGAGCCTCGGAGAATAAAGATACGTTGTTTTTGTTATCCAAAATTACCGACTTAGTGGGAATGATTTTCAAAGAAGATTGTAAGCCAAGTTAGTATTAATTTTGATTAACGTTAAATCTTATTCTGTTGGAGAAAAGGAGTGGTACAATGTATATCATCCACTTACATGTGCATTTCGAAAACAGCAACATGCTCATCAAACAGGGCCATGTAAATAGTGAATAAAAGTGATCTCAAAATGGAACCTTAAGGAATACTGCGAATAACTAGTTCAGCCATAAAGGTGTCCTCAGCAATCTGCATGAATTGTAATCACCCACTCTAAATAATCACGAAAAACGTTGAATAAGAGAGCTCCGTAAAATTTTAATTAACAATAATGCACGGTCAAGAGAGTCAAACGCTTTGATGAAATCAAGCAAGGCCTAGCCTTGCTTGATTTCAATGGGCATGCTCCGCGTCTTAACGCAGCGCCAATGGTTTAAAAAATTTATAACTAAGTTCAAACTAATGTATCACTAAAAATCACCCACCTTTATTGTCGGAATCACCAACTTAAACCGTCCGCGAAATATTAAAAATATTTAGTAGGTACTTATACAACAATTTCAAGTACCTAATACATAGGCGCAATTGCCCAATAATTCAAGGGTGTGGTTTACAATTGTGTTGTCTGAATTGCCAGTTCAGAATATACCTTTTAGATATTTATTGCGATAAATTATGTTCAGAAACTGCAACAGCAATGGAAGGTAAATAAATGTCTTTTGTGTCTTCTTAAAACCTCCTTATCGACATTTTGTTTGTACCTTATATCAACACTGATTTACGTAATCTATGCTACAAAAGAATGCAGGAACGTCTAAAGAAATAATGCAAATTAATGCATGCAAATATTGTACTGCCTAACGCAACATTTACTCTTCCATTGGCTGACAAAATGCATCGTCGGCATTTATATAGAAAGTGGAGCCGAACGGTAGTTCCTTGCCCGACTCTGACATTTAGAGAAGCGCTGGAGATCCGCAAAGGTCGCGTTCTTGTCGGCGTAGGGGGGCCGCAGACACGAGAAGATTCCGTATTACGGCCTTGCGCGCAGCTCTCGCGTGATCTGAACGGCTAGGCGAAAAGTAAATGCTAGCGCGCGATAACTTGGAGTGGAGAGCGATCTTCTGAAACGCGCCTTGGTAATAGCACAATTAGATGCGCTACGAAACAAGTAGTAAAGTTCGAAATGCAATCGGCAGTTGAAAATGCATGATTGGTCATTTATTCATCATCAATTCAATCATTTAGTTCAATAATCTTATAAAAAGGATGTTTGATGTTTCCGGGAAACGCCTGAAGTCCAATAGGTATATTTCAAAGCATTTCAAAAAGTAAATATAATAGAAAATAAAAATGTTATGAACAAATATTCGATTATACAGAGATTATTTCAAATATTGTTATTTTAAATGTCTATTATTTTATCACAAATTTGGAATCCCCCCGAAATTCTAAAACTGTATTGTAAGCCAATTGCCTATACTTAAATTTTACCATTTTGCAAGAAAATTGATTTTTTCAGAAAAGAAAATGCCGTGAGAACAATTACAGCAGCGATGCAATATGTAACAGCCCAGAATAAGTTCCATACAACCGAGAGTGATCTTAAGATCGTCAGAATCGCAGAAGATCGACCGATATCTTATCACAGTTTTCTTTTCGCACGTCAATTTATCAGCCTGCAATCGACAAGAGTACTGCAATGAAGATTCAACGTGTGCAGAATTTATGTATTAGGTATATATTTGGGTATCAGGAAATTTGACCATGTGTCTCACAGATTGAAGGATCTATGTTGGTTGAGCATAAAGAATCGGGATGTTAAGCACATTTTATAAAATAATTCTGCATAAATCAGCACCGTACTTCTTATGATGCATATGAATCTTAAGGTGACATTAATACTCGTTCTATATCAAATAATTTTACACATCTAAGATTTTTTATTAGTTAGTCAAGTTGATGTGGTCACATGGCCCACTAATAACATTAGCTCTAACATTTGTGGCTTAATATAATTTCCAGTAACTACTCATTAGCTTCAGATGTTATTTATAAATTTACAAATAGAGTCGAGTTTTCATTGGATAATTATCCACTGACTTTGTCATCAACCACGAAAATACTGGGTGTTACATTTGATGGAGACTTGAGGTTTAGGAGACATGTTGGTGCAATACTTGGATTGACCTACGCGAAATTAAAGACATTGTACGGCAGTAAGGAATATATTGATAGGAAATTGAAGGAATTGATACCCTGGTTGTTTCCCATTTCAGCTATTGTAACGTCGTCGCATTCACAAGATACAAAACGCCTATCTTCGATTTATTTGTTCCATAGTTCATTTGCTAGAATATGCCAATTGGCTAAATATGACATATCGCAGACAACATCATTATGCTGTGCTTTCGCATCAAGTAATTACACTTCAGTGTCTTTACCACAAAATTTCATTCAGAACGGACATGCGCAACCTTAATCTTCGGTCTCAAACTTGCTCTCTGCAGCCATGTATCACACTGTTATATACACCAGGTCTTTCTCATATTACCCAAATTTATAATCCTTGCCTTATGAACTTAGAGGTTAGTATTGCACCCAATTACCTATACCTAAATTTCACCATTTTGCAAGAAAATCGAATTTTTCAAAAAAAAATGGTGTGAGAAGCGAAGAGCAGCGATACAACATGCAGCAGACCGGAAGAAGCTCCTTGCAACTGAGTGCGAAACCTCGGCATGTTTGTGCGATTACAACGCGGTTCAATTCGGAAACCTAAATTCTTTAAAAGAAAGCAATGTCCGCGAATGTCTACAACATATTTATATATTCCATGTTCGAAAACAATGTGTTAAACAATTGAAATGCTTTTATGCATTACAGGTGTTTAAAATAATATTAAAAGCCATCTTTATTGGCGAGCAGTAACTGCATTATCAATTCACATTTTCGAGGCCAATTTTCTAACAAGAAAACGTTAATAACAATAATAATAGCCATTTATTGTCCTAAATACAATGGTTGTTATTATTATTATTATTTATATTGTAAAACTCGTTTCAATACGAATAGTACACTGCATTTCTACAAGCTTCAGAAATCTGCTATCACCGCCTATATTTAAATTATCTCCGTTTAAGCGGTCATTCTCTTTTAACATTTATAGTGGGTATAACCGTGTTGATAATGAAATTAAATACATAAATGCCAAGGGTTTCGAAAGCGTTTGCGTTTGATGTACCGTGCATATATGAGCCGATGATTGCGCCTTGGTTATTGTAATCTGGTAGTTTCGGTTGGCTCGTGTATTGCGTTACCGTATAATTTCAATATCGCCAAATACTTACATATGTAATTATTAGAGTAGGCAAATTCGGGTGTGCACCATCGGCGCAGCTAACGAATGGACTCTGGCATGCGAAACACTGATCAGTATCTAGTTCGCTGCTGCCTGAAGCGTACGTAATAGTAGCAGCGAAGTACTCTGTGTTCTGTTTTTAATAATGTCGATGGTACGTAGATTGAGAAAACAGCTATCATTAAAGACAGTGAATAGGTTCATTAAGGATTATCCGGATTTGACTTACGACGGCGTAAAAATTAAATGTTTAGTGTGCGATATATATCTAACGTGTTGGTCACACATTGTAAACGGCATGTGCAAAATGCAAACCATATTATTATCAAAACCGGTGTCGCCGCAAAATACGAACAATTCTTATTTGATTTATGTACAATGATGATTCGGTGTAATCTGGCGTTTACTTTGTCAAACAACGATTCATTTATTTCATTTTGGAACAAATACGCCAATATTACATTATCGAGCAGAACCACGTTACGAAATTATTTACCATCTGTGCGTGTACATTTAGAAAATAAAATTAAGGCTGAATTGAAAAATAAAAAAGTCTGCTTGTGTGTGGATGATACAACTGATTGCAAAAAAAGATCCGTACTTAATGTTATGATGCGCAAAATGGAACTACATCAATCGTCATTTTTAATTTTAAGAGCTTCTAGACGAATAGAAAAATGTACTGCCCAAGTAATTTCAAAAGTGGTGAAAAAATTTGAAATATCCAGAGATCAAGTCTTAATGTTTATGACAGATGGTGCCGCAACCATGCTTTCTGTAGCCCGGTCTCTTAAGGAACAGTGTGGTAACCTTTTACATATTACATGTAAAATTCGTGCTCTACATCTTGTGGTAGAGACAATTCGTAGCTGTTATCCACAGGTGGATGCGCTAATTGCGAGTACAAAAGCAGTGTTTCTGAAATCCCCAAAACGTATTCGCGAATTTCACCGACTGTGTTTTCATACCCCTGAACCACCACAACCGATCCTTACACGTTGGGAAACATGGTTACAAGCGGCATTTTACTATCATAAATATTTTGAGAGTATAAAGAAGGTGGTTCAATTATTCAATCCGAAAGAACAAGTCAGAAAAAATGATGGTCAGGTTAAAAATGATTTACAAACTATTCACTGCAATTACATCGGAGTAGTGCAAGCAATAGAAAAATTACAAAATTCTTCACTGTCGTTTGAAAGTATTTTAGACAAAGATTCAGATTTTGCCACACTTAGACAAATTTGTGAGGGTTCGTCTACAGATGCGTTAAATTGTTTCAAAGATTTTTTTAATTATGCAAATATAACATCACTAGACGTAGAACAATCGATTTCTTTATACAAGAACAGATTTTCCTCACGGCGGACGCGTTTTGCAGAAATAACTTTGGAAACGCACCTTATGTTAAAAATATTTAATCTCGCTTCTCCAGTTTTTCAAGTCACGGAAGACGCTTAAGACGGTAAGTTTTTTTTTAATCATCGAATTACATACACTCCCGATTTTATTTTTTATACATATTTCTAGAGATGGCAATTTCCCGTGTTCATTCAGTAACAGAGATAATTTATCGAGATCGGTTCATAATCTACAAAAACTCTCTTAAAAACTTTTTTGTATCTAGCACCGGAGCGGCACCTTTCACGATAATATATCTCTGCATACTGACTCCCTTCGCATGCAAGTCCATTCGTTAGCTACACCGATGCTGCGCATCCGAATTTGCCCACTCTAGTAATTATTGTAACTAAACCTTATGCAAATTATCACACTATGTAAGTTAATCCAGAATTCAATATTTGACTATAAATCAAGTTCTATTGTTCTGTGTGTTGTTTTCTTGATATTAAGTAAAACATCTTTGAAACCAAATTACCACATATATGTACATATTTAAAAATTACTGTACCTATTATATATTCATATAATGTTTAGTTTTAAGGTTTGCAGAATTCTGTAATTAGGCATCCGTTGTCCTTTTGTGTGTTATATAATAAGTAAATTAGCTGGAGAAGTTTTTCTAGAGCATTCTTATAAATTGCGACATTCAGAAGCACTATTTAAATTCATAAACTGATATTAATATATTCATATTGGTAATTTTATTTTTGTATTAAAAGTGAACTGTTGCAATAAAGGCTACTACGATTACAAAGAACTTATTACATTGATAGAAAAAGCGTAGTGGTATTAGGAGCAAGAAATGATAGAATCTTTATTATTATTATTATTATTATTATTAATATTATTAACGAGAACGTAACACAAGACGTTATAAGAGAGCCATGTCGTATCGATACCTGTTGTTTGCTTACGCAATGTAACTGTTCCCATCGAAAGTGCGTACTTTAGATTTAGCATACAATTTAATATGCAACAAATAGTTCACTTCACTCGCCCAAAATAGTTTGGTTAAGCTGATCAAATCAGATCAAACGCGCAAATTAATTACGCAAATAACTACAGAGGGCATGATAGTGGTTTTCGAAAAATTTACTTTAAACTGGGAAATAGCTTTCAAATATATGTTTCTAATAAGTAGATGCTACTATTGTATACTTGTAATAAAGTTGCCATGCCTTTGAGTTGAATACTTTAAAAGAAACACGTATATATCTTTTGTGTTTAAAATAGTGTAACTTTGAATTGAGTACTTGAGGTTGAGAATATTGATATTTTTCAACCAAGAACACATATTTATGTATTTTAGTGATAATTGCAATCCACTTTAGAACTAAAAGATAAGTGTCGTGTCTGTCGTTAAATGTACATGTTTGTTTGATAACTTTTACCAACAATGTAATATTTAAAATAAGAAACAAATCTTCAAAAAAATAATTTATCGAAAAATTATTGTGACGTAATTGTTAAATAAGAGAGTAAAATTTATTACAAAGGAAAAAAATAAGAAACAATATTTCAAATAAGTACGAAGGAAGTGGAAGGGAAAGAGCGAAAATTACACTAATTAGCTAGACGCTACGACGGGGTTTCAACCCGAAAGCCAACACCCGCGGAAACCTACGTAACAGATTACTTGTAACTTTTTGTAAAATGTTCGTCCGATGAAACAAAGTGAAACCAAAGGGAAAAAGCTTCCAGTTTCCCCATATGTAAGATCATAAAACCTAAATTAAACAAACAAAATAGAAAGAAGTCTTTGAACTTTTACCACTTCCACATTCTTTGTGTAACTTACCGTTATCAAACTTCCGCCCGATTTTGAAAACAGCAAACTGCCTGCAAAATAAAAAATACAGAATTAACACAAAATTTGGAGAAAAATAGATTGTTGGAAAGCTACGTACACATATACATACAGAAATGGAAATGAAATAAAATAAATAAACATATTACTTTGGTATTTTCGCATATTTTAAGGCACTTCTTACTGAGAATAGACACACATTGTAATCTCTATATTTTTTATATCAAATGTGATTTTATATCAAAAGAAAAAGATTGTCACAAGAATTATTCATTTAAATATGGGTACACAAAAAAATGTTGATTCTATCCAATAAAAGTACAAGTCAGTGAAAAAAGATCTCTTATTATGTTAGAACCAGTGTGAAAAATATTAATACACAGCAAACACCATGGCTATTAGCATAAAAGAACATAGAAAATGTTTATGGGACCAAAGTCAGATAATAGACATATGCCCATCAAGTGCAAGGGTAGTCTGAAAAGTAGCAAATATATTCCGGGCATACGTTGAAAGACATTTTTGAAAATTTCAGTCATGTTGTACGTTCAGTTGTTGTTTAACAATCGCTTGTGTCAGTCGATGTTAGCGTTTGTTCCATTCCTTACCAGATTTTTTCAAATGTTCAATTAGGCCAAAAATGTCATGCAAATCGCATATTTACAAACAAAATTTAGAAACAAACAAGTTACCCATAGAATAGTGTTTAAACTAAACGCCCGTATAAATTGTTAAATTTTATCTGTGTTGGTAATGACCTCTAGTTCGATTTTTCGTCCACAGTTCGTTCTCCCACTAGAATCACACCAAGTTGGATTTCTTGTTTTAATATTTTTTTTGGTGTTATACAGTATTTTAATTAACAAATTTCGAAGTAAAATGCAAACGAAGAAAATCTTCTGTTTAGAAAAAATCATACGTAATTTTAGTGATGTGAATATCGAAAACTGAAATGAATTAAGAAAACGAAAACTGGCAGACAGTGTTTGGTAAATCATGTCCAGATACGGCATATAATAGCTTTAGTGACACTCTTTTGTATTATTTTGAATTGCGGTTTCCATTACAGCGCATTATCAATAAGAAAAAATCTAGTAGACTTTTCAATTCGCCTTTGAATTGAATAAAATTAAAACAGGATGTCCATTTGTATGGTGACCTTGCGAGACAGCATCCATAACTCCGTTAATTAAGTGCAAAACAAACGTTATAATCAAATACTTCTGAGCGTAAATAACAGAATGATCATAAAATTAAAGGCACAATCAACAAAGATAAAACGTAAGGAGTCTTGTTGCGAAATTACGGGGAAAGTCCAAAATGATAGAAGAAATAAACACTTTTAGTGATAATATAAAAATTTCTGAAAAGTAGGTAGCTAATAAATTTATTCATTTTGCGATTGTCGGTAACGAAAGCTCAAATTCAGGCGAACCTTTTATACGCATAATGGTGTTTTGGCAGTTATTGCTGATTCGAAAGCTTCTACTTCGAGCGGCTTTGATAACATCAGAAATAAAGTACTGAAAAAAATTAAATTTCTGATTTACGTGTATTTCCGCATATAGTAAAATTATGGCAAACAACACAAAAGTATCGGCACACTCCGCACAATATAAGTTTAATTAATTAATCCGAAACAGCTGTCGACGCATCCTCGAAACAGTTTTTCCGGATTAATTAATTAAACTCGTGTGGTGCGGAGTGCAGATGTACTTGGCTTAGATCACGGATTATGTGCTTTCGGTTTCTTTATCGATCATTCGGACGTTCAACTGCGTGGGTTATGACAACCTTTTCGAAAAAAGTTCTTCAAATACAGTAAACGTAGTATTGATTTGCCATTTATCGAATCATCGTCAACAGGTCGTGCGAATTAATCATCGCTAATAATCGCTAATGTACTGTTAATACATAAAAACGAGGAACTCCTTACGTAGAGGTTATTGGAGTTATATGAACATATTAAATTGTGGTCTGCTAAAAATCATTTGAAGCTAAATGTTAATAAAACAAGGTCGGTAGCTTTCCGATTGGAGAGACTACGAGACTTAATACAATTTGTCCTTTGTTCCTCATACAAATACTCGAATCCATATTTCAATTTTAGAACTTAGAACATATGTGCACAGCCTATGCGAACATTTGTCGAAAGCACATTACGCTTGAAAGTTCTTGC
Source organism: Oryctes borbonicus (assembly GCA_902654985.2). Classification (NCBI taxonomy): domain Eukaryota; kingdom Metazoa; phylum Arthropoda; class Insecta; order Coleoptera; family Scarabaeidae; genus Oryctes; species Oryctes borbonicus. The sequence continues at coordinate 113,632 of LR736892.1, read as the reverse complement.
AATATCATTGTAGTAGGAACGTTCTGCTTACTTTAAATTACGCAAATTTTCATTATTTGATTCGTTACGGTATTGTTCAATGGGAAAATTCAAGTGAAGTTGATGCAGTCTTAATTTTACAAAAGCGTGCTATAAGAATCATGTCTGGCCCTAGTTTGCGGCAATCGTGCCGTAAGGACCTCCTGCAATTGTAAAATTACACCAAAAGAATAAACAGTCGAAAGCTAATTCTTTTTCTACATACTTGTTCGTACATACACTGAAGTAAATGGCATTTTTGCCTAAACACTTAATTCCTATTTGCAAACGTGACACCGAGCCGTGGGCTCGCGTGAAATCCGACTAGCCTTAAATAAATTTGAAATTTAAACTAGAGATTAATGCAAATCGCCAAAATATCTGTATATACTGTTAACTTTTATAATTTCCTTACAGTTACAAAACCCGCACACCTTTTTGTTTAAGTGTAGATTACATATAATTGATTAATTTACTTATAATTTGCCGTATACTCATGTAAAACAAACAAATTGAACAGAAAAAAGAACATCAGCTCGCTCGTTCGACATTGTCATTACGTAATTCTCACGATGAAGAATGTTAATACCCTCCGTAGCTACCTGCCTGCGTTATACGTTTTTCGCGTATATACAATTTCCCGACGAATGCCATTAAAATGATCTCTTCCAGTTAAGGTTAACGACATTTCACGTATCGCCTTACGAAATCAACGAACGTCGCCGTTGACATGTTATAAATTCTCCGTCTTTATCTTCTGCGCCTTCTCCGATTACCTTTTCAACAGGCGAGCGCCTGTAAAGACGCGCGCGAACAGGAAATATTTATGGGAATATCCGGTCTGTAAAGTCTCGCCTAATACAAGTACGTATGTACGAGCACAGGACTATCGAGCGTCTAAGTTCATTACGAATTCTAAGCGAAAAAACACGGAAAAAATCGTGACTTCCACCGCGCTTACATATATAGCCTTATTGTTTTGATGCAATACGCGAGTTGTGAGTGGACCGATCGTATACGCAGGTAACATTCTACATATGTACTATGCATGTGCTTGCCGATTCCTTATATGCACCGAATGGTCGTTGAATTAATTTGTTAAAATGTATATTTATGCCCCGACAGGTACTAGACTTAAAGAGAAAATGAACTTGTAACTTGGTGACGGTAAGAATATCTCGGAGAATGCAAAATTTTGTAAAACGATAACGTTCTAGGACTCTACACCTCTTTAACAAGTGAAGAAAGCCACACTCTAAGAAATCAAAATGAAAATTCACCTGTTGCGGGAGCTGGAGGTGACGTAACTGGGAGGTCAATTACAATACTTCGACACCCTCGTGTATTTCCGCTGCTTATCGTGTACGTTGTGCATGGCAACGGAAACACACGAGGGAATCGTGCGAATCGTTGTAATGTAGCTCTACAGCTACAACCCACCAGCTGCCCCTGATTAAAATTATTAAATAATAATTTAGGAAATATAGCTCTTATTTTAAATAAATTTAATTCTCATTCACTTTTTTTCTGTTAAATAAGTCCTTAACCGACTACGTTCTTTTTCTGTTTTTCTTTTCCTTCTTTTTTCTTTTCTTCTTTTTTCTTTTCCTGAGCACCTTCGACCATTGGAGAGCTGTCCGAACAATCTATCCCTTGAAGGACCAGAACTTGAACGCAAGGAAACCAAACTGATTTCACATACAGATACACATGGTGAGGTCCTTCCTGATCAACCTGCCGGATTAGCATTTCATTAGTCAAATATTATCAATATAATTGTTATTATTTTTTATTGCTTACATTTTGTTTAATGCCAATATACTTTTGTTTTAAAAGGGCTCGGTTTTTTTTTATTTTTGATTGAGGATAGTAAGTCTTAAGGACGGTTTGCTCCTTTTTCTCTAAAAATATCTGGCGCCCTCTTGATGGTGATCTTCGGTCTCTATCAAGACTCACTGGCTTCTCGAAAACAAAAATACTCAAGGATGTTCTCGGTATTCTCCACAATTCATTTTTTTTACATTGAAACAAAAATATTTTACACAGCGATGGAATCTAAAATGGCGCATTTGTATTGAGAAATATAGCATCTAACTAGAAAAGCTTTTTACCCGAAAGTTTTTCACCGAAACGGAAGAATTTTTCACCGAAACGGAGACATTTTTCACCTGAGCGGAGAGATTTTTCACCGAAATGGAGACATTTTTCACCGGAGCGGAGAGATTTTTCACTGAAACGGAGAAAGTTATTGTTCCTAATTCCGCTTAGGGTGTTGAAGCAACACCGTCTCCAATTCTAACTACTTGTACAAATAGACACGAGGGAATAACCAGACGGTGTTAAAACAGTGTTAAATCTGCCACCGTATTTTTATCTGTGCAGATATATTCTTTAGTGAGCATTTTGTAAGTTAAATTTTAAGTATTTGACACAGCCTAAAACTAATTTAATAACAGTATACAGAGCAAAGTGTGGTACATACACATAGTTTATGTAAATACGATAAATTGTTAGTGTTCGTTCGGTAATTAAAGCCAGACCGATTAGATTAACACAAAGCCTCCTTTTATTAGATCCAGAAGTAGAGGAGGTAAATCTCAATCGTTCGGTAAATAAATCTAGACGGGTGGGATAGAGATCGATTCGCTCGAAAGTTTTTGGTCGACGAAGGAGATTAATCTCTAAGTGAAGTTATGATGTTTGTTTCCGTGCTGGTGAGTGTGACGACATGCTACAATGTTCCTTAAATTGCAGGTCTGTAAACCGGAATACAATTTCCCCTAAAAAAATGTTCACTACTATCACCAAAAACTATTACACGGTTGCCAGAATAGCTCTGTTGAAGCTACCACAAAAATCTTAAATACCAAAAAGTTGCTAACAGTACTTATTTACTTTTTTTATTTCAAAGACTGATTGTTGTTTAATTGAAAAACAAAACTATCAATTGCAATAATATTTAATTTATAAATAAGTAATCAAAATAATGGTAATATAGCATAATTAGCTAATGGTAATTCCCCTCAGAAACAATGAAAAAGAAAGAATAGAAAAGCACTAACTAACGGACATGTTTCTGCCCACTCGTTGCTCCGAGCACTTTTTCTCCGGCTCGCATTGCCTGGCGTTGTGCATGTGCAGATATCGTAGTGCTCAGACACAACGCCAACTTACGTTAAGCAGTCCAAGAACTGCTCGAGAGGTGGCATCTGCATTTCGGCTTCTGTCGCTACTTTCTAAACGACGTTACTATATTTATTGCCACTAGGTTTTTTGAAGATTAGTAGCATAATCTGAGAGGTGAACAGCAATATGAGCAGGAAAAAAAAGCGCTCGAAGCAACGTTGATAACGCCGGCCAGGCAGAAACATGTCCGTTGGCTAATGTTTTTCTCCTCTCACATTACTTTAAGTTAAATCTAAAATTACGTTGAGATGGGCATTTTGAGGAAAACACACCTTTTTATAAAGAACATTTTTTTTCTGTAAAAGGCGTATTAACAGTTTTTCCTTTTTCAAGTCTCATCCATGGACAGCTTATACACACTGCGCAACAATATTATAAAATAAGTTCGTTAAATTTGAAAAAATCGTTTTTCAATGAAATACCCGCACAGATCATTTTTTTTTATAAATATTTTTACATCAATTTTAATTTTCTCTTCTTCTGGTTTTCAAGTATCTATGTCACCGGCAATTTTCGTAAACGAAACTCTTTCTTATTTTATTTTGATAGATTATTTAATTACCTAAACGGCACTATGAAAATTGTAATACCTCACCATCACACCTTTTTCGAACAAAAGCCATTTAAAAAGTGGAAAACAAATATTTTATTAATAACAAAAAGACGCATGCTGTTATTCAAGAAATGAGATGATTGCTTCTTTTAAATGAAATGTTCACAAGGCCTCTTGACAACAACCAAATTTGCGGACACATTTATTCTGTACATTGCGTCCTCGCTTTCTGATCCACCTCTTAAGGAAAGCAATTAATTAAAGTCGAGACGTGCAAAGTGCAGAGGTGTACTCTATCGTCAAAAGAAGGATCAATAATTCAATTGTCAACTATCTCTCCCCAAACAAAAATTAAAATACAGAAAGGCATTGGACAGACCATAAGAATAAGCATAAAAATTAACATCATAAAAATTATCGCTTACATTATTCTAATAGCTAGCCTACCTGTAGGGGTCGGTCAGCTATTATTAATTATTACAAGCTTCGAGGATGTAGCTCGTCGTACGAACTATTCCCGCGTAGTTTTCGAAAGGTCTAGATAGCAGTTAGCGATGCATAACTTTCCTGAAAAAGGTGGTTTTCGCTGGTCTCGCATCTCTCGCGACTGTTACCGACCGCCTCATTGACCGAGCACGCGGCTAGAAGCGAGTAGTTGTCGATCAGAGATTATTAAATATTATTGTCAGCCATGAATTTTGAAAGATGAGTAGCAATGTTATACAAAAAAACTCAAAAATCAAAATAAAACAAAGAATTTAAATTGCAAACATATATTTTTGGTAACAGTATATTTCGAACAAACATCTGGACACAAACGCTTATTATAAAACTTGGAATGCGCTGCTGTGCGTGTAAAACAACAAAAAATAAGCTATTCTCGTTCTGACCAAGCCAGCAACTGCACAAAAAGCTACCTCATACGCAGATGTGTATATTTACAGGAGATCAAATGTCAAAGCAACGCACCATGGGAACACGATACGTCGAATCTGCACAAAACACGCCGTCTATCTTTAACCTGAATACATCTAATGTAAATAGCGTTTGTTAAGCACACATGTACACTTATATCTATCTATCTATATCTACAGAAGTAACACGCCTAGACCTCGACCTTGAATTCCGCTGTAAATTTTCTATCGCCCGGGGGCAGTTCATTGGAAATCAGCGAAGCGAGTTACCGCTTTGTGCCATCCTCGGAGTCGTTTCGACGCCGCGCTGACTTGTGTAGAAGAAGTATTGAATGCAAATAACAGCTGGCTACCATCGCTTAAATATAGGTTGCTTGCAATCACCTCTTGCGCGGATATAAAATGGGAACAAGGGAAACGATTCGGAAACATGTATATGCACTCCTAATAATTCATTCGCTATTTTTGTAAATATACATTTAGCGTAATTAGCAAGGAAGTGTGCCATACGTTTAACTGCTGGTGCTTCAAAACGCGGAAATGTTTTCTTTTCGTTAATATTAGCGAGCTGTCGATATTTAAAATTGCTCCACTAAATGGTTTAATCCGCTTATATGTTTTTACAAATTATTTAATGCCTATTCAGATTTATGTGAAAGGCATACACTGCTGTTCGTAAATACGGAACCGCTTCACGAAGTAGGTAAACAATTTCACTTAAAACAAAGTAATACATACTTTCTGCGATAGAAACTGATGTAGTAATAGTAGGCATTTAAGAATTAAATAAATTGAGGATAACGTCGTTACTTGAAAATCAGAAGTAGGGAAACTTAGAATTGATGCAAAGATGCTAATTTAAAAAAAAATTAAAATGTTGTTTCTTCGAAATACAAATTGGTTCAAATTTAATCAATTTATCCAATATTTTTGCCGCGCGCAATATCTACGGGAGGTAATAATGATCTTAATGTATTGTAATAAGGTTTCTGCTACTTTCTCGGGGAAAATTGAAATAGAATTAAATTAATGAGATATTATTAAAATTTACGGTACTATTCAAATTAAAATCAAAGAAGCGAAATTTGATTCCCAAAAAAGAATTATATCGTTTTAACAAAATGTTTATTTTTAAATAATCGCCTTATTTAATTTAACCAATAGCTAAATTTTAAAATAACTATATTATACTAAAACTTATTAGCCAAGAGCATTTACATCCTTCACTTACAGTAGTTTTTCTTCAAAATAAGTTTGCTGAAAGATATGCTTTCTGAACTGTAATCCTGGAGATTCTGGGGTGGTTGAAATGTTTTTCCTAAAATGTCTTCGTACCTAACAATTTTCAAATATAGTAGTTCCAGAAACAATTTCTTTTATCGATGAATCCTGTTAGTTAGTTATTTGAGTAAAATTTTCGGCTTCAAATTACATTTTATAAATTATAATAGCTTACTTCTGTTCAAAAATTTCCAACCCGTACTCGCTTCGGCGGTACATAACACTAAAATTGGAACGATACGGAAAAGATTAGTATGGCCCCTGCGTAAGAATGACAAGCAAAATCGTGAAACGTTCCACATTTTTGCACATATATCTGGCACATCTATATAGGTTAGGTATAATAGAGTCTTCAGTGTTTCGATGTGGCAATGAAGTGGCAATTCTCAATCATATATTGTGTAACTGTGGTTTACAAAAAGTAATCCTAGACGAATTTATTTCCCAGTTAATCTGCATTGGCATTCACAAGCTTAATTACCTTAATGCATTCCAACTCAAAAATTGTATTTGACCTTATAGTTACTGTCCTTAGAAAAATGAAAGTAAACGTTTGAGATTAGCTTTGTAAGGCTTCCCATTCCTAGACTACTTGTGTGGATAAACCTAAGTCCGTTAGCTGTCTTCTTGTTATGTCTAAACTGTTAGTCATCCCGACAGACTCCGGAATGTAAAATATGTATCCCTGTTGATACTACAAGTTTTACAAAGTTGATCTCAATGTTGAATGTTGTAGCTAGATCTAACATTGAGGCATATGAGGTATGATCTCGAGACGCCATAAAGAAAATTCCCAACCCTCATTCATTTCCGCTCGTTTTCCAAGTCCAAGCTACACTTTTCAATCAAATGAGGTTACATAACGTTTCCAATCCAAACACCAAAAAAAGCTTACGTTTCCACAGCCACACGGTTCAATTTTGAAGTAAGGTGATTATACCATGATTTTCTTCCACATTCGTAAAATGCGATGGACAATTCTGCTGAATATACTCTCAATAAACTTAGTGCGTAGTTTGTAATCAAGATGAAAAAGTGCTTGCTAGTTGCTTCCTTTCCTTTCTGTACAATGAATGATGACAAGAACTCTATATTAGCGACCTCAGCACTTACTTATAAAATTTACAAAAAAAACAAACAACATTCAACTTAAAAAAAAAATCTTAATTTAAACAAAATGCAAATTTAAATAAAATAAAATTCTAAACTTTCGTTCGAGATCATGTGCGAGAGGAGAGCATATTAAATAAAAGAAATTCATCACGAAATAATATAAACGAAACGAAAAACACGAGCCGTCTGTAAAATAAGGGAATCGGACAACATAAGCCGTAAGCGATTTAAGAGAATCAACCTAGACTCAGCCGTCAGTAACTTAGGGGATTCGGACAACACTGGCTGTCAGCGAGTTAAACGGACCAGATAGGAGCTATAAACCTAAAATTCGTATGACGTGTCATTTCTTGCATATAACGTATAGAGGCAAAAACAATTAAAAAATAAAGCGTTATCCAAGCTATAGAACAACTGATAGTAAATTATACACTAGTGCTCAAGAGAAATGCAGCATTGTCGAGAAATAGGTAACAAAATGGAAATTGAACAAAATTGAAAAATAACTTAAAGAATTGATACAAAACTATGCTAGTAATAATTTGTCATATTTTTTCCCGTTTAATAAAAGTCTGGAAATTCGTGCGAGCGGTCAACAACCTGATATTTGTTATTGGGTGGATTTGTTAAACAGTCAACTATAGAAGGATACAAAAATAAGTTACACAGGAATGCTTCGCCTTGCAAATTTGCAACTGTAAGCAACAAAATAAAAGTACAATAATGAACCCAATTAAGGGGACACTTCCAAAATTAATATTTGAGCAGAGGGATATTAATCAGTACAGCATAATACGGGAATAAAACCAAAAATTCGAATCTATAATATGTAAAGCTATTGATATTAGAAGAGTTTCGCATTATTTACATACAATTATAACTTTTATTATGTATCGTGGAAACTCATGAATACATAAAACGATAAAATGCGATAAAATTTTAATATTATGCAGGCAAGACCTTTTATTTTCTTTTTTACTTGGGTATAATTTCGAATATTCAAATTACAGTACTGTGTAATGTTAGTGCCCAGGGTTGCTTTGCGCAGACGTTTCCATACACCTTTAATCCATAATTTATAATTAACATGGTTGAAATTCCACACAAAACGCTTGTATAGGACACGAAAGCTTTTGCATTAAAAGTTAATAGAATCTTATTATTGATACGTACACTATTGAAGCCCACGTGTATCTATAACAGTGTGTAATCTTCCGGACATTGACATCGCCCAGCTTATAACAATAACCGCTGTGTGTGTCCGCTTTCAGTCATTATCTCGTTAAATGAAAATGCTATCGATTTTCCTCGCTAAAATGCCTGCCTGCATCTATTCAATTATTTATTCCATTAATTTCACCTTTAGATAATGTCCGACCCCAAATACTTCTCATTTCACCGCATTAACTAACAAAATTGTTGGTTTACTTTGATGAATGTATAATAATAATGAAGGGGAATTGTTTTAAATGGTTAATAAATTACTTAATCGTGCGTTTATTTTAAAGCCGTTGACTGCAAGAGTAACGTAAATATGAGCAGTTATCACTCCATCACTCCATTAATTAGCGCCATGATAACGTAGAATATGAATGAAAGCAATGGCAACGATATGAAAGTCACACAAACAATATGAAATTGGCAATAAAATACCCATTTTAATTGTTTCTGTATTAAAAGCGTAATTTTTATGTACGAGTTACATCAACGCATTAAAGGAAAACCTTTAAAGTCGCTAGTCGTGTTCCTTTTAATTTTGTATTTAAGTAATTTTTTGACTTGAATTAATTCTTCTGCGGTTTAAAAAGAAGCCATTTACATGTTTTCTTTATTTACTGCATACATTACCGGAATATACTATACAATAGTAAAGCAGTTTAGCAATTGTCCCACTTATCTTTGCACAAAGATTGCAATATTTCTATTGTAACATTGAAATATCACGTGTGTATAACAGAAAGGAGATATACCTATTAAAATCAAAACAGGTTTTAGCTTGCGTTTATACAAAGATATACAGATGTAGGTTAAAATTAAAACTTTTTAGACCAAAAATACCAGAAGAATGCAACCTGTTTAGATTTTATCATCGTCACAGTAAATATAATGATACTGCATTGAAAGATTGATATAATAATAATAATAATGATAATAATAATAATAATAATAATGGTTTTTATTTCCTCCACGTGCATCTACCATTTATATGTATATATGTGCAAGAAAAAAGTTACAGAGAAAGAGAAAAGTAAAACGTGCAGAGGCAAATACAGAATAGAGGAAGTCTCTAGATCCACTTCAAATAACAACTTATGTAATATATCATTGATCAGTAGACCTTGAGTTTTCAGAACAAAAATAGAAAAACAAAATTAGCCTATAACTAAACAAGTAAAATAACAAACCTTAAAGTAAGCGTTCTGAACTATCGCAACCGTTACCACGAATAAATTTGCTAGTTCTGTGTACAATAGCGCTAATAGCACATGAAAAACAAAAACAAATACAGAAAAAAAGAAACCAATTCATGTCCAATATTTAAACAAACGCTGTCTGAACGGAGAGCTGAAGGATCGTAATGAATAAAATCTGAAATCCACCAGGAAGTTGCATACCTTCACGATTTGATAAGAAAAACATCTTACGAAGAGAACCGTGGGATAACTTGGTGGAGTCATCAAGTCCTTATGACGCAAATGCTTTTACTGAATAAATAAGTAGGTTGCTTCAGCAAAGGAACTTTATGATACAGGCAAATAGAAGATAAATCTCTACCACTACCCATATTAAGCCAATTAGCCTCAAATAGCAATGGTAAATATTACCATACCTACGTATATCATAAATCAGTCCGAGACAAACATTTTGCACCCTTTGAATTCTTGCTGGAGCATCCGGCGTTAAGTCGGAGCCATCTATCTCACTACAAAATGAAAAATAAGAAAGTACAAGAGATTCTTTTTTGTCGGGATTCAGAGCAAACGTCTACGCGGATAAATTAGTTTCAAATTAGCATAGGCTATCCTAACACATTTGGAGACATGGTTATTGAACCTAAACGCACCTTCCATTAAAAGACCGAGATTTTTACCTTGAGAAAAAACAGATAAAGTAGAACCTTCCATCCTGAGATCGATCTGTTGACGTATGGAATGTGCTAAGTTCTTTCCACCAAATCCCATAATAAATGATTTTGCAGGATTCCTGATTAAAGAATGCCAAGTAGAGAATTACTGAAATGCTATCAAGATCCCGCTGTAGAGGACCTAAAGCAGTGCGACGCTCTTCAGGTTTAAACGAATAATACAATTGAGTATCTTCGGCGTACATGTGAATTTTATAAGGCTGAACACATTAGTGAAAGTAAGACGCATACACGCAGAACAACAGGGGGCCGAGTGCCGACCACTGCGGCATCCCAAGCACAAGTGGTCTAAAAGCTGAGCGCCGACCGCCACACTGAACACCCTGGCTCCCTCCGCTCAGATAAGTCTGAAATAATGAAACCACACCAGGAGATAATCCAACAAAGAACAAAAAGCAAAGCTAAAATCCAGAGCCATGACCTTGTCATTACTATGGTTATATTACATTATGTCGTTGGTAATATTGAACAGTGCTGTTGTACAGCTATGTCCACTCTTAAATCCAGACTGGCAATCAGGGATAACTTCGTTTGCAACGAAAAAGTCGTTTAGTTGCTCGTACACATATGTATATCAATTCAAATTTGCTTGAATCAACTATTTGTTTTGTTGTTACAATATATCAACAAAACAAGGAACTTAATTAGATACCAGGACTTTTCTACAAATAAATTTGATACCAAAAAAGTCAGGTGAGGTAGTGTCGTCAGTCCTCTCTTATTTATTATTGTTATGGAGGAAATTACTAGAAATGTGAAGCATGAAACCTCGGGGGTAATGGTAGGCCATAGAAGAATACGAGTAGTAATAATTTATGAACTGTTATATGCAGATGACTTAATTAACAGGAATTAACAATACAATATGAATATAAAAAAGAAAGGAAAAACGGAAATAACACTAGAAAATCAGTAAAGAAAATCACATAACTGGAAGATCCGTAATTGAAAGTGATGGAAAAATGGACATGGCAGCTAACAAAGTGTATTTTGCTATTTAGTAAAATCGTTTGTAAATAAGAAAGAGGTTAACAGGAAGACAAAATTAAAAGTCTTTGAAACCATTTTTGTTCCAACTCTGATCTATAGAGTAGAAAACTAGATACTGAAGGAAAGACACGCAGCACCATAAGAGCCACGGAAATGATATTTTTACGTAGGATACTGGAAGTGCCAAGGGCAAATAAAACGAGAGACACAGAGATAAGAGAAGCACTTGGAGTACAATTTGTAGAGGATATAATAGGAAAGAGACAGTTGGGAAGGTAGGATCATATGATAAGAATGCAGAATATACCTACTACCAAAAGGATATGGCAAACAAAAGTAAAGAAAAAAGGCACTGGCATTCCAAAAAAAAACATGGGATGGAGAAATAGTTAAAGTATTGAGAGTGGCATAGTGCAAAAACTTTGGCAGAACAAGAAAGAAATGAAAGGACTTTGGTAAAAGCAAACCAAGCAAAACTCAACACAATAGTGAAATGTAGAAGAGGAAGCGGATAAGTAAATAACTAAGTAGAATACGTATAAGTACAATAATCGGATTACATTGAAAGATTGAACCAAATTTATTTTATTAATGGAAGTTTGGAGTAACTATTTGCTTTGTTGGTCCAATATGCCAATAAAAAGTGTCATTGTCTTCTTTTCTTTAGGAATTTTTAAACTGTAAGTTAGTTTTACTTGATTTTGACACCTAACCAGAAAGGTTTCTGATATTTTGGATTTTTAAACAATTTATCATCGCACATTTACCCGAAGCGCGAGCAGTACAAGTACTGCAAGCTTGGTTCACTTTTGTTCTTGTTGGAGATTAGGCGTACATTTTCTAAATCTCAGTTTACTGTTCTCAGCGGCATTGTACATAAATTTATGATACATTACAGTAACATTTATTACTAGTAATGGTAGTACCCAAAAATCTGACTCCAAGTAATAGCCTTGACCGCTTCGATTCTTTAAATTATTTAATTTTATTTGTATTCCAACACGAAAATTACCCAATGCATATGGTGCACATTCAACAGCTTCTGAAAGGAAACAGGGTTCAGACTTTAGCCTGGCCGATCGGGAGCTACGATCGCAATCCGAGAGAGGATATTTCGGGATTAACGGCTTGTAGAATTTATGACCAGGTATCACAACTAAACAGGCAAGAGCTAATTCACAGCATTGCCGAAGCATGGTAGCAAAACCCTCCAAGACGTTGGACGCACAGTTTTATCAATGCCTAGAAGAACTCAAATGATTATAAATTCCAAGGGTGTTACTATAAAATATTAATTCGGTTTGTTCATGTGTTTCCTCAAATGCTCATAAATTCTGATGGTGCTACAATAAAATATTCATTTGTTACTTACTGATAATCTCTTTCAGAAATTTATTCAATATATCAGTTTCCAAATTAAAATTTTCGAAATTTCTCAAATGAATTCATTACAGTAGAAGGATCAACTACTACCGCCATACGGTGGCCAAAAACTAGTTAGAAACTTCAACAAATTCTGAGACTTGCGTGTCTCAACATCAAAAGTGCAATGTCTACCTGTCTCACAGCAGCGTTGGAAATCCTGCTGGGATTAGCGCTGTTTCACATCTACATCCGAAAGTAGGCTATATCGAGTACCCTCGCTCTTTGTAGAATGAAGGGATCAGCCTGAGGATCTTAGAGGACATCTCAGAATCCCCGAAGTTACCAACAAGCATTATCTGATGCATATTGCAAAGGACGCGACCTGTAAGCAATACAATTTTGATCAACCTCATAAGGTAATCAAACTGTACTGAGTGGGCCTCAAATCAAAAGAGGTACCCTAGCATAGCACACGAACGGCACGAGAATAGAAGGTGTTGGAACAGGTGCAGGCATTAGTGGACAGGCCGCTCAAAAGGCTATTAAGACCTACACATATGAATGGTCTGATACACGAAGCGTACACAATCTAACGCAATTGGGACGCAATAACCACGTTACTTTGGGTGGCTCCCAAGTCACAAGGATCAACGGAAATGAAAAGACAGATAAGCTGGGCAAAGAAACAGCAAATATGGTTTTCATTGGCCTTAACTCCTTTTGTAGTCTCCAAAACAGCCACATAACAAACAAGCAATAAAGACATAGGGGCACAATCAAATGGCCTCGTACTAGGAAAGCGTTCCAGGACAGGAACAGGCGAAAGCACTGAAACCAGGCCCCCCAAAAGTCATGCCGTCTCTCGTCTATGCCAATAAGATCTGGAGACGCCAAGATGCAATCAATACAAATGTATTGCACGCAGTCATACACGATACCAACATTTCAGTAGGTCATTTATCGCCTCGAACTACTCTAATCCACACAAGAACATTTGACTACAATAGATCTACTAAGGTCGCAGTGACCTAAGCCAGCTGTAACCATATAATAATAATAATAATACGTCCATATCTATGAAAACGCGAAACAAATACCTTTATTTTAAGCGCGGTTACGTTGCACTGACATTTAATACCCTCTAACACAGTTACCTTTCCTTCCCTGTCAAAATCGTCTAAGGCAACAATATCAGACGCAAAAAAAGAATGAATCGTTATTTTAGCAACAAACAAATCCTATTCGCCCACAGCTATTTGTTATGTTGCCTTCGTAGCACCCACACCCAAACGTTTGCTGTTTTTTTTATCTCCTCTCTATTCCAGTTTCTATTCTAGTATACTTATTATCGTCGTAGAAACAATGGCATTTGTAAATACTTTATGTGCATGCATACAAGAAACACGTCGCCATCGTAATATCGTCGTGACATTTCGATGATTGCCCTGCCACTTGTATAAGAGATCAAGTGGGCTTGTGCGGTGACTAAGCTACATGAGACAACAAGAGCCGAGTTTTACCTTACGCCACTGCTACTCGACATCCAGCCGGAGAACAATTAATTCTTGTTGGAAATGGCCGACCTTGCACCAGATATTTACCTCCTATGTGTTCGGGTTGAGTGAGAGTAAAAAAAAAACCGTAAACGCAAAGAAAATAAGGCGTGACTTGTCTTAGCATTTTTCCCACTATGCAGGTATTTCCTACATCTATTTCGAGTAACTGAGCGAAATGAAGAATATGCGAGAACAATCTAATCTGCGGTAAATGTAATTAAGAACATACGCATTATGGATGCAGTCATGCAGCGTGGAATAATAACAGGTACGGTTACTCTTATAATTCAACCTGAAAATACGTCGGTTATAAATTAATTATAGTATACAGGTACTCTAGATAATAGACGTAATGGTCGAATCAATTGATTTAACATGAAGAATTTCTATTGCAAGCAAAATATTAGTGTAGCAGGAAGGCCTATGGCTTGATTACATATTTCTCTCTTATGTCTTGCATTTCTTGACAGTGCGTTTCTTTCATTCTTCCTACATCACCTGGCGCTATTTCAGCCTTTCTTAACATTCGTTTTGTTAGCAGTTCACTTTCCATTCTACAATAAAATATCAGATTAAGGTACTGCCGAATGATGTGAAATAATTTGTTAGAGGGATTTTTTTATCGTAAATTGAAGGGTGGAAAGAAAAGTTAACCTCAAAACTTTTAGATTTACGCGCCCTCTCTATGTTACCGCGTCACGCAAAAAAACCCTGCGTTCTTCCAAATGACCGAACTGGAAATAACTTAGGACTTGAAATAAAGTTTGTACGTTACAATTGAAATTACTTTAGAACTATACTACACAGAGAAATACGTCTTCTCTCAAAAGTGACTCGAGCTGAAAAGCATTGTTTGTCTTGGCGTCACTTCACCCATTTGTGCCCGATAGCTTCCGTTAAATATTAATCACAGCCAACTACGATACGGATTTCACATTGACAATACCATACATTCTTACAATTTAATTTACAATCAACAAAATTTCGTGTCTTTACCAATACCATATTACAACAAAGTATATCGGTGGATCGATCGTTTTAAAACTGGTAGAAGATCATTAGATAACGATCCACCCAGTGGTCACCCGAGTACAACGGTAAACGAAAGAAACGTTACTGCCGTGAAGGACCTATTAAAAGAGCCTAAGAATAGGTACACGGCAGCTTATATGATTGTTTGGGCGCAAGCAAGGTTTCAGCCCGCTGGGTGCCAAGTCTGTTGGGACCTTGACAGAAACTCAACTGTTAGCTCATTGCGATGATGAAATTTGGCAACGGATAATAACCAATGACGTGGTGTGACGAGACGTGGATTCCTTATTTCAATAGTGAGACTAAAAGTCAATCCAAAGAATGGCGTAAAACGGAAGAAGGTCCTCCACTTAAGGCGCGGGCAGTTCCGTGTGTTAGGAAGGTAATGCTTACTGTATTCTGGAAGTCTGCCGAGAGGTACTACAATTAACGCAGAATATTATTCGAATTTATTATACGGACCACAGCGGCAAGTACTTGTCAGGAAACGGCCTGCAAAGTTGCATAAGCGTCCGTTATTGCAGCAGGATAATGCAAGACCCCATACCGTAAAAAAGACAACGGATGTTTTGAACGATTTACGATGGGAATTGCTTCCGCATCCACCTTACTCACCAGATCTCGCGCCCAGTAATTTTCATCTGTTTGAAAAAACGTTTACGGGGTGTTCGATTTGAGTGTTTAACTGACGTAAAACGTGACATAAATAGCAATTCGAATCCCCACGTAACCCCACAAAACTTCCAAAGGAGGAGGCCAATTCAATATTTCATCAAAGCTGAACTTCTTCCTAATGGTCATGACTAACTTGAATATCTCCAAAATTGGATGGCAAAACTGCATAAACTACATTCTCATTGGTGGGTAGTGCTTTTTTTTTAAGAAAATTATGTTCAATGCATATTTTCTTAATTATCTTGAAAAGTATCCAGTTTAGATGCGTAATACAATATATAATCAGATACGGTGTACAGCGCTTTCGGAAAATTAATTCAGATTCTAATCCTGCCCTATACGGTCAACAATTTTGCAAAATTTCAATTTTCCAAGTCAAAGACCTTCGCAGTTATAAAAGTCCGTCAACTAATAGAATTAGCTGCGTCAAAAATAACAAAAAAGATACCAAAACGAGTAAAGACAATCTCTAGAGACTTCCAAAGAAGCTGACAGTATGATCACCAGAAAGTCAAGAGTAAATTCAAAAACACGTCAATACCCGAGAGACTATTCTACATTCTCTAATCTTTTTATTTCTTTCTCCAAACACGATATCTCTTGGGATGTATATGCCACAATATTGGATTCTCATCATAAATGTTAATTAATTTCTTTCATATCTTCTCTTTACACTAATCTTTTTTCTGTGTCAATTTACTTAAAGAACTCTTCGTCATAACTATCACTATACGAAACTATTTCATTTCCTTCATCAGCACCTAATACAATTATCGCACCCGCCTGCTAACAAGTCGATACAAATCATCTTTCAGTAGCTAACGTTAACCACTCTAAGACATTTACCCGCACATATATATACACTCGCAACATCCGCTATCGACAGCCGCTTTCATGAGTTTTATTCTTTAGTAGACAGCTACCTTAACGAACTGACATTAGCCAGTATCGGCTACCATAAAATATAGATTTAAGGACCTATTACTTGCGAGTGATATCTAATTAACGAAATTATCGTACAGACAAAACATATTTCATTTTGTACGTGTTTATAGGAAAGAGTCACATTAAATATGAGAATTAGTGGAAGAACGAATACGTTTCCTCGGCATTATCGTTGGCTGAAGATATATTTATCTATTAAAACCTCGACGACAGATAGAGGAAAGCAGCTACAGAATGCAAAAAGTCAGAAAGGCTTCACTGACAGTTGTTGACGAAACGCAACTGGCTGAATGTCATTCCTTGTGGCGCTAATGACAGCGATTTGCAATTAGTATTTCCAACAAAGTTCATGGTAAAAAGTAGAACCAAGTAAAAAATGTGAATGTTTGCGTAAACATTTACGAGTGACATATTATACTCGATACCAATGTAGAGAAAAGCACGAGACAATGCCCTCGGTCTTTAGGAACCTTCTGAAAAAGCAGAACAGCGTGACCATCCAAACGTCAAGAATCAACTTAACAGCACGACAACATCCGGAAGATTATTCTACAGTAGGCAACAGCAATGGAAGCTTACATTGAACTATTAGATTTTTCCATACTCTCAGATTAATGTTGCTTAATATAAAGCAGTGCAAATTTTTTCAACAAAATAGCACTGAACGTACAGCATCTTACATTAGTTGCAACCTTTGCATGTAAACTTAGCATAAAACTCGACAAGTGCATTTTAAATAAATCACATCCCAGGAAGTATTTATTATTATTATTATTATTAGAGATAGAGAGTAGGTTTAAATTTGGCAAAATAGATCTCCGACAGACGACGTTTAAGATTTAAAGAAAAAACCAAAGCTGTTAATTTTCTTTTAACTGTAGCACTTTATTTGGCTTTGCAAGAGCAAACTACATTCTTATGGCCACTTTCGATTTTCTATTTAATGGTATACTCGAATTTTTTAATTGACGTTTCGGTCCCTTCTGGTCATCATCAACTTTCTAAGTTAGCGCGAAGATTAGAACACGACGAACCTTTTTTAAACAAAATCATCTGGTAAACAAGACTAAACTATCGGCACATTCCGCACCACACGAGTTTAATTAATTAGTCATAAACAGATGCGTGAATCTCCATTATCAACTGCATAATCCAATGTTGTTCGCCATAGAGTCCTCGCTATCATATGAAAATCATTTGGTCAGATGAACTCCAGTTCTGGAATCTTTAACAGAAAAACTGAACACTGTTGCAGTACAGAATTCGAGACAAAATAGCGCAAGGAGACAAGAGCATCGTCTTCCATTAAACGTTTGGATGAGCATTTTAGGAAATCGTTTCATAAGACCAGTTATTTATGAAGTATGAAGAATCATTAAATGTGGAAAGATACTAAAGTCTTCTTAGCATATTGTTACCTAACTTGTTGTTAACTTGTTATCTAACTTCTTAGATAGTAATATCCCTTTAAATCAACTAGCGCATTTATGGTGGCAACAATACATCATCCGTACATGTTTTGTTTTATTGTGGTGACGGTCCAACGGGGTGTATAAGCTTTTTTAAGTTTGTCATAACCTCGGGGGCCTTTCAGTGTGTAAGTTGTGTGTATAAAGTGTTCCATGGCCTTGTTACTGTCACCCCCTCGCTGTATAGGGTGAAGCGCAGTTAATTATACCCCAACTTTATTTAATCTTCTTCGTCAATCAAAGCACAATATCGAAAACTTTTGTCAACATGTTACACATTACCGAAATCAAAAAAAAAAGAACTTTCTGACATCAAAATTCAGGATGGCGCTGATAAGAAGTAAGAAAATTGATGATGGCCAGAAAGAACCGAACGGCCATACAAACATTTCAAGTGCACCATTAGATAAAAGATCGAAAGTGGCCTTGAGGATGAGGTTTTAGTTCTTTTCTGCGCAACTAAATACAGACGTAAAGAAGAAAATGAACATTTTTAATCTCAAGCATCGTTTGTTACTGGACCATTTTCTCTTTGGGTTCATAGCAAACATAAAATTTAAGAACACCATGATGAGGGTCAAAAATGAGTCGATCTATACAGCTTATTTTTTTGAACATAAAATAGAAACCAATCTACGACAAGGAGTTTTAAATTTTAAACATATGATCTCCCTTCGCCAAAATTACCCAAAATATAGTTGGAAAAGCGAATAAATTCAGTTAACTTCAACAAATAGACCTTTCAGTGTATCAACAAAGGGAAATCCTCAGCGAATATAATCTTAAATCCTTTGGTTAAGTGAGGAAAATTTATATAATGAGCAAAAATTGGCCAATAGTATTAAACCGAAACCGTCTGCATTCATACCTGCACTGTATACATTCATGCTCTTGTTATATTACCACTTACGGCTGTGAAAGAAAAAAAATGTGAATATATATAAGACCTAAATGTATGCACTATGTAGATATTGAAGTAAACACGTACTTATATGCGCCTAAAGCTACATCCGTTAGATATTTCGTAATCTTTTCACGTTTAGTCGCCTGCGATGCGATGAGACGTAGCCCGGAGCAACCGGATGTTTTGGATGACTGAATCATATGGTGTACACATTTTTGAGGTAATTGATAATTTTATCGCGTAGTTAGTTAAAAACTAACGCGTAACACGTGCCACATCGCGCCGTAGTATTATGGTTTACATTAGTAGATAAGTGAAATAAAGAAAGCTTCTTGCGGTTAGATAATCGCATGCATCGTACCCATTCACATCTAGAAAAGTGATCATAATAATACCTAGATCTACGATTTATCGTTTCGTAAACGGAATTGATGTATGAACGTGTGTAAATATAAAATAACGTTTATATTTGCTTTTTGATCGATATTCATATCAAGGCTATAAAAAGTATATATGCAAATATACAAAACAAATTTGTCTGAAGTATGCTAGAATTTGTCCTTAACACTTACGATAATCGAAGATTCTATAACTTCCTCCACCTTACGGCTAACACCTATCTTCAAGCAAATTCATGATGCAGAGGATTATTCAATGATACAGTATCCTATTTACACCGTTGATAGTTCTAGTATTGAGAAATTTATTTCTTTAAATTGCATGCATATATCAGATAAAGTGTATCTTAAGAGACTGTTGATGATTTGATGCTACACGGATGCAATTTAATGGCGCTTCAATATATAAAGTACTTAGCAGCAAAATACAGCACAAGTCGATAAAACAAAGCACCTTAAGCTTCACAAAATTTAAAGCTTGATTAATAGTTATTTATGTACCAAGTCAGTAAAGTGATTTCTTATCGAATGGGTCTGAAATTTTCAGTAGAGATGACCAAGGCAGGTGAAATAATTACTTTTTTGCAGAGACTAGACGGACTCGTGACTATTCGTCTCGTGTTGCCTACTGGTTTTCCCGAGAGTCGACAAAACACGAGTCTGTCTAGTCTCTGCAAAAAAGTAATAATTTCACCTGCCCTTGTCATCTCTAATTATGAGCCGAGCGAACGAAGCGAGCAAGGCAAGTTCGTTCGAGACCTTTTACTGATGTGGTGCACAGAAAATTTTATCGCCAACTGTAAAACTGGATGATTAAAAAAATTGAGATATAACTTATCACCTTTTATTATGACAAATATCTCTACCTAAATAAATAGAAAAATAACAGCGAATCTACTTATTTTTTATTATATTAAACGTGAACAACTACGTTGTCAATTTAACCTTCACCTAAAATCGTCGCATATGTACGACTGTCTTGTTCTATTCCCGGTTTAATGTTTGTGATGTTGTTTACGGTCTGTGTATTAATGTTGTTACAAAGAATTGAATTTAAAGATTACAAGACTCTTGTCTTCGACTTATCTTGGGTATTAGGAAGTATGATAAAATCAGCCAGAGGTTGAAGGATTGCTCACTGGTTTAATATGGAGCCAAGTAGAAGTTTGCATTGTGATTATTGACATCATAAAATAATTTGATCCAAAACTCCAGCTTATCTTTATAATAGAATTAATGTTAATTTTTTTTGGGTTAAGCTTTCCTATTTATATTTTCTGTCTTCCTGGTTAAGTTAGAACAGTGTTATCTATTAAGATATGCGCTTTTAATATACTTGTTTACCTGAGCACGAAGCAATTATCTAAAATTACACCAGGATTCATGGCAGATTCAGCAAAAGGAATAAGCTGATGATTGACTGATTTATACTAATGACGTTTTTAAGTTCGTTACAAATTTTTGATTTGCCAAACAATATTACTGCTGATTTAGCAGGATTCAATGTAAGATTAAATTTAGTACTAATCTCATATAGTTTATTTATATCAAAGGCACCCCTTGAGATAATTAGTGCGGGTCAGAGATATTACCACCAAATGCAGACATATTGCCAGCGATTGCATAAGTAATTGAATATTAGGCGTGAAGAATGTGAACTCAGACCCAAGGTGTTAAGAAGACAAACAAGAGTGCAGTGATTGACTGCCAAGGCCATACTGTAGTTTAATAATATTAGTACGGTCATTAGGCCCCAATCAGTGGCATGAATAATATCATCAGTGAGCACTAGCATAGCAGATTCGTAGCTACATCTCTTTCTAAATCCTGATTGAAACAAGAGGTAGTGAACCACGATTATCTATGAAACAGTGTATGTGTTGTCTCTGTATAATCTTCTCAATCACCTTCGAGCAAGTGGGTAAAGTACTTATTGGAGGAAGATTCTTAAAGTCGGAGGGTTGTTTAATTTTACATAATGATCGCAGATGGGAAAAGGAATGGATATTTAGCAAAACTTCATCATGGAAACATTAATATCGTCAACACCAAGTGATGCAGAACTAATACTAGCAATTTTATCTCTTACTTGGGAGCAATGTAGAAAACTAAAAGAAAAACTAGATGTCGACTAAGTGCCCAGCAAATCAAAATAGCAACTCAAAGCCGGAACACCCCTAACAAAATAATTGTTAATTGCGTTTACGTCAAACAGGGTATTCATATGAGCGATTAGAGAATATAGTTAAATATTTTAAATGGTTCCACTAGTAGCTTTGGAGATTTTGTTTTAGATAAATGGTCGAAATGTTCTCTTTTTCCCTTTTGAATGTAGAAGTTGCAAGATTCCCCAAGTTTTATAATAATCTCAATGTTGGGGTAATTTAGTAGGACAATATTTGGATTTCGCGGAATCCCGCAACCTCATAAATGATTTTTGATTCTCGGTAATCTAGGGAGCAAATCGTTTAGATATAAAAATTTAGTATCAGGAGGAGAATAATAATCAAATACCTCCAATAACGGATTGGCGAAAATTGATGCGAGAGGAACCCTAAAAATGTCCGAAAAACGAAAAAAAAAACAAATATTTTATTAAAAAAAAACGCTTTATTGCTTCTCAAAATATTCGCCTTTAAGTTTTAAGCAACTTTGCATTCGAAGACACCAGATGTCTAAACATTCATTCCAATCAGAAGTGGGTGTCTCAGAAACATGCCTTTTAAATGTTTCAACGGCCTCTTTCGTTGTCTGAAATCGTTCACCACGCAATTTGTTTTTGACAAAAGGAAACAGGAATAAGTCATTAGGTAATAAGTCAGGCAAATACGGACAACGAGTCATTGTTATTTTCCTTTAAATAATCTATTGACAGCTGGCGTTGTCGTGATGAAGGATGATGCGCCGATGTCTGCCGTTCTTTCTGATTTCATCAAAGACTTAAAGCAAACAAATTATTGTATACCAATCAGCGTTTATTGTTTTTCGATCTTTAAGAGTAACGTTAGCAACATGCTCAGTTTTACGAAAGAGAAAAAGCACCATCAAACCGCTTCGTAAACGAATAACTTTTGTTGGTTTTAGTTCACTGTGGAACACCCAAACACTGGATTGTTATTTTGTTTCTGGTTCGTATGAATATATCCAAGTTTCGTCACCTGTTACGATCTGTATACGTTGGCAAAAGCATCGCGATTGAATTTTTGAAGCAATTTTTTTTTTTGCACCAACGCACACGACCCATTTTTTGAGTTTTAGTGGAATTGTGTGGAATTCAAGGACTGCAACGTTTCTTCACTACAAAAGTCTCGTGTAAAATAGTTTGTATTTGACTTTTACAAATGCCTAGGGATGCGTCTATCTATCGATATGTCACATGACGATCCGCTTCAATCATTTCTCGCACAGCATCAATATTTACCGGAACAACCGCAGTTGATGGACGACCTCCACGAAATTCGTCACTGACACTAGTACGTCCACGCTTAAATCCTGCGAACCAGTCATAAACTGTGGTTTTGGATCGTGCTTTATCGCTGAATGCAGAATAAAATCGATCGATTCATTGTTGTTGAGTTAAGCTACTTTTAAAATCGTAAAAAATCATTGAAAATATTCACGAGAAATGTTCATCCTTTCACTAAATAAAAACACTATTAATACTAAACTACGCGTCCGACTGTTTTTCTGTAAATGGTGTTTATCATACTAAATGTCAAAATTTAAGGAAATATACGGCAAGTGTCGTCTAGACCGGAAATTTTTGGGGTTTCCCTCGTACCTTGTCATTAATGTCATACATATAAATAAAATGTAGCGGCAGGCGATGTAATTCAAAGTCAAATGTAAGTAAATTAATACTATTTAGATTTCTATAAGTAAAATAATTGGGTTGGGGCTTTTCAAGGGTACAATAATAATAATACAATAATAACACACAACAGCGTCATGGTCGGAAAAATTTCTTGTTAACATGCTTGCATCCACTGTACTATCCAAACTGGTGATCAATATTGCACCTAAGAAAGAGGCAGTGCTTTTTGTAACACGCGTGGATTCATTAACTAGTTGATGCATATTCAAAGAGAGGATTAATTAAGGTATTGAGTACCAAGGCTATCAACTTTTAATAAATCAATGTCCAACTCGCCACAACAGTAAACATTATCTGAAATTGAATAACTTCATTTGCATTTTCAAGCTTAATCAAAAATATTCTGTAACCTGTTTCGTAAGAGACTCCAATTATAATTTTAAATCTGTTAATGCCAGCATTTATCCATAATCGTTAAATATTATTGCCAACAGTGATAATAGATGCTTAAAAATTGTTATTTACGAATAGTAGCAGTCAGTCTAATCATCTTTGATAATTCTTCACTGCACTACAAGAAAATTTCTAAGTAGACCAAGTGTTGTCACTCATAGTATTAGCTTCGTCTATTTGGAACCGCATACATAACTTGAATGAATATAATCTCGAGTTCACTAACCCCACTGTGCTCCGGTTAATACGGCTATTGTTTACTGTATCAATCCCTCACCGTACATAACAACAATAACGACGACGGCTACAACAGCGCCATCCGCTGTTGTAGTCGAACGAAATTGCCCGGTCATCGTAAATAATAATTACGATACTGTAAAAGATGAACAGGACAATGGCAATTAATTTATCCTGATGTTATCGCCGGTACCAGTAGTACCAATAACCGATCGAACGAATTTCCTGTTCAACATCCCGCCGACGGAAAAAAAGGAATCTATTAATCCCAATTGTTCCAACATTACACGTGCAGTTGCTTACTCAGTGCGTCATAGTCATTAAAAAAATCTCCTAAATCGTAATACGAACGTAAAAAAAATAAACTCTGCTGTCGATATTCTTAAAATAAAGAAAATGAAAAATAGATCAAGGTTTCTTACATAAAAAAATCGTATTAGTTAGTAATGCATCACATCCGTTCATTTGTTCGTCAACGAATTACGTATGCAAGCGCTTTTGCGTGACCTTCTGAAGCACTCGCATCGATTAGTAGGCGTAATGTGTAATACTTTTTAAGGTGAGTACAAATTAAGAATAAATTATATTGATCTTATCGATTAAGTGAACCAAATTGCCCTCTATTTCGTTTTAAACTTGCCTTGTATTGAAATGAGGTTTTAATTTTAGCTTGTCTCTAGTATTAGAAAATAAAATAGTGGACCCTCCTTATATCGATTACTGCTATTCAATTCTATTTCCGCCACTTCAAAACTCAAAAATTCTAAATACAAAATTTTTTGAACTGGAATTTAATATTTGAGAAATAAGTTCTGTTTGGCGTGACTCTTACTTTTAGTTTGCTTTGGATTTTTTGAAATCAAGT
Organism: Oryctes borbonicus; assembly: GCA_902654985.2. Lineage (NCBI taxonomy): Eukaryota > Metazoa > Arthropoda > Insecta > Coleoptera > Scarabaeidae > Oryctes > Oryctes borbonicus. Next base: position 88,719 of record LR736892.1, on the reverse strand, counting down.
AAGCCTTTACAGTTAAGAGAAAACTGTCCTCGTTTATATGCTGAAACGTTATTAAGAAAAGTTGTTCAGAATGAAAGCTTATGGTTTACGGTGTAAATTTTCTAAATGATCAGCCTGCTTTGCTAAAATCCATTATTTATCAATTTCGTTTCAATTAAAGTACTTTTTGGCTTTGCGAAAATTAATCAATAAATTCATTAAAACGGGTTCAGTAAAGGATGTGGAAAAAACAAAGGAAACACGATGAAAACTACGCGTTTACAGAATGTTTACGGTCTTGTGATTTTATTTTCAAGAGGTAATTAAACATCTTAAAATAAGGTTATTAACCTAAAAATATCTAAATAAACAAAAGTTGCATAATAAGAGAGATATTCATGTTAAAAAAAAGATTGTAGTTTTTATTTTTTTTTTATTTTTAAGTGGTGATTAAGCATATTAAACGAAACAATTTTTTTAATGTTTTTCATAGAATCCACCTTACACTAGTTGTTCAAAGTTATCACCGTGTTGTTGAACGCAAAGTCTGGCTAGACGTATTCATGAATTGGCATAATTTACTAGGCCTTGGTCTTGCCGTCAAAATTGTCGCCGCAGCTGGCTCAACGCGGTTACGAAGATCACCTAAATCAATTATTTCGTTGGTGTATACCATGGTCTTCATAACGCACCATAAGTAGAAATCAAAGGAGTTATAGTCGGGTAACTGGACATGGAACAGGACCACCTCGACCAATCCTCTTCTTTTCAAACACATTATCTAAATGCTGGCGAACTAAACGATTAAAATGCGGCGGTGCGCCATTGTGAGGAAATCACATTTGTCGACGTACATTCAAAGGAACTTCTTACAATAGTTCCATCAACAACTGTTTTTGCAAAAACAAGAGATAATCATATCCATTCAATCGATTTGGTAACATAAAGGGGCCAATAAGTTGTCCGTTGACCAGTCCGGCCCAAACGTTTATCGAAAATCTGTGCTGGAAATGATTACGACGAACAGCACGTGGATTTTCGGCAACCCAGATATGAATATTACGACGGTTATTTATGCCCTTACGTGTAAACGTTGCTTCATCAGTCGCCAATACAATGGAAGAAAAGTTTGGAATTTCGGCATGTTTTTGTAGAAACCATCGGCAAAATTGTAAACGTAAAGGATGATCTTCGTTGTAAATCCTGTACTTTTTGTGCATGGAAAGGATACAATTGATTCTTGCACAGTGTTCACCAGACAATTCGATTTGATACGTTTACTTGGCCAGATATTTTTCGAGTACTACTAGAAGGATCTTCTTCGACAAGATTTAAGAATTTTTCTTCGGCATCCAAAATTCGTTGGTGTTTGCAAGGTCCACCATCCCGACCTTGCCGTGTTTGCAGTACACCAGTTTCTCGTGCTCGGATTACTTGAGCGGTGAATTTTTGTAGAATAGGTGTTAGCATGTTAGGAAACCGCTAAGCGTACAATCGACTTGCAGCAGCAGAATTCTGGCGTACTTACCCATAAATTAACATGTCAACGTATTCACTGTTGGTGCAGTGGACCATTTTTACTTTCCTTATTGAGATTTATTCGGAAGAATTTACGTCAAACCAACAGTGCAGTGACAACTAATGAAACAGCTTGACAGATGGGAAAATTCCCCAAAACTAAAAACGTTGACATTGGTTGTTCTTGTCTCAAGGTACAGATTTAGTTAGTTTAACTAGGAAATATTTAGTTATCTATTAATATACCTTTAGAAAAACGAAAGTTATGGAATTTTGTCTCAGCGCTCTATGTATTTTTAAGAAATTCATCTGCATAGTTTTATACTTAATTTAGTACAGAACGACACATTTTATGTATCTATAGGAAAATATTTATAAAAAATATCTAGAACAGTTTCTTTAAAAATTTTAGAAAAATTAACACACAGTGAATCAAACGTGGCTACGATTTTGGTTGCCATCTTGTAGACGCTAGTTCACGTAAAGGGTTTTTCAATGTATTGCTCAAAACTCCAAAAACTACTCAATCGCATGACATTTGAATCACCGCTCCAACGTGTAAAGCGTGTAAAATATCGTCCATCAAAGAAACAGTTCACAAAATCTAAGATTGAATTGAAGAGGTGCATCCAAAGACGTAATGTAATACGGGTTTTCCATTTGAAAAACCAAACTTGTATCGTGCGTGGAAGAAACTAAACGCCCTGTATAATTGAATGTAATTTTATGTTCTGCTACGAATATGTTTTACTTGATTTTGACCACACACTATACAGGCTGATTCATTTTTTTTTTGGGGAAACTTAAACACCGTATTCTACGCACCATATTGGTGTAAACATTTTATATAAACGATAATCCAAAAATGTTTCGTTTTCGAGTTGCAGCTTGTTGGTTTTTATATTGCAGCGAGCGCAATCGGCATTGCGTGGAGATCAGCGAGCGAACCGGAACCCGTTCGCGGCAGCCGGGGGAAAACATAATTATCAATCTTTGCAACAAAGTGGCTAGTTGTCAAACCGAAAGCAATACGCTCAGTTGTAAAAGTTATTCTATTCCCAAAAGTGTTATCGATAACGTTATTATTTACAATTATGCCACGAAAGTTTAGTAGTGAAGAATATACCGATACTCACTATGTGAATGGCTTCTGCGATGGTAATGCCGAAGCATCGGTGCGTGAATATGGAAGGCGTTTTCCAAGGAGGAGAGTTCCAAATGCCTGGGTTTTTATTCGACGTTAACCGGCGATTTAGTACTTGTAGAACAGCTCAACAAGTGCAACGTTCGCAATCACAGGTATGGCGTACATTACGTGAAGATCGTATAAAATGTTCATCTCCAACCTATCCAAAATATACACCCGGGGGATGCAGAAAGGAGGGTAATCTTTTGCAACTGGCTTATGCACGAATCCGAAAACAATAATAATTTTTTACGTAAAATACTGTAGACAGACGAAGCTGCATTTTCTAGAAGCGGAGTGTTTAATAATCATAATCTTCATGTCTGGGAACATAAAAACCCATACGAAATTCGACCACGTTATTTTCAAAATTAATTAATTGTTAATGTGTGGACGAGAATTTTACATAATAATGTTTGTGGACCTCACTTCTCGCCTCCACGATTAAACTCTTATTTTACGAGTTTCTTAGCAATAGTTTAAACGATTTGCTTGAGGGCGTACCACTTCACACGAGAAATGGCAGCTGGATTCAATGGAATGGACTAATAGTGCTACAATGGTTAAATACTAATTATCCACAACGTTTTGTTGGACGTTTACGACTAGTGTTGTGCGCCAGATCTTAACCCATTAGATTTCTATGTGTGGGGTTCGTTAAAAAATAAAGTGTATGCGACCCCTACCAATACATGAGAACAGTTAATTTTAAGAATTAAAGAAGCTTGTAATGAGATGCGACAAAATCCATTACAAATAACCCACGCAATTGATTCACTGTTTCGCCGTTGTAGAAAATGTATTAATGTTAATGGATTTCATTTTGAACATCTTCGATAAAACTAAATTTTTAGTAGTTTTTTGTTAAAGATTAATGTTAATTTTGTCATATTATGCATTTAATAAAGAGTTTGCATAATTATATTTTCCCCCAATTTCTCCGGAATGCCGTTTGCGCTCGCTACAATATAAAAACCTTCAACTTCAGAAAACGAAACATTTTTGGATATACATTTATATAAAGTGTTTTCACTAGTATGGTGGGTAGAATACGCTGTTTAAGTTCCCCCCAATAAAACTAAATCACCCGGTATAATTCGAGAAAAAATGCTACAACCAACACATAACAGTTCTCTAAGAGAAGGAATATTACGCCGCTAAAATTTTTGGGAAGGGGGTATATGAGACAGAACGCGTCCCTATTTCCTATATTTTTTTTACTCGTCGAATAATATTCTTTAAATTTAAATTTGTTCGAATAAATGTGTACACAGATACAAAAAAAAAAATTCGAAACAGTTGCCACTTAAAATCTACTTGGGTAGAGTACACGTAATTAATTGTTTATAATCGAAGTAACTTTGTACTTATTGCATTAATCCAGTAACTTGGAATTGATAATTTTAAAAGGCTATATTTGCAAACCTTTTATTCGTTCTGCTCTGAATATCGTATTTTTTAGTTTGCGATATACCAAGTCTCTTAAACTTAAACTAAAAAGAACAACAAAGTGGCTAGCGATAAAATCGCCAAAGCAGGTTTATAGCGAGCAGCAGTCATCGCAGCAATGAAAAAGGCACCAACCTTATGGCAATGTCGTAAGGTTAAGATGCCGTCTCTCTTTTTGCGCTATGCATGGTTTCCCGCATTCTCGTATGTTCTCAACCTACTAACCTGCCTGATGGCCGTAGGGTAAAAATTGTGCGAACTATTATCCGTAATATCCGGTTTAACCACTTTGTAATCTTGCTAAATTATAACTTTGATTTTTTTCGACTGCAAGTCTAATGACCACGTATGTTACGTACCTGTTACGGGCATTTGGGCACTTTTATAGCAGGGCAGGTGCTTACCATAGTTATTACTTCAGGATAAATGTCTAAATTGTGATTGATATACAAGGTGGGCCAAATTCGATACTTTTAATAGGGAACTTATATTTCTAAAAGAATTAGACAAAAACTGACCTAAGCTTCTGGAGCTCGATTTTAAAGAAAAATCGATTGGTGAAATCCCTATTTTTATATCTTCCTTAATATAAGAGATACAGAGCGTTTTCTTAAAATGTGCTATTTTTAAAAACCCTTGTAACTTTTTTATTTGTGAAAATGCTTGATTTATATAAAAACTATATAGGGCGCTTTTTAACGCAGAATCCTGCGCTTTAATTTTTTTCTTTTTTCAAACTCCTATTTTTTGAGATATTATCAAGACTTGTGTTTTTTTTATATGGAACACCCTATATCTTTTTATACTATTGAAAAGCATATAAAATTACCTTTAGAATGATATAACACACTTGATATTTTATTTAAACAATTTTTAAATTATTTGTTTTTCTTCATTTCACATTATTTTAAGATAGAATTTAGGATCTATAATACGAGGGCATTCTAGAAAGGTTCAAGCTACAACCTGAAGATGACGCTACTCCTTAAAATTATTCTGATAATATAATTGCGATGAGTTGAATGATACTTTCGAAAATTTGGGCCATATCGGGCGTTCACATGCTGTGTAACAGTCGTTTGTGTCAATAGATATTACTGTTTCCGTAAAAATGAAAGAAATCGAACATTTCAATGGCAATACACCTATCCAAATTCAAGCTGATGTGAATGCTGTTTACGGGAACTTTACGGTCAAATCTTGAGCAGCTGAATTGTACAAGTTTGGTTAACCATGAGCGTTCGGGAGGATCAAAAACTGCAACCACTACCGCACGGACAAAAATTGAGGGTCAGTAGAATGTTATTAAAAAAATCTAGTCACAAGTAATAGAAATATTAGCGCTTGTAACATAACGCGTTTTCAATGTTAGCTAAATTTTTATAGTAAAGGAATATACAAAAAATATTGTTATGTCTATTATATTGTATATATACAACTACAACATGAAGTTGTAAAAACACAATTTGGTGAAGTACCCACAATATTAATTTATCATTGTTTTACTATGTGGTACAGCAGTTTAGAAGATGCATCGATCGCATTTTTCAACTGTTGACCAACGCATTTATTTGTAATTACTTACTGAGTTTTTGCCGTTTACACACGAAACGCCCTCCTATGTTGATTGTACCAAAGAAGAACGTTCAAGGCCGAATTAGCACTTGTTTACTGTGCTAATAAATACCTCTTCAATTCCCTCTTCGCAACTGTTGGGATAACAGGAGCAAAGTAGGTTCACCTGGAGAGTGTTTGGTAAGCTGACCTGCGAGGTCGCTCATTGATGAAGGTCAAAGAAGTACTGGTGTCTATGCGTCAGCAGATTGGCAGCCTACCAAACGCTAGTTTTTAATGCGTGAAACTACGACAAATTTACCATAAGGTACCTGTATGTAATTTTATGTTACCAACCTAAAATATTTTAAAAAATGTGATATTAAAAAGTTCCTAACAGAAACAAAAGAAAAGAAAGCAAAAAATATTTAACTGATAAAATTATAAAAGAACTAGTAATAATAATTCCGTATGCGGTAAGTAAACATACAGAAAATTAGGTAAAGTATAGATTCGAAACAAGGTAGTGAACAAAATTCAATCTTGCAAATAAAAATATCACAGGTACGAAGATGGTTCTCGCCTAGGAGAGTACTAAACACCGTCTGCGATGCGGGGGTGACTTTCGCCTACGACAGTGCTAAACACCGTTCGCAAAGATAGGGTACAGCAAGGTCTTGCCAAGGACAACGCTTAGACACCGTCAGTGCTGCAACCAGGAGAAAACTCCTTTCAAACGAGATTTAAAACGGTTTATATACCGTTGTAGATGATGGCGTAGCACTTCTGAATGATACAAGAAAAAAATGAAATCTAGAATAAATCTATACGGTTTTCCAAGAGTTTGTTAAAATAAAGATACAATTGAATATTCGCAAAATGATTCAAAGAATGACTACAAAGTTATTATCGTAATAATAAATTGACTCCTTCTTTTAGTAAAGGTTGTATGAATCTGTAACGATCAGCGGTTCGTCACAAAATTTCATTGGAAAGTCTCTTACTACGTACCATAATTCTATATAGTGATAACATCGGAAAAGATCAACAAATTGTTCTAGACGATGAGTAAAGAGATAATAGAGGCTGTGATTCTTTTGCTGTTCTTCTCGAAAGAACCTATTTGTCATATATTGACTGAAAATTTGGCAAAACAAAGCTAACCGCGCGTTGGGTGCCGCGCATACTCAACATTATCAAAACCCTGCTGAAGCAGTTTAAGCGAAACAAATCGGAGTTTTGGCATTGAAACTTGGATACATTAATGCACTCCTGAAGGCAAGGCACCGTCAAAACAGTGAACTACGAAGGGTGAATCGGCTCCAAAAAAGAGGGAAGATTGTCAAAATGTACATTTTGTAAGTCATAACAACGCAAAATAGAAGAAAATAATAGAAAATTCGTTTCATAATGCATTCTGTCGGGTTTGCCCGTTTTACAAATCTCGCCTTAGGCGCATTCTTCTAATATCAAACGCAACAAAACGCCATCTTATGAAACTTGTTTTCAGATGTGGATCTGGACCCGGATTTTTGCAATTTACATCGTTATTACGACTAGAAAAAATAAATTATATATCTCTAAATGCGCCTTGTATAGGTCTACCAAACTAACGCAGATCATATCTTTTAGCCACCCTTACCACCCTCCACTCACCCCTTTACGAAGTGGGGGTTGAATGAAAAACGAAAAAATATACTAACAAATGATCCCTGCGAAATACCATTTATACGTTTATACATACTCACCCTCACCCTTAACTCCACTGAAAATATTAAATAGTTAACGGATGTTTTTTTTGCATCGAATAACGAATGGAACGCAGACTACTCGAAAATAAACTTACACATATTCTAACCATTCAAGAAAATAACTGGTATGATTCAACCGCTGGATGTAACCGGCTTTCGTGTGTGGAAAGCATTCGTCAAAACGTGTCCAGATCAAGCTTTACTCAGTAATACGAATATTGATTTACACCAGCGAAATAATGCAATCTTAGTTCACAACTCTTCTGCCCAAAATATTGCCATTTATTTTTATATCGCTGGAATAAAAACGGTTACCTAAACCATAACTGGATCGTTCCATTTATTCAGTAAAATGTGCTTTTTCACATTACGATGAAGAGACCTTGCCCGGATGTTTAATCTGTAGGAAGCCTGCTTTTATAAATTGTGCACACAGTAGTGACTATTTTTGTTTTCAACATTTCTTGATGATTTTTATTATCATGCGTTGTACATATTACGCGTGCAGTATCTGTCGCTTTATTACATGTCTTAGCATTAATTGTGAAACTCTACTTAATTTTTGTTTAAACCATGTGAACAAAATGTATGTAAAAAGGAGCTACACAGTTACAATAAGGCCTTGGTACTTTTATTCATTTTTCTCTCCTTTCCCTCGATTCTGCGATTTTAAGAAAGCACCCCCCTTCATTAAATTGTAAAAAAAAGACCAAAAAAAGCATATTATCTCATAAATAATTACAATTGTAAAATAAAAAAAAAGTCCTATGAACGCCGTATCGATTAAATCATGAAAAGTAGTTTAAACGGTGTAATAAATTCACACCATACGTAAAACTGCTTAGTGAAAGAGGAAAGGTTCTCCACAGCGTGTCCTTGAGGAGCGCATACAGCGAATTGCGGGCGTTACTATTAAAAGTAACAATTGTCAACCGCCAACTGCGGCTACGGCAAAAATATAACGTGCACAACGGAAAACGATCTTGATTCTCGTGCTAAAACGATTTCGTCGTGTACGCCTTATGAGAGAACGTGTAGGAGACAAACATAAAGACAGTGCTGTGGGTGGCTCTTTTTTGTCGCGTTTGTAGATTAAGAAATCCTTACGCAACGGAATGATGGATCGCGTTTATTACTCCTACTATTCAATGCGCGCGTGTCAAGATTGATTTGTGCGAGCCACGATTGTAAATGTCAAAGCGAGTACAAGAAAACACTAATTTTAAACGAGATACCTGTCTGGACACAATAATAAGCAGCAGGGGGTCAATGATGTATTCTTTATATTAAAAAAGAGCGCTTAACAATGGTTAGACAGCTATGTCTAGTCGCAGATATCGTGATCGTAATCTATTATGAAGTACAGTTAAAGACAAAGCATATTCTGTGTGTGTGGTTATGAAACGAGCTTCGAACGGATGATAATTTTCAAGTGGATGATTTGTGTCTACGAGGATTGTCTTTTTAGTTTTGCCGCGAAAAGGGCGATACTAGAGATATAAATGGTCGTTACTTTTCAGTACTCATACCTAATCGGTACTTTGCATTCGGTACTGAGTAACAATTTGCAATACAGTCAAAATAGGTAGAATAGGTACGTACGTACTCGTTTGTTGTGCAATTACAACCGGTAGCATAGGTGCATATACAGGGTGATTCTAAATATACGTGACAAACTTTAAGGGCTGATTTGCTCGACTGTTTTAATGATGAAAGCTCCTATCAACAAGCCGAATCATCATTTATGCGAAGAAATATCATGAAATTGTTTTGTTGATACACATCACGTACACGTCATACCAATTTCGACTATAAAAGACGCTAAAATTTCTGTTTTAGTCAGACTCCTGATCGACTTATAAGGACGGCTCTGGCTGAATAATGTCACAAAGTGGTAGTTCTCGCCACTTGGTTTATTCTGACTAGCAGAATCTATGTCCTGAGCTCCGGAGTATATCGCATAAGTCTGTCTATAAAAGCTGATGTGAAGTACTCCTAGCTGCCGTTCCGCTAACAGCTTTCAACTGTTCAAATCCGAGCCGCTGTGTATATTCGAGCTCGCATGTTCCCGCCCGTGCTTAATTTTTCCCAAGTTTAACCAGAGACTAAATTCCTGCCTTCTAACGAGTAGATAATTAATAATTTATCAATTGTATGCCAAAGTAATTGTTAGAATTTTCCTGTTTTATTTTAAGAATTTATTTCCGTTTGTTTATTTTAATTACCATAGGTACTGTATAAAGTAACTAGTAGCTGTTCTCAAAAAGTAACGAATACTTTTCTCCGCCAGTAATCGTGCCTTGAGATCTTGATGAGAGGTAACGGTAGCAACTTAATTTTACATCTCTAGGCGCTATCAAATTTAATTTCAATATTTATTAAATCTAAATCCAAAGTTTCATCATGATACGACAAGTGGTTTAGCTACAGCAAATTTTTTTAACAGGCAAATCTGTCAAGACGACTGCTAAAGGCAGCAGTCACTCAAAAAAACAATCCCGAGATTGAGAGGCATTTCAAAGACTCTTATCCAAAAAATTCTGAATGATGAATTGGCTTTAAGAAAGTTAGTTTCCCGCTGGATTACATCTTTTCCATTTTTTCGTTGAAGAACAAAAGGCGACTTGCGTTAATTGGTGTCGAGTAACTTCTGGCCAGTTCAACAACGGAAGCTCAGTATCATGAGTGGTGACAAATCATGGGTTTAATCGTCTGAATCCGAAACCAAACGTCAATCCATTGTGTGAGTGTTTCAAGATGAGAAGTCAACAAAAGTTCCCCAGGTGAGCCGAAGAAAATGGTTGCAACGTTTGTATCAATTTCGCCTCATTTTGCTGCAATTCCTTCAGAAAATCAAAGCACGATTAATGCCGATTGGTATAGAATCCTTTGTTTATCACAGCTGATTACCGTGCTCTGAAAAACCAACCCACAACGACGAATCATCCCGCACCACGATTATGCCAGTTCACCGAGAACTCAAAAGATGATTGATTGGATCCGTGAATTAACTCCCAACGATCTTTTTACGTTCTGCCAGAAGAAGCAGTCAATGTCTTTAAAACAGCAATTTTGACTGTTCCAACTGTTGATTGGCGTAACTGCTTTAAGAGTTGGTTTGAGAGAAATTTCCACCAACCATTTCATAAACTCGCAATGCTACCAGCGTAGTGACTTTTAAGGAACAGTTTTTCTTTTAATATTTTCTTTAAAACTTTATGTTGGTCACAACTACAACTGATAATTAAATTCAAAATTGAAAATTGAAAAATTGAAAAACTTATTAAAATTATGTTTGACATTTATTGACAAGTTTAACAATTCAAATTCTTGTTTACTCCAAATCAACAAACAATTAACACTGAAAGCTCTTTTCGTAATGGACAAATGCAACGGAATGGGGAATGGTCATATTCTATTCAACTATGTATGGATGAATTTCGTCTTCACAACAATATTCTTAACAAATCTTTCTTCTTAAACAAAGCTTGGTTCCTTGGTTCAACAAGCTGCTTGGTTGAGACCAGTGAAAGCCCTTATACCGTGATACAGAAACCATTGCATTCTGAAAAGGTTGGTGTTAAAATAGCTTCACGGAGAAGAATCATTGGTCCACTATTTTCTCATGAAACGATAAAAGATATTGTAATAAATTATTGCAACCTTTTCTAAACCAGTTGCATAAAAACGAACTAAGAGATGGATACTTCCAACAAGATAATGCCACGACTCATAAAACACTCCAAACTTGTATCTCTTAAATTGTCTTATTTTTGCACGCCTAAAAAATATCGTTTTAAAAAAAAAAACAATATAGTCCTCTCGGTAAGATTTTTTATATGACCAGATTGTTATGTTATATTAATATAATTAACTCTTCATACTTCTTACGAGAAATTAACGTAACGCCTGTGGTGTTTCTATGCCTAATACACCGTGACAGAGCAATGTATGCATATTCTTTATAAAAAAAGCTTCTCTCAATACTTCATATGTATTTTTTCATTTCCTCTCTTACGAAAATCGTATATTTTAATGATTATATATTCTTTCATACTTCATTAGTATATATGTAGTAAGATTTCGTATTTTACAATTGCAGTACATTGAAACTTTTGTATAGAACGTTCACTATGTTAACTTGTACGTGCCTCTGCATAACATAAAACTGTACACACAACACAGTGTTTGCTTAATAAAGTCCGCGATAATCACGAAATTCCTATATATATGACCATGGTCGTTTGTATGTAATTATTCCCGATTGAGTACATTGTCCCGAAAGTTTGCACCTAATAACCAAATCACCTCATTTAAACTTTTAAAAGGTAGAATTCAATTGAATCCATTAGTGTAGCGTAATGAAAGTAAGTATACAGTGTATACATTTGAGAACGTCGTAATTTGTTTCCGAACAAAAGAGGATTTGGCAAGATATTTAAACAGCAAAAAGTCTTCTTTCAAAGTAAGTACTTAATTGTGGGTCTTTTGGTAAAAGAATCGTAAATTTCTGAAATTTTATTCAAGTCAAACAATAAATTATTTAAATGAGGAATATATATATAAATTTCTTTAAAAAAATAATTAAAATTAACACGCGATCACTTTTAACACATGTCTGATTTTAGTTGCAGCTAAATAAAGTACCTCATTGATATGATGTCTATTAAGCTTGCCTAGCCACTTCATAAGTCCACCAGCAAATCAGTTACATATGTTACTCCAGCCGTTTCCGATAAACTATGACTACGCTACCGTATTAAGCTAGCGTAGCTCTCACTGTAACTGTTAACTTACTGTAGATATTAACACGAGTTGAACGCCACACTTTCTTGCTAATTTGTTACCCAAGAATTGATTTTGTTGCTGTAACAATTTGTTGCTCTAAACTTTGTAAGCATTAACCTTTGTATGAGAATTTTTATTTTCGCTTCCCCGAATTTTTAAAAATAGATAGTTAAGCAATGAAGGCCGGTTGTCGCTTATTTTTTGTTGCACTGTTCTCAAGCAACAAAATATGCAACTGGTTTTCTGGTGGGCTTAAGTGGCTACGCAGTTTATTACACTAACTGTTCATTCTATTCTACTTTTTTGCTTAGTTTCTACATTTTAACATAGTTTTTTTTTTCTTATTTTTATTTCTATGCAAATCCAAAGGCCAACAAAAACAAAGCAGTGGTCCTGTACTTGCAAATTCCTTCTGGACAACAAGAGGAACTATAGACATTCATTACAGGAGAAAAAGCAACTCATTCACTAATGTTTAATGTTATTCAATTTATGGAACAATTAAATTCTTCAACTTAATTTAAGCGAATTATGAGACTTGTATCGAATACACAGTAAATGAAGTTAGAGGAATGCCCATGAACCATCACTAGAGCTGGGATTTCTATCTGGGATAACAAATATCTTCAGGAAACGAAATCTTATACATAGTACTATAGGAGACCTTTTAAGTCCCATTTTAGCTGACTTAACCATTGAAACCGTGTTTAAAAAAACATTTAACACCTTCAATCTTATCCCCTTATTATATATTGTATATTGTAGTAACGTATGCAAAGAATTCTTTGAAGATTATTCATATAGATCCAGTTCCAAAATATTATAAATCTTTTTAACAGTATCTACAGTGTCCTCGCTCTTTGCAGAATGAAGGAACTGCAGCCTAGGGATCTTAAAGGGCATCTCAGAATCCTTGAAGATCCCAACATAAATTATCTGATGCACATTGCAAAGAACACGAACCCTACGCAATACAATTTTGATCAGCCTTATAAGGTGACCATTGAACGCCGTACTGAGTGAGAATCTGGTCAACTTCAAAGCAAAAAAGGTGTTGGAACAGGTATAGAGATTAGTGGACCTAACTACCACCTTAAAATGCCGACAGGACTCCACACCAACATATTTCAAGTAAGGACCTCTGCTTTGAACTTGTCATAAAGAACCTCGAGATAGGGATACGGGGCGCAACCATAACTATATTCAGTGACAGTCAGACAGTTCTAAAGGCTATCAAAGCCTACACATACGAATCTGTCCTGATTCACGAATGTATACACAATTTAATAAAATTGGCACACAGAAACCACGTTACTTTGCGGTGGGTACTAAGCCATCAAGGGATCGAAGGTAATGAAAAGGCAGACCGGCTGGCCAAAAAAGCAGCGAATATGCCCTTCATCAGCCCTAACGCCTTCTGTGGCCTACAAGAGAGTCACATAGAACAAGTAATTAAAGCATGGGAGGACAATCAGAACACCTCATCATACTGGGAAATGTTCCAGGACAAAAACAGGCGAAAGCATTCGCATCAGGCTCATCTAAGACAGCAAATTTAGTCTGAATTTAATCAGAGCAAAATTATTATCCTCTTACACTTATAAGCAAAGCCTTTAACATAAAAGGTAACTAGGTTTCTACTACATGTACCAATTTTAATAAAAATATGGGAACAGCACATAAGTTAACCAACATACCAACTTTATCTCAAAAATTAATGAGTTCTCTCTGGTAACGATAAACTTTATAATTTAGCATTTAAACATGTCACTCAAATGGAACATTTTTAGAAACTTAAAAAATAAAATTAACAAATTGGATTTGAATAATGACAATAATATGAAAATGGTGTAACAACTGAAGGGTGTGTGCTGATTTATCTGCAGATTGTATAAATACTGGTCACAAATTTAATTTTTTTTTAATTCTTACTAAAGAATCTAATTTTATAAAACGTCTTTTATCAAATATTTAACACCAACATAAGTAATTATTATAATATATTGCCTGACAAAGCTTAGTAAAAACTAGAGTTTTTTAGGCAACCCGTTCTTTAAATGTTTTCGCTGTTAGCATTTTAGCCTAATTCTGAACATCTATAGCAAACGATAAGCGCATCCGCTGTACTATAATGAATTATTTTTGAACACCGATTATACCGGAAGTCGTAACCAACTTTAATATTTTTAATGGAATGACATGCTTTTTATTGCTTCAGTGGATTCCATAGATTGTTACGAAGTGATTTGTATTGTTCCTACCTCTAAAATCAACTGGTTTTGAGTTATTTTGATTTTTGTGTTTTTTGTCTTCAACAAGAGATAGCACCCTAGCAAACACTTCCATCGACGAATAGGTTTTCACGTACACCCGACTGGCGCCGCCTATTGCCACGCTGTTTACAAAATCCGATCCGCACTGGATTAATTGCTTCGAGTGCTAACTCCTGAAGGGCGCTAATTAATTAATTTTATATACGTAAACGGACATCTGATAGGACGGTAATATTCAGGGTTATGGTCGTCACCTTTCTTACTATTATTATTTTCATTGTTATTACTATCATTAATATACTGTTTATTTGATTGGAATAATGTTTGCTTGATCGTAAGTGCTTTTCTATAGGACTGCTTTCGACTGGTGATCCCATATAGTATGCCAACACCAAATTATGCACTTTAAGCTATTTAAATCATTTCGCCAAATGGGACATTTCGTAAAGGCCGTCAATCAACCGTTTCGCTTGGGCGTGTAAGATCGAAGGCTCATCGGTTTGCATATTCCGATTTCTCAATGTCTCCAATACGGTGACTAATAGCTACCAGAGTAGACGCGTGTAACTAAGTAACAAAATCCCATTTTACTCGCCATCATTACATTACGCACGAAATATAATTGCTGAATTATCATATTGGCCCCGATAGCTAACCATGCGACACGCATTTACTCAACGGCTGAATCGGAACTCGAAAAGGAGACGCTCGGATACTGTTTCTCGGTCTGGTTCTAATAAGCAGATGATGTTCTAAATTCGATGCGTGTAAATAACATCGGACGGTATATTTGTATACACGTCTGAAGCGCGTTTGTTTACGCGCTCGTGCGAGAACGAATTCAATTAGCTGCTTAACGTTTTCGGCGCATAGTATGCAGTCCTCGCTGGCATTCTATTTGATCTTCAACTGTTGTAATTATATCGCCGCCAAGGCGGGTTTTTTATTCGAGAAATTGAAGGCTGCGATGGTCACATTGCGTAAAATAATAAACATACAGGCAGATTAATCTAATTTAAACAACCTACAAATTACAGATAAATAAATAAGTGAGTATTGGGAAGTAATGTTTGAAAACTTGGAAGGTTTAGATATTCCTACCATTGCCTGTACATCTTCTGCATAACACAGGGAACTACCTCTTAAACGTTTAGCGGTTGATTCCTGTATAACAGCAATAAATTAATTACTTCACGAAATTAGCAGACACTAGACAAACTCGTGTTTTGTTGTCTTTCAAGCAAATCAGTAAGCAACACTAATCCATTCTCATGAGACGAATAAACACGAGTCTGTCTAGTCTCTGCTAATTTCGTGAAGCGCAACCCATTTCTGAAGGTTTACTGACAAGTAGAGATGAGCAAGGTAGGGGAATTTTACAGCGACTAGACAGACTCGTGTTTTGTCAACTCTCAGGGAAACCAGTAGGCAACCCGTACCCTCTATCATGAGTCGAATAAACACGAGTCTGTTTAGTCGCTAGTCTACTGTTAAGTAGAGGTCGAAATATATAACGAAAAAGTGCAGGTAATACAGCAGCTCATAGTATTGCTACGACCAACGCTAACCAATGGACATGTTTCTGTCTACCCGGTGACTCCGAGCGTATCTTTACCTAAACATCGCCGTTTGCCTCTCGCGGCTTCTGTCACCCTCCTTCGAACACAACGAGATACACGCGCTTACCGTCTAGAAAACAGCGACAACGGGTACAGTTCCCCAACCCACTCCCGAACAATTCTTGGACTGCTTAACTAAAGAAAGCGCCGCATATGAGTGCTATGGGTAACTGCACATATGAATAGGATTACCATAACGTATTAAAAACACATAAAAAAATGTCAAGAAACGATAACCAAAAATGCTGCTAATACTAATAATAATAATAATGTATTAATGAATTTTTTTTAGTTATTATTTCTAACTATTTTTGATGTGTTTTCAGAGCCTTAAAAACTACTATTTACTGCTAATAAAATGTTTACTAAATCAGACTTCTTCTGCAACACGATCTAGCCCATGCGCCAGGCAATGTGAAACGTGTGAATGAAATTCGAATAAAATATTTTTAAATGTATAAACTTAAATAACACTCATGAAGGTTTTGTACTATAAAGCAAGAATCATAAAAAGAATTATAAATTAGACAAACAAAATGTAAGTAATCACTTATCAAATATGTTCAAGGATAACTTTTCTGATAGCTTCTTAAATATCACAGACAATGAGATGCTTATTACTGCTTTTTGACATGAAACTTGTTTGACTCGAGGTTGTGTACGGGACTTAAAGTTAAGTCACGTTCAAGGCTTATAGAAGAGTCTGCTTGTTTAAAGCGCAATTAAGATATTTAGAGAAGACAGATTTTTAAATATGGAGCTATTCTAAGGAATAAATTATTTATTGTAGTAACTTGAACTTATACATTATTTTTATATATTGCCTGACAAAGCTTAGTAAAAACTTTTATTCGTCATTACTTTAATCTGTCGTACCGGGAAAATAACAATATATATATATATATATATATATATATATATAGGGTTTTCCAGCAACCCGTTTTTTAAATGTTTGCGCTGTTAGCATTTTAGCCTAGTTCTTAACATTTGTAGCAAACAAGAAGCGCATCCGCTGTACTATAATAAATTATTTTTGGACACCGATTATACCGGAAGTCGTAACCAACTTTGATACTTTTAATGGAACGAGATGCTTTTTATTGCTTCTGTAGATTCCATGGATTGTTACAAAGTGATTTGTATTGTTCCTACCTCTAAAATCAATTGGTTTTGAGTTATTTTGATTTTTGTGTTTTTTGTCATGTCGTTTCTTCAACAAGAGATAGCACCCTGGCAAACACTTCTTGTTTACAAAATCCGATCCACACTGGATGAATTGCTTCGAGTGCTAACTCGTGAAGGGCGCTAATTAATTAATTTTATATACGTAAACGGGCATCTGATAGAACGGTAATATTCAGGGTTATGGTCGTCACCTTTCTTACTATTATTATTTTCATTGTTATTACTATCATTAATATACTGTTTATTTGATTGGAATAATGTTTGCTTGATCGTAAGTGCTTTTCTATAGGTTTCTATAGATTTTTAAATATGGAGCTATTCTAAGGAATAAATTATTTATTGTAGTAACTTGAACTTATACATTATTTTTATATATTTATTAAAAAAAAATTTTTAGCTCAACAACTTAAAATTTTGCGATAATCAAGGTTAGCACCATTCCTAGTATGTGCCAACAAATGAAACAGTTACCATGTTTCTTCGGTTATCGTTTGTGCCTGGCATAACACGTGAATTACAGTATCTTCAGTAGTAAACGACAAATTTTGCCAAATCCAAACACCGGAGGCCGTTCTCTTAAATAACACCTTTCCTGTGTCTATCATATAGGAAAATGCTTTCAAACACAATCTTGCATTTAGATACACGGAGTCAGTATTGCTTTATTACCATGACTACCGTAAATTTTTGTGTGTGGTTACGTGTAGTAAAAGTAGCGAGTGCTGGATTTGGATACCGCATACAAATGGTTTCTAGGGTCAATAGTGATTGACTCCCTTGACAATAGTAAATGAAACAGATACATCTAACTATTGATTCAACATTTATTTATGTGTTGCGAAAATGTGAACGGAATTATGCGAATTTTAACTAGCAAGATAGGTGAAATTAAAGTGAAGATTTGATGTTACTAGAAGCATTAATTCCATTGGTATAAAGACAAGAAGGAATTGTCGTATTAAAGCATAATTTAGCGAAAGAAAGCAAGGAAAACAATTACTTAATAAAAACTTACACACAGTGATAATAAATAATGTGAAGCATGAATATCGTTAAGGTTTTTTAACATTTCAGGTTTGTTTTTATATCATCAAATTTACTAGTTTCATTTATTGTATTCTGCGAAATGGTAATTCCACTGTTTTGCTTTGTAAATTTAATATCCCAAATCACCTTATTATGTAAATTCGTAACTTTTTATTTTATTTCGTATATCTCATTTATTTCCATTTAAAACATTGTATGTATACGTATTTGTCACAAAATATATTTAAATTCACTTAATTTATGCATACAAAGCAGAAATTTGCGTAAATTAAATTAAATTGCATTAAATCAAATAATCGCAACTTCTGCGAGCGCTTATATTAGAAAGCACGACGTAAGACGAACGCTAGACGGAGAACCATCTATTCAAGTATCAAATAAAGAGTCAGCGTCGAGAAAGAAAACGTAAACCATACATACATACTTTTAGCAGGGTATCTATACCTCGTCAGAGGACGAGCGTTACAAACTGCTACGACTGTCGTCAATCTTTCACTTGTGTGTCAGACCCGCACTATCGGTGGTTTATGATTTTTCCGCTTATATGAGGAGGCAAAAGCAAGGAGCATACATACAGTAACATTCTAACACGAAAAGGTTTGCTTAGCCGTCTTCGGTTATATTGCCTACTGTCCCCGTAAAGCCAAATGCTCGAGCTCTGTAGCGTTGCGTTGCGAAATATAATACAAATAAACGTTGCGAAATTCTATATACTGAGACATAGTTATACAAAGGTACATAGAAATAAGCCTAAAATATGTACACAAACAATTAATGAAACCGCATTATAAAATATATATGATCACAAGATATATGTATAATTTTTTATATAGACAACAGGGAAACCTCACATTTTTTTTTTTTTAGACTGTAATAAGGGAAACAATTTTAATAATTTTTTTATACGTGCGGACGATGTTTCATTTCGAGAGGTGCTGAATTATCAAGCAAATAAGCAACTATTTAACAACATTTAAACAAAAGCAATTGGTCCTTTCTCTTCGCAAAAAAGATACACCGTAGCAGATGATTAGCGGCATTGTTCTTCAAATCTTCAAACCTAGAGAAAGTAACAATAGCTAATCATAAATTTAAAATGAAAATATTAAAACTATAACATCTAAATAAGTTCCTGCGGTTTTTAATGGAAAGACAAATATTTACTAAGAAACAATAATACATTACTATTCATTGAAGTAACTACCATTACAGTCGATAACCTTTTACCTATTTTTAGATGTCGGTATAGTAGAACTGTAAGGATTTTGAATAAAAAAATTGACGGACTGCATTTATTACGTCAACTCGAGTTTGGAACTGCCTATGCCTCATACAGTTGTTAAGAAACAAAAAAAAAGGTGATAAACACTTGGCGAAATGTCAGGAGAATAAAATGAGTGTGATACTGTTTCCAAGCGAAGTTAAAAATTTTTTACCCGAATTACTTACGGTATTAGGTCTGGTGTTGTCCGGTAAGAATAACACTTTCTTTCGATTGATCGACGAAGGCTGTGAATGAAAGCTGATTGTGCTCGCTAAAACTGTTTATAAGACACAAAATAAGCAGTCATGGTTTGACTCGTTCCCAAAAACTCATAATGAGCATTTCTGACTGCTGTTCAACAAACTCTTGGCAGTGCGTGATATAGAATCAATTTGCGACAACCAATGATACGAACGCTTAGAATTTGAGTAGAATATCTACTTTTCGGCGCCAGTTAACGAGCGATCAAGAAAAGTTTCATTATCGTTGCGTAAAATGTTTGCTGAACAAATGGTAAGACGATTGAATTTGTTATCATCTGCCAATTTATATGGGACCCATTTGTTTGACTTCCACGTCTTTCCCAGCTGGTGAGGGTACAAGCGAGTTCACATTGAAACTTTCCGCAATCTCAAGCATGTTGTACTGAAATTTGCCTCCACAACCTGTTGAGTATTCTCGTTGTTAATGATCTTCGGTCGCTCAGAGCGTGCTTCATCGCTCAAACCAAAATTTCCTCAGAAAATTTCATAAACCACTTCTCTGCTGTTCGATCACTTACAGGATCATCTGCGAATGTGGTACATGTTTTTCGCGCCGCCACCGCAGTTTTAGTATGAGTGAACAACCTCGAATTAAAGTTTTATCTAAATAAAGTAAAGTACAACAATTCGCCAAAATTTACGCTAAAATGTATTTGCATTTCGTATGAAAACTTTAACTTCTTTCATTTATACAATAGGCGCAATTCCAGAAGTACATCCTGTACATCAGGAAACCATTAAATTATTTATTGAAAATATTTTCTGTCATAGAAGTTAACTTGAATGCGCGTAATATCCAATATCTTGACAGCGATACTATTAGTTACGTATGGATAGAGGACTGAAGATGGGAGTGGCGGCTGAGGTACCGCAGGGTTCTGCATTAGGACCTACCGTACGGAACCTAGCCTACGATGAATTCCTCCGACTAGAACTAACGGAAGGAGCTGCGATGGTAGTTTTCACCGACGATTTGGCACTCATTGCAACGGTCCGAGATATCCAAGAATTGGAATACGAGTCCTTGGGTTCTATAGACAACTAGGTGCGGCGCAATCAGTTGGAATTAGCTCTACAAAAAACGGAAGCAATTAAACTCGGCTCAAGAAAAAAAGATGCTGTCCGTTTTGAACTAACAAAAATGATGATCAGACCTAACAAAGCAGTAAAGTATTTGAGAGTAATAATACATGAAAGGATCACGTTTGAAGAATACAGTGGACAAAGACAGCAGACCAAAGTACCTCAACATTGACGAGGCCGACGTCCAGTACTGATGGTTCCGAGAGTGCCAACAGAAAAATATTCTGTAGCGTAACGCTGCTGTAAAGCGAACACGTATGATATAGGGCGCTGGAAAAAAAAAAGGTACAGACAAATGTTGGAGAAAACACAAAGCAAATGTCTGCAGATAATGGCTGGGGCGGTACCCTTCCATCTGCTAGCTAAAGAAGTACATCATTCATGAATGAAACGACAAGTTGGCCGAAGGTAAAAACAGCATTTCGGGAATCCATTGTAGGATGAATGGGATGAAGCAGTAGCGTAGTAGAAATGAGGTTGATCCCTAACATTAAAATGGGAATGGGCTACTATATGACCCAAATACTAATAGGACATGCTATGAATCTCCAGAACACACTTTCTTCCAGTGCCAACAGTGGAAGGTAAAAAGGCATGTCGTAAACCTGAAACTGGGAAGAAAATTGACAGTAGCGAAATTTCAAATGACTACAATGAGGGTAGCGAAACTTGGCATGCGGTCACAGAGCTAACAAAAGGATTTCTGTCTGGAAAAGCTAATAATCATCAGGAACTTTGGGGAAGGAAGATATAAGGAGCGAAAAACAACCCACCAACCCAAAAATATCAGATAAAAAGTCAATGTAACCAGTAATTTTTAGAAACACAAAAGTATGCAGTTCCTTTTGTAGAATAGGATGATAACAAGCTCATTGTAACTGCGTAATTACTATTTAATAAATAATTTTCTAACTAAATATAAAGTTACAATTAAAAATTAATTTTCTGATATTCTAACTTAGATCTATTATCGGCCTGCTCAAAAGTGTCAAGATTGAAATTATATTAAATTATTGTAAAGGTTATAGCAACCTACAAGTCCGCATCAAGTAGGGACGAGGATACATATAAAAGAAATTTTCTATTCGCTTTAAAGAAAATACATGTAAAATGGTGTTACTAGATGATATATTTCTAAAATAGTCAAATGTCAATAACACTTATGTATTACCCGCTCATTCCTTTAAGATTAATATTCTTTCCATAAATAGAACACAATACAAAATTCGAACACCCAAATAAGAAGCAACTCGTCTCATTTTTTCATTTTATAACCCGATACCTGCTAATGACACACATACATTACAGAAACACAGCCAGGTACATGATACCGTCCCATCTACGATTAAATTAATTATTACTCCGTTTACCAGAGATTACAAGCGACAATTACGTTAAATCATCGAAATGTAATTGCGGAGGGAAGAATTAACGGTTCCGAAATATGCTACTCGTGCAATTGCACGCACGGATATCTTACCTTTTCACTGAAATAATTATCTCCGACGGTGATCTTGTTTTACGAGCACGATACGCGATACAGGAGCTTGTCTAACGGCAACCGCCGTAACTACGAGTAACACTAAAGTAAGCAGATTTCACTTTTAGCACGTAGTCTTTTGAAGAATGCGTGTGTTGTTTGTACATAATTCAGCCAGATACTTACATGTCTACGTTTGTAATATTTTTTACGCTTCGTCTACTACTTTAAACAGTTGACAACGTATCATTTCCTTCATTAACGATGCGTAGACGACGAACGTTTGCAATGAAAGTAAAATGGCAGGAAATCGATAGGTAACATTTTCCTCGTTCATTATCTACAGCCTTCTTTCTTGGAAGGTTATAATTCAATTATTATGAAACGCTATAATCGGTTTCTGTTTTAATCAGGAGCTATGTTTATAAATTCGAACGCTAAAAATTTGGCTCGTTATTAGTATTTACGGTTTACACCTTTCTTGTTGTGAAAAGCTATAAATATTGTAAAACGATGCTTCGAAGTGCTATTTACTTATTACTAGCGCTGCAGCTCCTTTTGGTATTTACATAAGCGCTCTCGTGATTATAGAACCACTATTTAGTGCAAATAGAAACATCACCACAACTTAAATGAAAGTTTCATCAAAATTATTTGCCCATTCACAAGTAGAAGAAACATATCACATTAAGTAATAAGCTGTAATACTCTTGGTTTCCGCGTCGTTGTCGCAGCTTTTGCCAACGTTTCGTCCACATTCTTGCGGAAAACCTTCAGGACTATTACTGGATACTGAGTGGAAACTAAACGTTCTAGAGGAATTTATATAAGGCTTGTTCCGGGTACATGGAATGAAAAAGTTGTGGATCAATGAAGCATGGCAGTTGGTAGGAGATTTAAATTTTTGTGATATTTGAAGATTTCTATAGATTCACGGAATTTTCTGCCACAATAGTGAGAGCACCTAAACAAGAGAACGAGCATTCTATGTGTGTCACCAAGTTCAGGCAGGCTGAGTATAGACTGAAACTGGCCACCAAATGCAATTTAACTCTATTCGCATTGTGTCTCGCAACCCTCACTATTATAGTAGAAAAATCCATAATTCTATAGAAATCCTCCTAAGAACTGCCACAATTCGCTGATCCATTCCGTTGACCCGAAACATAGACCTACATAGACCCTTCCAGAACGAATAGACCCCAGTCAGTGTGCAGTAACAGCCCTATAAGGGTGTGAACGAAATGTTGGCGAAAGTTACGACAACGACGCGGTTCCAACCCGGAAGCCAAGGGTATTAGCGAACGCGGAAACCTACGTAACAGACTCCTCTAATATTTAGTTATCGCTTGAATTTCCTTAATCCGATAATTAAGAGTCCAGATACGGTCATAGAAAGTCTGTAAATGTAATACAATTATCCTTCGGTAATAAATATTTAATGTAGTACAGGTAAGGACTATAATTCCCTATTCAGCTGAATTAAAAAAAAAAACCTTTTAAATAGCGTTAAAATAAAATTTGTGTTAAAATGCCCGAAAAAAGACAAAAATCCACACAAGGATTGTTGCTTCACATAGTCTTGGCCGAAGTCTGTTACTTCTACTATTGCAAGAAAATTAAAATCAAGTCGTCAAACTATTGACTGTAACGTTAAAAAATATCAATAGGCTGACACAGTATTAAATATAAAACAAACATCGAAAACTGACGACACAAACGGAAGATCATCGAATAATTATGATGAGTAAATGGAACAGACGAAAAATTGCACCTAAAGTTACAGCTGAAATAAATATTACGCGTAAGTGTGACCATCTTGAAAAAGAGATTAAGGAAGGGTGGCCAAACAGCTTTGCGTAAACCACTCTTACGCAAGCAAAATGAAATAAAACGTTTAGTGAGGACGAGAGAGGATCAATTGGACAGTTGATCAGTGTGAGCCAATGAGTCCAAAATTGGACTCGTTGGTTCCAAAATAAGAACGTTCGTTCGAAGATCGAAAGGATAATGAGAAGCAAAATCATGTATAGTGCCTTTAATCACGCATGGGAGCGAATCAGTAATGGTTTCAAGTTGTTATGGCGCCGCATCCGTAAGAGACGTGGTTAAAATAGATGGAATTTTAAGAAATAGCTGCTGTACTATCTGAAATTAAAATAATTAATGACTATTTTATATCGCAAGAGAATAATGATCCAAAACACGCCTCTCCAATTGTCGGGAATAATTAGAATCGGCGGAATGCGAAAGGAATATCAAAATAATGAAATAGTCTCCTCAAGAACTAGATGCTAATCCTGTAGAGCTTTTATGGGAGGAACTCGGTAAGCAAGTGAATAATAGATCCTCCAGCTTCCAAGGAATCGTTGTGGAAACAACTACAAGATTCCTGGCTTAAGATAGAACCCGCTGCTCTGACGAAGTTGGTAGAGAAAGTGTGCTGCAATGATGAATTACATTATTGAATAAAACGATAAAGATAATCTCTTTCTTTGTTTTAAGAGTATTTTATTTTATTTATTTCTTTTAATGCAAAACTACAATTTCTTCTTCAGTTGGCCTTTGAATGGGCAAATAGTTTTGGCTGGTAGCATGTCTGCGCTTGAAAAACAAAATATACTTAGCAAAATTATATTCGCCTATCAAGAAATACGCGATTACTCATATCAACAGGAACGTTTCTACATTCTAAATGTAGAAACTGGTTTTTAAGGCGAGAAAAACTTTTTAAACTATGTTTATTTGTACAATTCTTTACTAAAGGGCGATAATGGAAATGTAAATTTTCTCTTTAAAAACAGCTTTTACGAAGAAAAAAAAATACCTACAAAATTTTTGCAATATCGAAGAAAAAAATGTAATCCCAAGTTTGAGAGCATCTCAATGTCTGGTAAAAATTCTGCCCCATCAAAAAAAAATATTCCGGGAGAGAACATATTTAACAAAAACGTCCACCTCTCTTGCTGCGACAGATATTTCAAGTTTTAATAGCCATATATCTTTTTCCTTATACTTATATCTTGGGTGAATTTCAACGAGAATTGAAAATAAAGCATTCTCTTATTGATAAAGCTTTTTTACATAGGAAAATACGTAACTTCACCTAGCACCAATTGTTTTACTTCCTAGAAAAATACTACAAAAATTGACCCGGTCTAATTTGCAATTTTCTAAGCAGACCGCTGAAGAGTGCAAAAAATGTATTGAAGTGCACAAGTAGGAAAGCTTTTTACGTACACCACGATGACCGATGCCGAAAATCAAACCGGCTTAGCGATGGAAAATTGAAGAAAAATGGAGAAACACGTCGTGATAAGAGCGAATTTATCAATCAACTCTTACACCAGGATCACAAAAAATTCGCTCCGCTTAAACCGAACTGTCACGAACAACGTATTATACGAGCATCAGAAATGAGACTATGGAGTTTTTCGCAGTGGGCGGAAATATTGAACGAATTTAAAACGTGACAGAGGTGGGGTAAGGCAGTTTATTATTTGTTCTGCAAGAAAAGTTGTACTGTAGCAGATTGCGACGTTTTGAGTGGATTTACATACAATATCATTATCAAAAGTAGCCAGGTAATATTTTCAAAGCAGCCCTTTTATGTCGCCAGATATCATGATGTCTAGACCAGGAGTCCAGGATTGAATAATTTGCTTATAAATGACAGATTTAGTATTCCCCAACCGTCTTTCCCGCTCAAACATTTAATCAGAGATGAAGCTTATCCATTAATAAGTCTTTTAATGCGACCATATCCGTGGACAAATTGGTGATGTCGAAAAAAGGAATTTCTATAACAAATTATCTGGAGCACGAGTAGAAAACGCTTTTAGAATACTGACGAATAAATAGAGACTACTCCTTAAACATACCAAAACAAATACGTCACATGCTAAAAGTAGCATATTTGCTTCGCAATATTATAAGGGAAAAAGACACAAAGACGCTAATTTTGTCATGATAAATGACGGTAGAAATTCTATCAAACCTCATCAGCTGTCAGCATAGCGAAATAATCAAGTTACCTCTTCTTAAATTTATGTTATATGTACTCCTCCGCACTCAAAAAAGTATATCGATTTAAAAGAATTTTTTTTTGAATTAGGTGAACAAATCGTTCAAACTCAACCGAAGGAACTATTCAGCGGCCGTAGCTGAACGGTTTCATTTGACTCCGTTTATTTCTGACAAGTGAATCAGTTTATCCGTAATAAATTAACTGAAGTTTATTTGTTGTAGACGAAATTAGGTTCATTTACAGTGACTGAACTCTAGTTCATTTATAATATAAATATATGTATAAATGTGACTTTCTACTTTACTTCCCCATATAAAAAAAGGTTCAGTAAAAGTCGAAAGAAAAATGTACATTACACGCCAGAGCCTACAATCTGGGCAATCAATAATTAATATGCCATATCCCCATAAATTTCAAAATGGTTCCGAATTACTTGGGAGCAATAAAAATAAACACGTGAGAGGAGAAACATTCTAATAATGGCGCTACTTAAATATATGGCCATACATATAGTACTTGAAATGGAATACAAATATTTACGTCTCTGGTTTATAGTTGAGCTTGTGTTTCAATAGCGACGGTTGCTTCCTTATTTAATTCGCCGTTTAAAACTTAATCAAGTATGTAACAGCCTACTTAACGATATCAGCAAGAAAGTAATTTAGTACCTCACATATTTTCGAGAATTTACAATTTTGTAAATAAACTTTCCAATGTATGGTTTCTAATATTGGAACTTTTATTTTTATTTTTTATAAATTACCAATGATTTTATTCTCAGTATACTCCTCTTTGCCTTCATTCCTATTGATTTACTAACTCTTATTACAAGCAGCAAAGAAGTTCGAAAGAAAATTTATTTATGATATTTATAATTTCAAGTAGATCATTGGGTAAATGGAAAAAACTAATGGCACGCTATTTTTCTTCAATTAATAGAGTTTGCTTAAACAGAATATATACATGTATATAAAATAATAGCAGTGCATGTAACATATTTTAACATAAAGGGTGAGTCGGGAAGTACAGAGCAAAGTCCGAAGGTGTATTGTACATGGGAAAAAAATGTAAGAAAACTAGTACTTTCTTATCGGACCTTGATTTGTTTTCAAGTTACAGCGTAATTATGAATTAAAAAGATTAACATTTTTAACGTTACATCAGAGGAACAGAGAAACAAAATTACTAAAATGATTTTGAACCTCGAGAGGATTGATTCAAATGACGCGTATGTCGTATGTGATAAGGAGCTAAAAAAAACTTTTAATGCAGAACGTACCTGACTTTCTGTTTTAGATGGCAATGTACGGATATTTTTATTTTATTTAAGACGTATTAACTCGAAAATAAGCGACAATTTGGACCATTTAAGAAAGTTACAAGTTAGCATTTTTGAATTGCGCTATGACTTACAAACAAATAAGAACAACTGGGCTTTTTTACATTATTTTCCCGACTAATCTTCCATTCAAACACTCCAAAGTTATGGCAAGGGAATGTCAACAGCAGGAAGTAAGTTTGAAAAGCTTAAAAGCGTTTATTTTGTTTATTTAAGAAGTAACTAAACTATTTTCCTAACAAATGGCACTTTTCGTTATTTAGAATGGAGTAAGCTAGACACTATAACAAAGGAAGATGAAACTCCACCAGAAAACTGGTTTCCGAGGATAAAACTTACAAATGTATACAACGAACACTTGGTAGGTCTCAACTTCCGTATACGTATGAGATTTAATAGCAACTGTGTGTCTCTTACTATCTGTAGAAAACTATCAGTAACGTTAACTTTACTTCCGGTTACGATGTTACACCTATATTAATGTAGACACAGAAATCGGAAACGAGGCGAAAAAAAAAAGAAAAATTGGGCCGGTGGGGGTTAAAAAAAATCCCATTGTGACATCTCCAAAGATATAACAGCAGCCAAATTTAGAACTTAACAACATTAGGTTGGCGAGTTACTAAAGCTCGTCTATTCAGCAGAAGCCCACGTAAGACACCATGAGTACCACATATGCGTATAACTTGATTAATTACTCAATAGCATAACATATCATGGAGGGCAAGCTCACAATCTTCTCATTTGGTACTGGAAGACGTCGGCAATTTACAAAAAGGCCGGTCTAAGTTACACGCATAATAGTGCGACAATTATTGTATGGGGAAGTTTAATGAATTTTTACAGACTGGAATGTTACATCCGGTCAAAGAAAATATGCCGTTCGTTTTAAATGAATTTCTAAATATCGCTTTGCAAAAAAACTACCAACTATCAAGAATACTTATTATGTTTGCTTTGTTTACCCGTTTCCATATTTTAATAGTTGGTCTATTGATAATCACATGATATATGGATGTTACAAACTATATTGTGGATTTTGATCCTGATACAGATGTTAATTTGTTTGATTTTGTGTTTTCAATAAAAATTGTTATTAAATGGTAAATTCTTGCAGATAAGTTGTGACTTCGATTATTCCTTACAAGTTGATTTTAAGAACAAAAACATTAATAATAGAACTTCATCACAAAACTGACGAAAACACAACTACAATTTAGAGGATTTTCGGAAGAAAGTGCTCAGAAAACAATCTTAGAATTAAATAACAATACAGCACCAGGCTATGACAAAATAATTACAAAGATAATAAAGCAAAATAGAAATAGACTAGCACCAATATTGGTCAAACTAATCACTAGTGCCACATAAAATGGACAATATCCAGACTGCTTAAACCTCGCCCGATCACAAGCAAGACAACAAGTTCAAAATAAAAAATTATCATCCAATAGGTGTACTTTCCGCATTAAATAAAAATCAGGAACAACAGCAGCAACAATTGGTCTGACAAGCAAAATAAAGAATGAAATCAGAACAAAAAAAGATGGTAGTAGTACTATTCTGTGACATAAAAAAGGCGTTCGATACCATCTCAAAAACGAAACTAATCGAAAAAATTAACGCTCTGGGAATAAAGAGAGCAAACAAAAACCTACTAAAAACATATCTATCAGTAGAGATCAAACAATAGGTAATAAAGCTGAAAGTTCATATCTGCACGTAGAATATGGAATGCCTCAGGGTGGGAACATACCACAAATACTCTGCATACTCTACACAAACGATATCTTTAACTTGAAGACCCACAGAGATATGTATGCGTACGCGGACAACATATACAACGTCTGCTCAAACATGAACGAAGGAGCGCTAAAGCAGCATATGCCTGAAGACATAGACGAAGTAGAAGTTTGGTGTTACAACAGCCTTATAACGCCAAGCGATAAGAAAATATTTAGGTTTAACAAAAAAAAAAATAATGCAAAAAATTAGCTTCCTCATAGTATTGATGGAATCGTTTGCGGCAACCGCAACGCAAGGAGGGAAAAAAACACTACCCATGGCCTACGCGGCGTCATCAGCGTGGTTCCGAGAGTATTTTCACTATACCCTGACCTCCCAGTTAATACCTCAACATTTCAAAACGACAAGCTAGACATTTCCTGGCGCCCTCTAGTGCTATGAAACACATACCTGAGGTTTAGAAAGCAGCGACATGAACCGAGTACTGTTCCCCAAGCCATCCTTCGAGCAAGGAGCGCTTTGGGAAGCTGCACATGTAAAAATTCCTACAGGCTGTGGCATTAACTAAGAGGCAACAGCGATACAGGGTCGAGTTAAAAATACCTCGGAACCACGCTAATGACGCCGGATAGGCAGAAACATGTCCGTGGCTACTGTATTTTTTTCTCTCCTTGTGTTGCGTTTGCTATAAATGATTCCATCAGTACCACGAGAAAGCTAATTTTTAGCATTATTTTTTTGGTTATTGTTTCTAGAGATTTTCTGATGTGTTCTGTTACATTTAGGTTCAACCATACAAAATGATTTCAAATAGGATAGTTATGTAAAATAATAATAATTCATAAAATCACAGACATAATACCAGAATATATGTAACCATAGCACATTTACATCTCACATAAGTTACCTATAGACATATGGAGCAATACAATAAAGAAAAACAATCTACGAAGACAGAATAAGATATTAAAGACATTATATAACATGGAAAAGCAAACACTAACAAAAGACTCATATGAGAAAAAGCAGAAGCTGAACTTGCGACAACTTCAAATCTTTAAAAATCCTCTTACAATACATAAAATTAACAAAAACCGACTGCAAACTAAAAATACAACCAAAAAACATGAAAACACCCACACATAACAGAAAACTCGTAAGTAACAAATACGAAAAATCTGATGCAATTCCAAAATACAACGTCACCAAAAGTTAACGGGTTAACGACCGAATATTTAGAAAAAAATTGGGCAAAAAAAAACTCAATTTTTTAGGAATTATATATTATGTACTTCAATATTACAAATAACGTTTCAAAGGTTATCTGTCATCAATGCCATCCATAATAAGATGTATGAATATCACTAGAGACTTCAGTTTATCCACCTATCCGAAGTAAAGGTCCCTCTAGTGGTTGAGACTTTGATTTCTAAAAGAAAATTCCTTTTTCTGGCCTATGATCTTTGGAGCGTGGGTGGTAGGAAGATCTAAATCAGCGACAGTGGTGCTGAGAATGGATAAAAACGACTAGTTTCACTGTAAGTTTAGCTATGTCCAGCTGTAATTTCGTCAATTAATAATCGTTCGTTTAATCTTCGCAGTAAAGTTTCACTTTGTAAGGCTATATGTGGTGTAAAATATCATCGAAAAACATAGAATATCAGCTACAGTTGCATCCCTGCATCATTCTACATTAAAATTCATAGCTTCGGTATGTTTCGATATCAATATATTTTGTAAATAGTAAAATCTAAGTAAAAAGGTCACGGTGGAAACTAAACAATCGGCAACGCGATAAAACAATGAGGTAAAATAAAACTAATTTTGTAATTGACTTTAAGTCTATCATCCAGATCTAAAACTTCATTTATTTCTTCAAATGAAGATCTAAATTGCCGAAAGAGTGTTTTACAGACACTCCCGAATTTATTTAACTTCCGAAAAGCATTAATTTCAACATTTTCTCAAAATTGTCCCTCGAAATGAATAAAGTTTTTACAAAGAGAAAAAACGATTCAAATAAATAATTATCACTAACCCAAGTTGACTCGTTAAATTACAAGTCAAACTACTCCAAACAGTACAAGTAGAAGCTATCTGAACATAAACTAATATCCATATCATCTTCTAGATCAGATCTTCCTGAATACTCGTATTCATTTTCATCAGAATTCACAGCACTTCAGCCCAACATCCTACCACAATCTACCTCATATTGAATTTGGTAATCTGACTAAACAAGTTTTCAAATTTTCTCCTTTCATATTTGGCTTCCTTCTATATCTTAAGAAATTTTTTTCAGAGAATAGAAGAATAGAGAAAATGCAATTTCTCTTTCATAACTTGTTTTATTGTGCGTATGTCTAGTGCCACTTTGATATTAAACTTTTATCTTTAGTAATTAAGTTAACAGTGAAAAGTATAATTAAGGAAGAATTATTTTTTCAGAAAAACATGCTCATCACCAAGAAGTACGCATTATTTTCGTAATATTTATTCTTCCTTACATATCAACGCCATAAATAAAATAACTGTGTACCTTCCTCGTCTAATATTAAGTACAACCCAACGAGAAAAACATAGCACATACGTCACTTTGATTTTTTATCTGAAGAAACCTTGAAGCATCCTTGGGAGTTAATAGATGATGCTGCAAAACAATTAGCGAATGTTTACTCAAGTAAAATAAGACGAGCCTTCTTGTTTATCGAAAAACCAGTTAGAAGTTCTTTTACCCATAGAACAAAAAAAAACGCAGGAGCAGTGTGAATAAATTATCCGACAGCTTATGTAAAGTTACGCTTGGCATCGTTCCTACAACTTTCGTTTTTCAAAGCATGTCATACGGAGTGATCTACGAGTGTTTACTTACGTAGCAAACTCTATAGTATCTAATCTATCTATAGTATAGCTGTTTCTGAAAACTAAAACGGTTTATTCATAAGTGCTCGTAAATCTCGTAAATCTATATCTATAAATATAGCGTCTAAGTCTTCTCGTATCATTAAGCTACTAGAATTTCATATCTCAATCATGTTGACTGGAAAAAATTATAAAAAGATTTAAATACACCGCAACCTCCCTCATAAGGGAATCATTTTCGTTTAACAGATGAAAAGTTCGTACCAATCTCATTGCAGCACTGTAATCCACTGCCATTTGTAGATTTACCACATAGTAGATTCGGCTATTTGAATGAAACTTGGTTAGTATGTAGCCTTCGCAGCAGTATACAAAAAACAATTTCCGCTTTATTAAGATGCATTACCCTTGATATAACAATTTTCAGTCGCTTTAGCAACAATTTGGCTATACAATCTCTTTATTGTGTGCAGAATATGGTGTATGGTACAACTCTGAAGATTAAATTAAAAACTTTAAAGACATTTAGTTTCGAAAAAAAAAGCAAGTTAGAAGCCTGCCAGTGGTTTTTAATCCGAAGTGCTGCGCGTATACCAGTAATCCGTACTTTGATTTCTTTGAACTCTAAGCATATGGTGATCTAAATATTATGATAAATTCGAAATGAACAAATTTTTAACTCGATGTACATATACATACACCAAACTTTACACTTCTAAAAATTAATTGTACAATCACAGAAGTAATCTACTTACTATTAGTGCAAGTGAAATATTTGGGTCACAATATTTTATTAATTTGAAAATTTTTTACATGCTTTATATAACTCTTGCCTGAGGATAAGCTGTGTACAAGGTGGGCCAAATTCAATATTTTTAATAGGGAACTTATATTTCTAAAGGAATTAGACAAAAACTGACCTAAGCTTCTAGAGCTCGATTTTAAAGAGAAATCGATTGGTGAAATCCCTATTTTTATATCTTCCTTAATATAAGAGATACAGAGTATTTTCTTAAAATGTGCAATTTTTAAAAACCCTTGTAACTTTTTTATTTGTGAAAATGCTTGATTTATATAAAAACTATATTAGGGCGCTTTTTGACGCAGAATCCTATGCTCTAATTTTTCCTTTTTTTTAAACTCCTATTTTTTGACATATTATCAAGATTCGTGTTTTTTTTTATATGGAACACCCTATATATTTTTACACTATTAAAAAGCATATAAAATTATCTTTAGAATGTTATAACACACTTGATATTTTATTTAAACAATTTTTAAATTATTTGTTTTTATTCACACTTCACACTTTTGAAGACGAGCGGGCTCCGAAGAAGGCGAAGACGGTGAAATCGGCAGGCAAGGTGGTGGCCTCGGTTTTTTGGAATGCACGTGGAACCATTTACACCGACTACCTGAAAAAATGGTTCGGCGGAAAACGGCTTACGTCGAATGAGGAAGTCATGTTCGAAAAATTTGGCCAAGCAATTCAGATACATCAACGATTTTCCACGTAGTTTTACTAATAACAAAGTAAAATTCATGGCGTCTTGCAAATTTATTATTCATTCATTCAGAAATTTAATATTTAAAGAGCATGTAATTTTCATGAATAATATTTAATGATCATGCACTAAACACATTAATGGTGCTCAAATTTAGCCTTTTTCTTGCTTTTCTTCAAGTGTTTTCTCAACTCAAAAATTATCCAGAAAAGACTCCCACTAAAACAATGCCAAAAATATATGGCTTTTAAATAGTAATAGGAATTTTAAAGAAATTTATTTTTTCCTCAAAATTACACAACCAATTCCCTCAAATATGTTGTCTTTCTGCTTAAATCTGGTACAATTTACAATGTACTCTAAATGCCATGAAATTACACGCTAAAATAAATATAAAACTGAAAAGTATGTTTCTAGTAAAATAAAAAACGTATCACTACAAATGCTAGGTGAAATGCAGTCTGCATGATTTTCTATTGTGTTGGACTTGAAAACAATTACGTTGCAGGTTCCAGCAATAGTCTGCCATCGTGTGTGTATATCGCCTTACCTGATATGTCTTGATGATATCGCTCGCCTTGTTCTTCACTAAATTCAGCGAGGTTTTCCGGAAATCTGTTCAAATGGTTATGCAGAAAGTGTAATTTAATGTTCATATTAGCAACTATTCTCTTAAAATTAACCCGCATATTTCGTACGACTTCTTCATAATATTCTGCCTTAATGTTACCTCAGAAGTTCTTAAGCATAGTAACAAAAGAGCACCAAGCAGAAGCGTCAGCATCACTCATAGCTTTTGGTAGGGACTGCGATGTGTAAATTGGTATAGATATATTTTCATCATGTGGTAAAGCTCGGCTTGCTGACTGTAAATCCGGATATTCCCATTTATGCTTCTTGTAGCGATTAAAGTCTTTCACACTCACAACATAAAAATAACAATCATCATTATGGTTTTTTAGTTCTATTCACACCATAGGAACACCAAAGTTTAAGCTTTTTCTCTTTCCTATTGTCCATTGGCGTAGAGATTCCACACATGTTTTACACACTTTATAGGAAACCCAGGACTTATCCTGCTTTCCAATTGCAAAACCAAAATAAGAAAAATACACGTTCTTTACAAAACCGATGCTTTGCTTTCATTTTTCCGTGGTATATTCACCACAAATATAGCAGCGTGTGTGACATATCGGAAAAAGCCAGCAAATCCTCCTTTATCCTGATATAAAATTACAATTGTCGGAAACGACCCAACCATTGAAAAAATGCCATTCTAACTAGAATAAAATGAAAACTAGTTGTCATACAAAATTCAAAAAGTAGAGACAAATTGTTTCTAAATTCCTTGCTTCAAATGTAATAAGAAATCATATCATAACATCTTTGGCAATCTTTTTTGTTGGCCTGTGTAATTAATGCTTCTATAATCTAACAACGATAACTCAATTGACTTAAGTAGACCACTTGAATCAGCTAATAACTAATAACATTTGAAACTTCGATTCATGTAAGTATGTCTATTCAATATTCAAAATCATAATTGCTAATACTACAATTACTATCTACCGTAAGTTCAAAGTTAAAAGTCATTCAGTATCATCTAGCACATCCACTAAAAACAAAAAAAAAGCTGCATAAAATATATAATTGGAAAGTAGAGCCGAAGA
The DNA here is from genome assembly GCA_902654985.2 of Oryctes borbonicus. Taxonomy (NCBI): domain Eukaryota; kingdom Metazoa; phylum Arthropoda; class Insecta; order Coleoptera; family Scarabaeidae; genus Oryctes; species Oryctes borbonicus. The sequence goes on along the minus strand of LR736892.1, from coordinate 53,131 downwards.
AGTAACGTTAATTAATCTTCTATACAACTGTGTTGTTCAACAAGTTCCTAATGAACACTATTATCGTCAAGTCGTAGAGAATCTAGTTTCAATTGATTAATTAATAAGAGTACAAGATCTACGTAAATGGATACAATGATATGTACAATTAAATTAGGAAACGTGCGCTTTAAACAGTTATATAAGCTGTTAAAATATTCCACTACACTTTCTGTACATACGAATATACATACGTACACCATAGACAAAAAATTATAGCTGCACATAAACTGCGCGAATATTTGGACTACACAAACAGCTCATATTCGCCAACTGTATTTGTTTAATTAGCAGTATAAGCTTTATTTTAAGATACGAGGCGTGACTCCTTTCGAATTTCTACACAACTTTCTTCGTGTAATATGTTAGTGTGTTATATTTACTCAAATACTACCACCGCCCACAGACTACATCACACGATCTAATGTCATAAAAAAAATTAACTAATTTTAACTTATGGAAGAATAAATTTTTAATACACAATTAAAAAAAAATTTTCCTACAAGGCAACAGCATGAATTACAAGAATAAGGCTTTGTAGTTGAGTGAAGACTATCAGACTACTGTTTAGTGTATTGAAAGTGTTGCAGCGTTTCTGCTTGACGATTCGCTGATCGTATTATCGGATTTTTCTAAATTATTATAAATTAACCATTTATTTAACCAATTAATTATTCTATGAGAATGAGAATCACTTAGATTTAGGGAGTTTTACTTGTCAGTAGAAAATACATATCAATTGCCAACATTGGGCAGAAGAGTATTTATAAAGCACTAAATGATAACTGAATCCACCTAACGGACAGTTGGTTTAACACAAGAGCTTCATTAATTTCAAAATTGGTTGCTTTCTACCAACTTGAAATCAAGTTTTCTTCATAGGATTCGTACATCTTCCTGATTCTAGAATTAGTTCGATTTTAGTATGTGCACGAATGGGAAAGCTTTTAGTAATGAATGGGAAACCTTAGATGTTTCTGGGTTTTATGGGTATGCTGAGTCCTTCCCAACAGCCAACAATACATACGAGGGTAGCGTCTTAAAGCAGTTATGTCACAGAAATCGGTCGAATAGCTTTACTGTGACCGTTAAAAAAAAGCAGCTTTGTGAAAAAATGGAAATTTCACGTTAAGACGACTTTCTTTAAATGCAAAAAAGGCTCGTTTGAATTGGTGTAAGGAAATGTTCAGAAAATTCCACAGAAGAACTTCAAAATCAACTGTTTGGATATTGCCAGATGAATCGAATCCAACTAAAGTTGTTCGTCCACGAAGCACTTCCAGGAAAATGACTGGTTGTTTCTTTCGTTGTACTGAAAAAAATCGCAAGCATTGCTTTGGAGGGTCAAAGAACAGTTTATGCTGAACGGCATATAACAATTTGTTTGCCGGAAGTCGTCGATAAAATCAGGAAAAACAATCGAAAATGTCGCATCTTCTTCATCAGGGCAATGCCAGTTCCCAAACAATTGATTATTTGATCGAGGAAAATATCGAATTAATGTCTCGTTGGGTGTATTCACCTGATTTATCGCCCAACGGCTTCTTTTTGTTCCCGAATATCAAATAAAAGATCCGTAGGTAGTGATTTTTATCATCGTAAAAAGCTATTGAAGCTTTCAAAAATCATGTTTTAGTGAGGAAAGGCGTTTCAGGATTGGTAGCTTTCTATCAACTTGAAATCAAATTTTCTTTATAGGATCCGCAAATCCAGAATTAGTTCGACTTTAGTATGTGCACGAATGGCAAAGATCTTAGTAATGAATGGTTAAAAAAGATTCAGACATAAAGTAAAACCTTACATATTTCTGTTTTTTATGTGCATACTGAGTCCTTCCCAACGGATGCAGCCAATAATACATACGAGGGTAGCATGTTGAAGCAGTTATGTCACAGAAATGGGTCGAATAGCTTGTTTACTATGAGCGTTAAAAAAAGAAGCAGCTTTGTGAAAGAATGGAACAGAAAAACTTCAAAATCCATTTACAATATCGTAGCAGGCGACGCAACTTCGATACATTTGTACAAGCTGAAAACTAAACAACAATCAACTGTTTGAATATTCCGAAATGAATCGAATCCAACTAAAGTTCTTCGTCCACGAAGCACTTCCAGGAAAATGATTGGTTGTTTCTTTCGTTGTACTGAAAAAAATCGCAAGCATTGCTTTGGAGGGTCGAAGAACAGTTAATGCTGAACGGCATATAACAATTTGTTTACCGGAAGTCGTCGATAAAATCAAGAAAAACAATCGAAAATGTCGCATCTTCTTCATCATGGCAATGCCAGTTCCCAAACAATTGATTATTTGATCGAAAAAAACATCGAATTAACGTCTCGTTGGCTGTATTCACCTGACTTATCGCCCAACTTCCTTTTTTTCCCGAATATCAAATAAAAGATCCGTGGGTAGTGATTTTTATCATCTTAAAAAGCTGTTGAAGCTTTCAAAAATCATGTTTTAGGGAGGAAAAGCGTTTTGAGAATTGGTTCGAACGCATGCGAAAGTATGTAAGTCTTAATGAGGAATATTTTGAAAAACAATGAAACGATTTGCCCAAAAAAATTGTTTTCATTGTTTTTGTAAAAACCTAAAAGGTCTCCCTCCTGTGATATATGAAAATATTAGATTGAAAATGTGTAAAATGCATTGAGCTAGCTACCAAGGACCTTAACGTTATAGTTGAATGCTACACGACAAAACCACCGCACACAGCATTTTTCTTATTTATAGATGAAAGAGTCGTCTAAAAAAAGTGATTGATTGAATTGGAGCTTTTATTCATTTCCAAATACATTATTAATATTGTCCTTTTGTTCTTTCGGGTACGATGAATTAGCTAGAACCCAAACGCCCATAGAAACACTATACGTAGCAGATCGTCAAACAGTCCCTTCTCTGCGCAGAACTCACGGCGCCTTTTACCATCTGGATTCTGCTTAGTACTCAGGTCGCATTTGCAGGTGTTTCTCACTTCTTCCTACATTACAGCGTATACAGTTAAGGAATTCTTCGAATTAGCAGCGGATATATGAAAACTCACACAAATCACATCATCGATAGGTTTTACGGGATATTTCTGATGGAAGTTATTTGAACGCCACTGTTTAACAGCAGAAATAAACGTATGTAAAATTAACATATGGTTTCTCATTTATGAATGCGCGTACCAATAATTAGAAAATATGAGGAGAAAATTAATTTTTCTTAATTATTCTTCTTAATTACTGCTGCAACTAAGCCTTACTAATCATGTGTATTTTGTTTATAGTTGCTTCAATATTTTCAGTGAGGATCTTTAATTAGATACACTCCTCCAAAGACATAGTCACTATCTTTGTATATACGACAATTTCAATTACAGCTACCACCTGCCGCAAAGGTACACTGACGAGCCGGAAACGGCAAAACACGCGTTTGTTCATGCTAGTTGTGGTAGCTAGCTTGTATCTTTATTAATATTGTTTCCAATTTATTTCGATGATCCCAGATTATATTCATTGAAAATTACTCCCTGCAAAAGATTCTTACAACTGAAGTACAAATATGGTAAGTGCCTATTTAATCTCGAGATCTATTCGTAAATCAACATCAACATTAAATTTGCCTGCTTAGAATGAAGAAGCTTCCTTGAAATCCAAACAATTATGCACAATTTTAATTAAAGCTAATGATTTGTCCTTGATCGTTAAGTATTATACCGCGCGCATAGCGAATTAATATTTGCGTTGATGATGACCACTTTCGAGGGTCCCGTTCGTAATGCAACGTGTATATCTGTCTCTCTTCCGCGTTTGCAACCTTGAAATCGCGAGACCAGTTTTTAATTAGTCGACGAAGAACAACTTAATACTTTAATTACATCTTTATACGTTTCTTAAAGCGGCAACCTCTTTTTGCGGCAATATTTAATTACAGCATACATTTTCAAAAGTTCGCAAGCGCAATAATGAACCTAATGACTTATAGTGATGGTCATAATTAAGAACAAACTTGTTAGTTATTAAGAAAAAAGAATACAAATGAAAACATAAAAAATATTCAATTACTTTACATCTCTTGAACTACGTCTTATACAAAAATAAGTCCAATAGGATAAAGTTACCTACTATGAAAGATGTCTTAATGCTGTGGATAAAAATTGGATCAAAATCTTCTGGAATTCAACCGCAATAACAAACGAAAGTAGTAAAAATTACGATTTTTAAATGACCACTAAAACACTTGTAATGTCCCTAAACTTAAATTTCAGATAGAAAGCAACTTCAAAGTATTCTTATACAACCTCCTGAGACTCGAGCTTAAAAACATGCTGAATTGAAAAATTTCCTTTCACAACATAATTTTTGGATTCCGCCACCGCCCTTTTTTAAATTTAAATTTCTTTATATAAAAATGTAAAGAGAGGAAAAATATATTTTATTGTATTACCTTTAGTTATTTTAGCATGTTATGTTCGTCTCCACATACACCAAATTTTACCTTTTTAAAAATTAAATAATCGATAAGTTGTCTACTTACAAGGGAACACCATCAAGGTGTCACTCACCGATCGGATTGAAATTCAGCAGATTTATGGAACCCACCGAGTGTTATAAAACGCCGCTTTCCATTTCGGCGGAACCTCATGTTTAGGAGGTAAAAACTATCTTTGAACTTTCGACGATTTTCGGATTTTTGCAATTTACACCATCATTAGGAATAAAACGAAAGTAATATCTCTAAATACGGCCTCCATAGGTCTATCAAACTAACCCGGATGAGATTTTCTTTGCCACTCCTACCACTCATCTCCCCGTCCTCTTAGGGTGAAGGAGTTGAATGGAAATACAATTTACGCCATATACATATTTGCTCCATCCTCACCCCTAACTAACTAAAAATTAAAGGCAACTATGGTATGTATTGTATTTACGAGGGGAAATGTTGAGAAAATTTAGAAATTTTATGCTTTTCGGAAATTATTTAGATGAAATTCGAGAGTGTCTCCAAAACAAACTCTTTCGGCAATTTTAGAATTGATTTGAATTGATACGCGTAGTTTCTTTTTAAAAATTCAATACACTTTCGAAAAAAAAAACACGAGTAATGATAGTGAACAAATAGGTGAATCAAGCGGTGCCGGAAAATGTCTACAAAATTACAAAGAAGCATGGGAAAAAAATGATGAATTAAAGGATGCTTTTGCAAGAGTTCTAAAGACAACATACTTGGAAAATGTAACGATTGCAAAATAAAAACATTACTATTGCAAATGGCAACTAGTCTCTTGTTAGACATAACACACGAAAAAAGTTTGAAGAGAGAGCAAACGCGGCACCTATCTTGCAGTGATTTTTCCCTCACCCAATTTTTCGTGCAAAATTGGAACGGCGGTACGTTCCGATATGCCTATGGCCTCAACTATTTCGCGCACTTTGATTCGTCAATCATTCAAGACCATATCCTGGATTTTGTCAACCATTTCGGGCGTAGTCACATTCACTGAACGTCCAGATATAAGGCTACATTTAAATTCATTTACCCAATTGTAAACAGTTGCTAACACAGGAGCAACTTCATCCAACTGAGCTTTGATCTCTTTGGGTGTTAAGTCTTTTAAATATAAGTGTTTACTCACCGCTCAAAACTCACTTTCTTCCATTTTTCTACATAAACAAAAATTCTTTGCTTAAAGAAGAGACTTTCACGACTGTCTAGTGATTAATGGCTCTTACTAGAAACAAATCGTTTTCGATACTACGAGAACCATCTCTTAGCTTTTCTAAGGACTTTTTGAACCACACACGTATCTGCAGATGTGAAGAATATCTAGATATTAAGAAATAATTTCTTAGCATAGAGTCCGTTGCCTGCCCGATGTCAGGTTGAATTTGTCACCGGGATTGATACTTTTCAAAAAATTAATGACGTTGGAAAGAAGCAAGAAAAACATTCCGTTGAATATAAAATATGCTGTAAAAATAATTAACTTTTATTACTACAAAAAAAGACGCAAATCAGAGGTTAAATAGTACACGTTTAAAACGTAATTGAAACAGAATATGTTATTTTTACATTTTGTTTTAAACACATAAAACTATAACATTTGTCAAAGTATACGACTGTACATATTTGCAAACGTAGGAAGACCGCGCTACGACGCTTTTGCATAATATACACTGCCGTTCAGTGAAGTTCGGTCATACAACCACAATAAGTCTCTTTTATTATCATTCCAAGAATTTCTAGGAAGTACCGATCTTTTGAAACGGGTCGTTTGGGGATTATTAACGAACCATACATTTAGGAAATATACCGCAGTATCATTCTTGTTTATTTATCACCGGCGTAAAGATATAAATTTGTTTCATTTTACTGTTAAACGTGTGTTGGTGTGCATCGAAATTGACTTCAAAATGGCACGTGGTAAGCCTACCAGTGTAGAAAAACGTTCACGCATTATTACGCTGTTTTAAGAAGGATATTCGGGACGACAAATTGCTGAAAAAATAAATACGAGAAGTTCAACAGTAAATGACATCATAAAGCGATATTGTACAACTGGAACTATAGAAAATCGTGTTCGTCCTGGAGCATCTAGGAAAACAACAAAAGCTGAAGATTTGAGAATTGTATTGTTAAGCAAACGCAATAGAAAATTAACAGCGCTACAAATAGCAGCCAAAGTCAATCGCGGCCGTGAAGAACAAGTTTCGGCGAGTACGGTAAAACGTCGACTTCAACAAGCGGACCTTCATCGGTCGTTAGATGATTGGAAACACGTGCTTTGGAGTGACGAGTCAAAGTTTGAGGTTTTTGTTCAAAATCGACGAGTTTATGTCCGAAGATCTAAAACCGAAAAGTGATCCCGAACTGCATTGTGCCTACAGTGAAGCAAGGGCGTAGTTCTGTGTTAGTATGGGGATGTTTCCCCTTTGCTGGGACGGGAGATTTATGCAGAGTGCATGGTGTAATGAGGAAGAAAAATTATTTTGCAATACTCCAGAATCATGCAGTGTCATCAGGATTGCGTATAACAGGCCGTAACTTTACATTCATGCATGACAACTACCCAAAACACACTGCGTTAGTGTGTAAGAACTATCTAAAGGAGCAAGAAGAACAGCACACCCTGAAAGTAATGACATGGCCCCCACAAAGCCCAGATTTGAACCCTATAGAGTTGTTGTGGGATGAACTGAATAGGAGGATCCGAAAAATATGCCCAACTTCACAAGAACATTTACGGAATATTCTGCAACATGAACGAATTAATATTCCACAATCCGTTTTAACAAAACTTATCGAAAGAATGCCTAGAATAGTTCGAGCGGTGATTAACAGCGAAGGAGGTTTTTTCGATGAAAACAAAAATAATGTTCAGTATGTTATATTAGGCCAGAATAACTTTTTATTTATTTATTCTTGTCTTTTTTACCTGTACATACAATAAAATTGCATTTTGTTTTTAGTTTCGTTTGTTTCTGTAACCTTTTCGTGTTTTTTACCAACCGACCCAACTTCTCTGAACGGCAGTGTACGTACTTATTTCAATGAATGATAATCTCGAAGCAAATTCATTTCTTTATTTACCAATCCAACGCAATCTACTTCGAAGACAATAAATACTGAATTAGCATCGTATTTGTAAACACAATGTTAATTTTCGATTGGATTTCCTAAGAGAAGAGTCGACCTTTCATGCTCATCTTCTTGCTTAAGTGAACGTAAACACCCTTCGCTTGATGTAAATTTCTTGTTAGGCAAGAACGCCTTCGCATATTAAATAAATTCCTCTTAATTAAGGTATCTAATACTCGCATAATTTTTACTTTCGTGATTACGTAAAGTTTGCCGACTATGACCTAGGTGCAACTATACAATATAAGATCGGTCATTTAAAATCCATTCCTTACCGGTTTCCAACTGAAATTACTGATTAGAATAATGCTGGAAGATGACTTCGTCGATATTTCAGCAATTTATCTTAAAACGACTAATAAATTGCTAAATACCAATTAACGGATATCTTACGAAGCGACTTACCGATGCATATCACATGCACGCATACGTAATTCGTCTTACAAATTAAAAAGTTTAATTACACGTTTCCATAGGTCAATTCCTCGACGTACGCACGTGAGTGGCGTCCTGGCACGATGGTTGGAAAAAGAATTCAAGGTACTCAAGGAAAACGAGTCATGAATTTGATGTAAATATATTTGCGTACGAGGCAGTGTGGACGTACGCTAAAGGTGCAGGCTATAAATAACGACATAATTATACAGATATGAGAGAAACTAAATATAGTCGCGAGCAAGATAAAAGTATAAAACGGGTTGTTTTCAAATCATTCGATACGAGGTATGAATTAAATTACTTTGGTGCAAACATTTAATGAAAACGACGTAAAACGCTGTATTGTAATGTAAATGTTAATTGCATATTGAAGCAACATTTGTTTTCTCGGGGCGTAAGCTCATAAATATGCATATTGTTATTGTTACTATTGTAGGACCTTGTAAGAAGCTTGGATTATTATTATGTTTATTAACGTGTTTAAATAACTGCCTATACGAGGCTGCATCCCTTATAAATGCGAATTAAATAATAATGATCTATTAAAAAGGTGTATCTAGAAAATATCTTATTCTTATTGTTCTCTGTACTGAGATAACTCATGTTCATGTTCGTTAATGCACTTCTGCTACCGAATTAACAACCTTCTAATTTCGATCTTATAAAATGCTTCAAGACGGGTTTGATTCTTGTGTCCTACAAATTTCCGGAAAAAAAGAAAAAGATATTTTATCGAATTTAAATTTTAAGCACTTTTGCATTCGAAGATAGCAACTATCGAAACGTTTATTCCAACCTGAAGTGGGTACCTCAGAAACATGCCTCTTAAGTCATAAACTGTCGTTTTGGATGGTGCTTCATCACCAAAGGCAGAATGATGTCAGTCGATACATTGCTGTTGAATTAAGCCGCTTTTAAAATCGTAAAAATCATCACTAGAAAATGTTCACGAGCAATGTCAATTTTTTCACTAAATTGATTTCTTTGAAAAACGAACTAAACTACACGACCAATTGTTTTCTGTCAATGGTGTTTTACATACTAAATGTCAAAGTTTAAAACAATCAAATTGAAATATACAACAAGTGTCATCTAATGGCCAGTTCCAGAAATTTATACAAAGCTCGGACTTCAATATGTTCTTCTCGCATGATTTGAGATAAATTGCGGATAACTTTTTAATTATTTTAATGTTTGTAACAATTTCCTTAAAAACCAGGACAATTTCAAATTTTTAGGGGTCGTGATCGACACTACTTTCACCTGAGAAGAGCGCATACTTAATAAGAGCTTTTATTATTATATTCACCTTGAAGAATACGTTGAATTTGCAGTCACGCCTACAAATCTACATATTCTATAATTTCTTTTAACATTTGTACAACAACAGTACAGAGGATCTATATCGCGCAAAAACGTTTATTGAGAACTATTTTTAACACGAGGGAAGACGAAACTTATATCAATCTATGTAAATATAAAAATGTCCTAGTGTAATGGGAACTACCATAATTACCCCTCAGGTACTAGAATGTGTATCAGGCTTCCGAAATACCACCATGCACCTGAAGAATTAGCATCATCCTCAACAGTCAACCTTTTCAAAAACAAATTAAAACGTCTGTTGCTGTCTAATGTATTTTATTGAGTTAGCACACTCTTAGGCGGTGGGGTAGTTGTGTACCAATTCTTATGAACTTATATATACACCTATTTGACAATTGACATTTGACTTATTCAATCCTTTTCTTTTATAAAGCTTCTTGGACTAAAAAAATATTTATTAATGCGTTATCTACATGCAAAAATTTAAAACATTCTCATATTTCTCCCCAAGGCACGTAATTAAGTATTTATATCTATTCGATGCAGCAACACGTACGTTCGTCTTTAATTACTTAGGCTGTATGCTAGATAACAATTTAATATTTTGGGGATGTACTATAATAATCATTCATTGTGCATGTCTTTAGAAAATATATTCCGATATACTGGGTGTCTTATAAAATAGGTGGCACAGTAAAATTTCACTTTTTTAAATGGAGCACCCTGTATTGTTTTCATTATTAAAGATCCCCTAACTACACTCCATTCATTCCCAGATTATGAAAATAACCTGTTTTGAGGTTTTCGAGTAACGCTTTCAAATTTACCGATAAACTTTGTTATGTGGATGGATTGAAAATAGATGACGATGTCAGTAAATTGTTTCTATCACTGGATGTACATAGTGATCATCAGGAAAATATTGACTTTGGCAATTTTAAAATGATTTTTCTCGATTTTATTAAATGGAACGTCCTGTATATTATCAGTAGAACTGATGCATTCTGTACACAAAGCGTCACACAAGCACGTGATAAACTGGAAAACTATGCATTTCGACAGAAACTTGTCACAGATTTTTTTTTAATTAACAGGGTTGAATGTCCATCAAAATACTTTTCATACACGAGGGTGGTATGAGAAACGTCAGTGTTTGGAGACAGATGACGCTTTGTGTCGAAATCTAAATTATCAATTATGAGTACGATTCCTTAGTCGACTTGTCTAAATTTCTGTTCAAAGCAAGCACATTTATGTACTCGTGAAATCATGGAAAAAAAACAATACCCGTTGACGAGGACCATGCACCTTCGATGAGTACGGTCAGAAACTGGTTTAATGAATTTACACGTTACGGAACATCTGCCCTTGATTAGAAGCGGCCAGGTAGTCCCAGTGAGGTGACTACGCACAACATGATCAGTAACGTTAATGATGTCGTGCCAGCGGATCGCCCAGTAAAGATTAGAAAGACCGCTAATATGGTAAACATCTCAATTGAACGTGTGCAAAACGTCTTTCGCGAAAATTTGAGTATGATGAAACTCTCAACGAAATAGGTACCGGGACCGCTTCATTCATTCATCAAAAACCGAATCACTTGATAACAATGTAAAGTAACGTTTGGATATGTTGGACGTGCCTTTCTACTGTGTTATTTGACTGTAGATGAGAGGTCCATGTCAATTAAACACGAAACCTCACCATCTTATAATTTCGAAATTTGGGGCAGGTGTAGATTCGGAACGATATGAAATTTTACTAATTTTCTATTTTTCAGATGGGTCTGCTGCCCAATACAAAAACAAACAAAAAATTAACCTCTGCCTTCATGAGGAAGATTTTAAAATGAAGGGAGTGTGGCACTTTTTGCCATAGCACATGGCAAGGGGCCTTGCGACGGAGTATGGGATTCTATAAAGGGACTGCCAGCTCGTTTCAATTTACAAAGACCAGAATGTTTCTTGAAATAAACACGCTAGTACCATGCGTTCATTCCCAAAACTATATCAAAAATATTGGTGAGAAACTTTTCTATGGATTCAGCAGCTTGCGAAAAGGAAGCGTCAAAATCTCCTGATAAACTTAAAACATATCGGTCTACGGCACTGTTACCTATCAAGCAGACTGGTGGCTCATGTATCATTTACCAGAAAATGGAAGAAAAAACATTTTTTTATTCATCCAACTGGGCTCTCCCCATCCTTCTCATATCCAAGAAACGCTGAGATTTTGTGAGTCTCCGTAATGATGTTCTATCTAAAGTGATTTCTGCGACTCCCACTGGAAGAGCATAGGTCCTACTGAAAAGTGATGTGTGCCAAACAAATGAAGCATTTTCGAACTTAAAATGAGGGTACCACGGGAACGCTATTTTAGCATTATTTTTGTGGTTATTGTTTCTAGGCATTTTCTGATGTGGCACGTGCAGTTTCTAAAAACGCTCCTTGTGCACCCCATAGTAACCAATCCGAGAATTGTGCAAGAGATGGCTTGAGGAACAGTGCCCGGTTTATGTCAATGCTTACGTGTTTCTTGGCACTAGATGACGCCAAGAAATGTCTAGCTTGTCGTTTCGAAATGTTGTGGCATTAACTGTGGCGGGTGTGGCATTAACTATGGGTAGAGTTAAAATACTCTCGGAACCACGCTAATGACGCCGGGTAAGCAGAAAATGTCCGTGGGTAGTGGGTAGTGTTCTTTTCTCTCCTTGCGTTGCGTTTATCGTAAATGAGAACATCAATACCAATCCAATGGTTGTTGCTTCTAGGCATTTTCTGATGTACTCTATTATACACTATGACACGTTACATACGCGTAAACAATGAAATGTCAAGCACAGGTATAGAAATTGAAATTACGATCAGAAACGACAAAGTTCAATCCTTTTCTACCCCCATTCTAAGGGAGGATTGATGCAAATATTTTGGTTTTATGAGGGTCACATTCGTAAATGTAAACAAGTGCTTGCATTACTCTTTTGTAGGTGAGACGTACCCAAAGAGGTAAAACGCATCCACAGGGGTAAAATTACCCATGTTATGGGAAGTAGAAAAACTACCTCCTATTTTCGTTGTGATTTTCTGCAATTTTTTAGGGTGTACAATGTTTTATATATCTTCTTAGTCCTATCTCCGATTTTTTGGTTGTTTTTAGTTTTTCTTCGGTTTGTTTTGTAATAAATAAGAGAATTTGACTCTTAGTCTTTGCCACTTCATTGTTAGTAAAGAAACCGGCATGGTTCGAATGACTACATGCAAATTCGTTCTAGTGAGCCAAAAACTGCCGTTGCATATTCACCTTCGTTCAGAACTTTTTAGTTCTTTAACCAGAAACCTAATAAGTATATGTCTTCACTTACTCCTTCAATCGCTTTTAACTTTCTTCTTATTCCCCGCTAAATATTGTACCTTCACTGTTATTTTCTGTTTTTATTTGGTGTGACTACTTCAATAAATTATGAATTTAATGTGTTTGTATGTATGTGGAGATTAACCAAATTCAAAGCGTGAAATACACGTAAACAGGGCTTGTCGCTTACGGAATCTTTTATCACTGTAAACGTTGCTCTTTTATCGGAAAAATTACTTTTGTGCAACTATTACTTTTATGTAATTTGTTGTATAGCCTAAAATATTTTTAATGCAAGGAAAACAATCGTAAGTACTTAATTCCAATGCGTTCACGAAACAAACTTCAATAGGAAGTATTATTAAAGGTTAATAAAGGAAATAAGACAGTATTTAACGATGAATCAGGAATTATAAGAGTACAACTAGGACACACGATACTTACTACTAGATAGAAAGAACACATTTATTCAATAATAACAAATTGATTTAAGCTCCAATAATTAAATAAACTAGCGCTACTCCAGAAATTAATCTATTGACCTTAATTACGGGTATTGTTGCCGCTATTTTTGTCTCGCAACGACTTTATAACTTTTAGTAGCTTATATTTGGTGTATGAAATCATCCAACGGCTTTTATCCAGTTTTAAATAATTTTTTCTGCATGAAGCACATCTCCATGAGAACCTATTTGTTAATAAGATCTTTTTCATAGGATCAGCATTACACTTCTCTTTACGAAAGTACGTAGCAATATCTTATCTTAATTTGTCATGCTAATGCAGCCACCTTCTTGACGAATTTCATTAAATTTAGTTGTTATTTGGTGAAGTAATCGTTCGCGTGTGTTTATTTCGACACTAATAACCAGCTTCAAATTCAAAATTATTGGGTGACAAGCAATAATACTTCTACTGTCAATCCATCGTTCAGTAAAATGCGCAATCAATCATTAAATCACGTGCTTACTGTTCTGCATTCAGTATTTATGGTAAGCCTCTGAATTCAAGCAGTGTTCCGTTAAAAATTGTCTAACAACATGTGGATTTTGAAGGTTCCATAATCGATAATTGTGAGTGTTATTAATACCATTTTTAGTAAATTCGACCTAATCTGAGCATAATATTCTAGTCAAAAATGTCGGACATTCGGCAAAAGACGAAACTGGTTTACAATCTTTATAGTTTTACCAAGCCTGTTCCAATTTTTGCGAAATTAGGACCGCATTCCTATATTACACCAACATATAAATTTCTCTATAACAACATGAATATACTACAAAGTAATAAAAAATAACGGTTGGTCCTAATCTCACAGACTCTTTATTAGAAAAGCTACCATTTATTAACATCTAAATAAGTATAGAAAAAAAATTGTTTTAATTATGAATGGATAACATTGAAAAATGTAATAATTGTCAGTTGTAGAAAGGTAAAATTGTAAAACAGTATGCGAATAACTGACTGAATGGCTATTAATAAAATTAAATTGATTCACGAACAAGGTAATGTAGTGTACAAGGTATTTCTTTTTATCTTACTTATTTACATTTTTTATAGAAAAATTCAAATTAAATACTTGCACTTATTATAAATAGAGCGCAAAATTTTCGCTTGCGTTCCAGCGGTGTTGAACCAAGAGAGGTTGGGGGGATACAGAGCTGCTTCGTTGCATGTCGGCACTTCCCGGCCTTCTATGCTGTGTGCTATGTGTAATACATATCGCCGTGCGAAGTTGATAAGTGTCGGAATTGAAGGCAAAGCATTAAAAATGTTGAAAATGGGTAGTAATGCAGTCTGTTTGCTAACAGGGTAAACACGTTTTTATGGCAATTTCCAGACTTAATATATACTAGTAAAGAAATCAGGTGTTTAGTTTGCGATAAAGTTTATTATATTGGAAACCATATGTGTGAAGGAACCATGTAAATAGCGCAACACCCAAATTTTAAAAAAACCGGAAGGAGACCGTATAAAGAGTTTCTATGTGATTTAACGATTATGTTAAGTGCGTGCAATATACTGTTTTGCAAACATCGGACAAACAATGTTTCTTAATTTTTGGAAGAGATACAATCCAACGTGGAAACTACCAAGTTCGTAGGTATTTGCCGTCAGTGCGCGAGAAGATTGAGAATTATGTGAGAACTGCAGTAAAAATGAACAGTTGTGGCTAACTATAGATGAAACTACAGACATTTAAAAAAATCCATAATATCCATTGTAGCACGGATAATGACCGTGAAAGGACCGTCGCACCCGTATTTGCTACCTTGTAAAGTACAGCAAAGATGTACTGTCGAAGCTGTTCATCATGTATTAGAACACTAGACAACTTTGAAATTTCACCAAAGCAAGTGTTAATGACGCTTACCGATGCTGCTTCGAACAGGTCAACTATTTAAAACTGTTCAACCGAATTTGCTTGTAGCAGACACTATACGAAAATATTATCCCGATGTGGATCAATTAATAGCACAGACGAAAGCGGTTTTCTTAAGTCACCGAAACATATTCGGCTATTTCGTTCACAGTGTCCTGACATACAGGAACCGCCGTAGCCAATTCTTGCGCGATGGCTAGAAGAAGCATTTTATTATTTAAACACTTTGAAAAGATTTATTATAGATTAGTGGTTTCATAACTGGACGCTAAAGAAGCACCTGCAATAAAACTAAGTCAAATGTAATTCCAAAATCCTCAAGTTGCAGCAGATTTAATTAAAAACATTAATTACGTTCCAGTAGCCAACGCAATAAAAAAAAATGCAAAACACTTTGTCCTTACGGGATTCGTGTGAAATTGTTGGCCACGTACAAACTGTGCTACATATTTTAGATGACGAAAAAAGTGCTTCAGTCAGAGAAAAATCTATAGAAACGTACGCTATGATACAGGTGTTGAAGGCCTCATTTCCGGATTTCTTTTTAGCCATCGAAGTATATTCGATAAGTTGTTTGCTATATTATGTTTGCGTTTTCATAAATTCCCTTATTGTTTTTTTGTTCTAAATAACGAGCACGTTTATTTCAGTTAACCCAGCGCAGTGACGCTACTGCTAGGCAATCGACTTGTTGCGCTCTAATTATAAAGCAGAGAAAAGTTGTCGAATTTTTAAAATATACTCTAAATTGTAAAATTGAAAACACTGCTTAGAAATTGTAGAATGAAGTAGAAAATCAATTTTATAACATTATTTGTATAAGGGGACAGACACAACATGTGAAAAATACTACCGGTAACTCAATGAATGCGATGGAACAAAGCAGTTTAATTTTTTTTTCTCTTATACACCTAACAAAAGAAATAATTTTCAAACCCTTTTTGATATAGAGCTGTGTACCATCTATAAGGAAGTAATTAAAACACTAAGCTGTTCATGAAGAAGAAACTGTCTACAACACGACTAAGGACCCAACAGAACTTCAAAAGTTGCAGATTCAAATATGAACTGGGCGCTCAGAGAGTCCTTCTTTTTTACTCAATTATCACTCACATAGAGTCGTTATGGATTATATACTGCGATTTTTATTCCCAATTAAAAGCCAAATATTTGCGACAGAAATCTCACGACTGACTCCGTGGTCTCTTTTTGCTGCTCATTTATTTTTTTTGTGTTTTACATGTCTGACATTTCGTACCACGAATGATATGATAAATATGAAAATGAAGAATAACAGTACAGTGTTTTTCTTATCATTGCTAAGAACAGCAACGTAACTTACAATTTTAATTTCCAAAATACAAAAGGATACACGCATCATCATCGCGTTCAATAGTAACAGTTTCTCGTAACATAGTAAGGGGAGATAGTACGCAAAAATACAATTGAATCCCGCACGATATCCCGTGCGATAGGTTGTTTATCACACAGTGTATAGGAACTTGCAAAAACATATTTCGCTCTGTATCAATTAATGTGTTGTGATACAGATATCGCTAGAACGTTCTATTTTGCCAGTTTCTACTCTAGAATGAGCTATGGAGTTCTGTGGCGGGATTTGGTTACTAATGCAAGAATGAAGTTTTCGTTATTCTGAGACGTAGAGAATCTTGTAAAGTACATTTTATATTGAACATTCTACTTTACATTTTATGACGTCTATAATCCCCGTCTATAGTGTTTTATTTGCAAGTTTAGAGCCAATTTCACATGAAGCGCTGCCCACCAGGATAATTGATTACCAGCTACCGCCATCGCTTAGAGCAGCTGTATCTCAAAAAATTGTATATTACCTCGGTTGCAAATTATACAGTAGCTTACCAGATACCAACAAGAGCAATAGAATCCAGAACGAATTTAAGATGTTAATCAGGAGAGTGTTACTTCAGGTCGATTCGCTAGATGATTTCTTAGCGCCAACGTTAACCAACACATAAATACAAATGTTAATGTTTTCGTTTGGATACCTTATACAAATTGACCGTGCAGTATCTTCTTTATTATCGATTTTAGAATAAAATGTTCTAAATAAACTGAATTATTTCTTATTATATAGAGTGTTCCGTTAGGACTGTATCGAATCAAACTTCGTTATTTTAAATGGAATATCATGTATATCATTACATCATTGTTTGATTCCTTGCTCAATTTTAGAGTGACTTCATGTAACATTCTGTTGGTTATATCTCAAAGACCTTTGAATGATCAAGTAAAAGAAACTCAGTTTAAAAAATGGATCTTATTAACGGTTGAAATTTGTAATTGTTAAATCGTTCCAATTACTTATATCTAATATTAATGGTAGAATTGATTAGTAATTTATAAATTAAATAAGTAGAAAAATTTCATCTTTCTCCTTTTTCTAGTTTCAATATCAGATGTAACAGTTAAGCTTTGTAGTTGAAAATTTTAATAAAAGCAATTGAATGAATGAATAGGTGTATGCAGGATATTCCATTTAAAATGACAAAGTTTGATTCAGTACAGCCTTAACGGAACAGTCTATATAATAAAAAAAAATAATTCAATTCATTTTCATTAATTAAAGTTTTAAAATATTTCTGGTCGCTTTTTTTAGACGAAAACAATAAATTATAAACTCTTCCATATATTTTATTTACTGGACAGTTTAGTTACAGGGACAACATCTACTTTTACACTCTGCGGCCAGTAGGCTGCAAATTTAAAAATGTGTTACACATTTTATTCTAAAATCGATAATAAAGAAGATATTGCGTCCTGCGTATCATATTAAGATTGAAAAATTACATTACGTTTGACATATTTCACAGTAATGATACAAGTAAAATTCTATTTAAAGCGTCTAACAATAAGTCAACAATAATAAAGCTAACAGAATGAAAAGATTATATTTTATAAAAGAATTATTATTACTATTATAGAGTTGTAGTCTTGTCGTGTGGATTGATGAAATCAATTATTTTGTGAGAAAAGGGTTAAAACAAAATGTAAATGAAATTCACCCAAATATTTTTGCTAAAAATAAGTACGTACAGAAAGGAAATATAATTACTACGTTGCGGTTGCGTGACTACTTTCAAGTTTAGTATTTATACGTGATCAAAACCGCTTTTTTATGGTAACCTAATAACCTATTGTGTCCGGATAATAAGGTATTATATTGTTTGTCTTACTTTGCAGATATCAAATAGAATCAAATCAATCAAAATCAAAATTCGTATCGCCTAACGGTTTCCCCGAGAGTCGACAAAACACGAGTTTATCTAGTCTCCGCCAATTTCGTGAAGCGTACGGAAAATGGAGAACTTTACTTATAACTAGAGTTGGCAAATACATCGGATTATAAGGACAGGCTTCACAGTCATATATACAATACATAATACCGTGCGTTGCCAATTATTAACAATGGGTGAAGCATAAGTTAAAGAAATAAGAAAATTATTATATAATTCCAGCCAACAACAATCGTCGGGAAGACCTATATTAGCTACTTTAATCTGTCATTCTCTTATCATCAAATTAATCTCTAAGATTTCTACAGCAAGTTCTCGTGTGTACGTTAGTCGTACACACTAGTCGTTTTCTTTGTCAATTAAATGTCTTTCGGTCCGTTTCATCTAAATTCTCAGTACAATTTAACGTTGTAGTGTTGCATGTGGGCAGGAATATCATCAAAGAACACAGAATCCCATCCTCAGTTGTGTCCTACATCATGTTACAGCAAAAATCTTTCCTTTCAGCATATATTTCTATAATAGTATATTTTCAAGGGTTACAAATTATTATAAATTAGAATAAAACAATTGCCAACGTATTTGAACAATGGTGAAAAACAACGCGAATTTTATTTGTGACTTTATGTCTAGTTGTCGCCTAGGCAAGTCGTACGAAGCATTTCCTCCAATTTAAATAGTCTCAAGTAAATATTTCAATTTAAAAGTTTGTAATAAGTGTGTTCAATAGTCTATTTGAGAAGAAAAGAGGTTTGAAGAACATAAACCTAGTGTTTATGTATTAGAAAATGATAAGATTTAAGGTTAGTGTTTATTTTCATTTATACGTCTTAAAACGTCTCTTTCCATCTGCCGAAAGAGTGTCTATAGACATTCCCGGATTCACGACCCGCAAATTTTAAAGAAAATTTAGAATTTCGTAAAATTTCCTAAAATTTTCCAAATTTCACCTTACCAAAGCATTATAGTATATATGTATAATTCTAAAATTTCTTATATGCAGCTGCTATTGCGTAGAACGAACTGAATAAGAGTGTTGAAAAGGCTGCAGCATTAGGAATGTTCCCCAGTTTGTCTCGGTGAACGATATTTGTCGTGCTGAAAAAATGTTTCATATGCCGAGAAAGACCTTTCCACATCTACGGATGTAAAATACGCATAGTTAAAGTAATGTTCGAAAGTTAAAGTTCGAATCTGCGGATTCATCATAACAAATTTGTTTTAATCTGGCAAAATCGAAGTCTTTGTTTAAAACACTCTGGAACTTTTCTAAAACACTAATATTTTTTATATCACTTGTAGCACATAGCAGCGACTACTATCGTTCGTTATTTGCGCTCTCTGCTCGATACGTCAGCTGTATTCTCTAATTTTATTATTACGTCAAGTAATCCTGCATAGGTATCATGAATAGTTTTTAGATCTGTTTCAACAGAAATATCTTGAAATGTTTCCCGAGTTTCTCTAATAGCCAGCTTTGAATTGTAAAACAACAGAGTTTATTTGTTAGAAATAATATTTGTAATTTTTGTAGCGTATCCAACATCATCCTCGTGATTAGTACACTTTTGCTAGCTAATAAGATTAGAAATGTCTGTTCAACAGGATCCAGTATACGCACTCTAACAATCAAAATTGATTTTTTTTCCAATCTGTCGTCTCATCGATACATAACCACACTTGGTTGGTAGTTCCCAACTATTCCAGATTATTCCAGAACCTTCGAAACTGTTCTTTACCCACTAAGTATAGCGGCAAACTGCATGCTGTGATCGTTAACAGCAAGTCAAACATAAATTGCATCATAAATTGGTCTCTCGATGGCACGCCATACTTTTTATTTCTATGAGGTACGCTATTTACACGTTTTCCGCGGTCATATTTGTCTTCCCAAAGCGAAACTTGAATCGGTAATACACGCGTAATCTGCATATGCGACTGCGAAGCCTGCCCTTATAATCCGACGAAAATTGCCAGCTCTACTTATAAGTGTTTGAAAACGTCAATATACCTTATATTACACTTAAAAAATTTCTATTATCACACCAAAATGAGCAGTATAGACGAGAATAGCCATTTCGATCACCTTTTTTAGAAAACCTTTGCAACACCATCAACAAATCCTTATGAATCAAGGCAGAAGATCGATAATAAAATGCTATATTATACCAGATGCGTCCTAATTAAAGTTCTCTGTCCGTGAGCTTCACGAAATTAGCAGAGACTAAACAGACTCGTGTATATTCGTCTCATGAGAATGGGTTCGTGTTGCCTACTGGTTTCCCCGAGAATCGACAAACAGGAGTCTGTCTAGTCGCTGCTAATTTCGTGAAGAACTTCAATCATAATCATCTGTAACAAATTTAATTGTACGTTCCTCAGCCTGAATCAAAACAACTCAATATAACGTAGTACCAAAATGCTTCCTAATGAAAATGTATTTTTAAATAATATATTCAAGTAAGTAACCAGCTTCTATGGCACTCTGTATCTTTCTACAGGAAACATTTTCGTACTATGTTATATTGAATTAATTCTTTTGTATCGGGCTGAAGAGCGTACGGTTACATTTTTGTACAGTTAGTTATGACTCACCCCGTATAGTAGTCGCCTCTACAAGAACTATAGACCATATGGTTTCGTGAATATTCTGCCCAAAATTAAAAACATGGAAAAACTCTATTCAAGGATTGTTTTATTAATATTGTGTCAATCCACGCTGCATTTTCAAAAAGTGAGATGGACTTTAATGTTTCAACAACAGGAATGTATCACATTTATTATTTATTCACACGCATCACAACGAAGAGTAGTCAAGCTATTCCGGGCTTGAGTTATTCGATATTATAGCGTTTCATTAGCAACCGTGAACACAGCTTTCGTTACAGCTAATTTATTCCGCTGGTAAATGAAGTGCATATCATTATGAGAAATGAGATCTTTAGGGAAACGATGACCTTTTCTTACCAGAATAATGCAAAACTAGCATCGTTGAGTTTATTTATGTTTCTTGCAGAAGAGTAGCTCTTGTATGCTGACTTATATAGTAGCGTTTTTTCTAGCTAATACGAAATGTATAATATAATTATATATAAGATAGTTTATTTATCCAACAGGCTAAAAGTCATTTAAGAGGACAGTATCTAAAATGTTCGACTTACTTGAACTTGGCATCGGATTTCATATGTTTTACCTGTACATAATTGTTGGTGTTTTTGTACAAACTGAATATTGTTTCCTGCAGATTTATCTGTTCCTCTTATTTTAAAGCTATCCCTTATCATTCTTATAAGCTCTGAATCAAAAGCTTGCTCCACATTAACAAAAGCAAAACATGCTGTTGAGCATTGCGCTCGTACCTCTTCAATAGTTTGCTTCAACTTTTCGATGTTTCTGCCTGACCTGCATCCACATTGTGCCTTGTCTAATTACTGCGCTATTATTTCCATCGGTCTTTTTTCTAGCACTCTTTCTTAAATGTTTTCCACTGCACTGAATAGCGAGATTCCTCTATAGTTTCCGCAATCTCTTGTATCTCCTTTTTTATGCAAAGGTATAATAAGGTATAGACTTCGCTTCCCAAATCTTGTTAAACAGGGTACTTAGTTGATTCTTCTCTACAGTGGTATAGTGATTTGGTCTTTATTGCTTCTTCCAGTTCTGTCATTTCTATTCTGTTTTCTGCGACAGTCCGACAGTCTTCCCTATAGGTGTTTGTCGCTTCTGATAGCGTATTTTTACGGACGAAGAACTGTCACATCTATTTCAATGTTTTCAGTATAAAACTCTTCCTGCGCTTTCTTTTTGTAGAGTATCTCCGATAATATTGTTCACGCAATGTTCTAATTGAGCTTTTACCACATATTAGATAATTTTTTAACCTTTCTAGATTGATGAAAGGCACGTTTGAAATGTACAATCGACAACTATCAAATCCGACTTTGCTTGAAATCTTACGACAACCAATTCCATTAATAACTAGGCTAATAAAAAGAAACATACATGCAAGATTTACTACTTGCTTCATGTTGTCATTTTTTTGTAATTTGCATACACACAAAGAAATATGAGATGATAATATGAGAAGTATAATATAATTTTTTATACCTTCCATTATCTAGGGACAACCACATTTTAGGTATAGAAAGCACGTGCCAGATATTAAAAGATAACATTAATGTAATAAAGAGTGTTCGATTTATAATAAAGCTTATACTACCCATCTCAGTTATTAACATTTTTCGAATAGGCTGCATGAAGAAATATTCTCTGGAGTGATGAGTCCAAGAGTACTCTGTATAATAACCAAAGCTAGTCAAGCCGTACGGAAACACGTCATCGCTAACATGGCCGTCCGTTCCTGCATATCGGTAGGAAATAAGAGTGCACAAATTCAGTTCCGCACAGATAGTGGAAGGTTTCACAGCGTTCCGATATCGATTTCTATTTTTCCCTGTTTTATATATTTCTGCTGGTCTTTTAAATTATCCGTAGGTTTAGATTTATGTGATGTACTGGAACGATAAAACCTATTGCGTGGCATATCTATGGAAGTGCTAAAAGCAATGTATTGCTGCGCGTGAATCATGGCGTACGGCTTGACCAGCTTTGATAATAACAATTGGGTGGATAATTTCTATTA
The DNA here is from genome assembly GCA_902654985.2 of Oryctes borbonicus. NCBI lineage: Eukaryota > Metazoa > Arthropoda > Insecta > Coleoptera > Scarabaeidae > Oryctes > Oryctes borbonicus. The sequence continues at coordinate 30,054 of LR736892.1, read as the reverse complement.
CTTCCTCCAAACACGACACTGTTTGAAACAAGTCGCACAAACTGTTCGCCATAATTGCTACTATGCGGACTATTTTTGGAGACTCATCGCTTCAGAAAATATCCATTAATGTGATGTGCCTAGTCTTTTACAAAACCTACGTTTGCTCTGATGTGTCTTAATCTTAATTCGCTGACAATACTAAAATATGGCTGCAATTGGGTCCCTTTTCGCAAGTTTTATAATTTTCTGCGTATTTTGTCAACTAATCTCATTATATGTTTTCACATTCCGTTTAAAATTATAGTAAGTTTTGATCTTATGTACGTATTTTTTAAATTAATTTTCTCTCTTGTACTGTACACCGTTTTGCACGACCCATAACAATAAAATCATTACCCTAAAAAACTAAAAAGATACCATCTTTTTGCAGCTATTTTGAAGTAATTCCGTACAACGACTCTTTCTTCTATCTAGAGCAATCCACTGCAACTTTATTGCACAGGCAAATAGTGGGTTGATTCGAAAGCTCGATAATTTCTTAGAGAATTCGGTGCAATCTTGACTTTTTCTACAAGTAGTTTGTATGTACTATTATAATACTAATTCGTGATTTTGAATCGGTTTAATTCCTAGTTAACTAATTAGAATTAAAATGATAGTTGGGGCGATCGACAACACAAGAATATTTTGGTGTATGACGTGTAATGAATATATTTGGATCCACTCTATTTTAAAGAAATTTTAAATAAATTCGTGTCTAATCGTTATTAGCAACGTCCCAAAATTAGGTTAGTTCGAGATTAACGTGCTAATTCGTCTCACAGCAGCCCTGGAAATCCTGCTGGGACTAACGCCGCTTCACATCCACATTCAGAAACAGGCTATATTCACACAGGCTATATCACGCTAAGCAGAATAAAGGGATTGCAGCGTGGAGATCTTAAAGAACATCTTAGAATCGAAGATCCGTAACATAAATTACCTGATGCATATTGCAAAAGACAAGATCTCTATACAGTACAATTTTGCTCAGCCTTATAAGGTGATCATTGAAAACCGTGAATGGGCATCCGGGCAACCTCAAAGCAAAAGAGGTACCCTGACATGGTACACCGACGGCTCAAGAATAGAAGGTGTTGGAGGAGGTATAGGCATTAGTGGACCTAATTACCACCTTAAAATGCCTACTTGTGCGTCCTCGAGACGGAGATACTTGGCGCAACCATAACTATAATCAGTTACAGTCAGGCAGTTCTAAAAGCTATCAAAGCCTATTCATATGATTTTGGTCCGTCATTCACGAATGTATACACAGTTTAAGGAAATTGGGACATAAAAACCACGTTACTCTGCGATGGGTCCCAAGCCATCAAGGAATCGAAGGCAATGAAAAGGTAGACGAGCTGGCTAAGGAAACAGCCACCATGCCCTAGCCCCTTCTGAAAAGAGCCGCATAAAACAAGTAATTAAAGTATGGGAAGACCTCGTACTGGGAAAATGTACCAGGACAAATAAAGGCGAAATCATTTATATCAGGCTCGCCTAAGACTGCAAAAATAGTGCTATCGTTCAGCAAAAGGGACCTTAGATTACTGGCGAGATTTCTAATAGGTCATGCAGCCCTAAAATATCACCTATTCAATCTAAGAAAAGCTTAAGATTAGACATACCGTATATCTGGAGAACATATTTTATGTAATTGTCGACAACAACACTTCAGTAAACTGTTCCTGACATTTACTGAACTGAAGGACGAAGATCCTAGAGTAATATTAAGGTTTATTAAGAGCCTCCATCTTCCATCTCTAACACATATAAGGGCATTTTGTTACAATAGACCTATTAAGGTCGCAGTGACTAAAGATATCTGTGCTTCTGCCCAATTATACTAATACTAATAATCGCTATTAGTGTATAGTCTATTAAGACTATAGCCACCGGCGTATCTAGGGTTTGGCAAACCCTGCCAGCCAAATGCCGAACCAACAAAATTGTCCACTTTCTAATTTTAGAGGAACCATTCAATAGAAAAGATCTAATTTCTGATTTTTTAAACAATATAAGAACGTTTTGTCGACTATTGAATCAATAAAAAAAGCATCAAAGCAACAAACACTTATTGATTAGACACAATTTACACTTGCATTCTTGATTTTTTGGGACTATAAAAGAAAATCAATTTCACCCAATTTAGTCATAACATAAATTTAACAAAAGAAAAAAAAAGATGAAGCAGAAATAAATCACTTTTTGAAGCAGTGAGAACAATTAGAAGCAACACATTAATTATTATTACAACCTTGCCCAAGAAACAGCAGTAACAATATTCCATTCCCCACGCATCATATCTTTAAAAATCCTTAATTCAAACACAATAAATTCTGCTTAAACAATTCAATTTCAGTACGTGATTAAATATGATTTTCGAGAAAGGAAATGCAACATGCATGCATAATACCTACACACATGTTTTGCTTGCTTTTACTTTTGCTCCCGAAAAAAAGTATTTTGAACACATGAACGTTGTTTATTTTTGGATTGGATTCAACGCAATTAAATACAATCGAAACCCATGTGTTTATTTTGAAAAATTACAACAATAAGCTGGTTCTTGTTAAAATAACAACACGAATAATCGTTAATCATGTTAATTGCATTTAACAGATTCGTAAAAATTTAGAAGAATTCGGTCAGTGAGAATCATCATAAATAACAAATTATGAAACGAGAATTCGAAAGTTGTTTGCAGAAGATAAAAATCGTCTGCTTCTTCTTCATCCAACACGCACACGCGAAGATGAGCAAGATGATACCCACACACACACAACCTCACGACAGAACAGCAAAAGTAGACGTAAACGTTTGCAAACTTACCGAATTTCTCGAGACCTATTCAACGATGTCCGTTCGCAAAACTTGAAATCACTTTTAAACACAGTTGAGTTTATTTAACGAAGCGATAGATCACAGCTTCCAAAACAATCGAAAAACTTTTTAGATAAACACACGGTAAACAAATGCTTGCGATCAAACCGAAAAACACGAACGCAAACTGGTATAGCTAGTACCGTATCTACTGCCCTCTTATTTAAGCGACCGTACAAATACAAGTCTTTACCGAATCCGGTCGGGCTGATGGACGGTGCCCGCATGCGCGTAACATTCAACTGGTTCTCGGAGTTCTCGAGACGCGAGATTGCACTTCTGCGGTCGTGTCCTGCATCAATGAGGAGAAGAGAAAAAACGACGAAATGCCAAGAAAAAAAGCACGTGCTTTGTTCGAATTTTTAGGTATGTAGATCTTGCTCGGTATAGCTGGAATAAATTGGCTCCGATAAATACCGTGACGATATCTGAATCTTGGGGTTCCGAAGAATACAACTGAAGAAATATTAAAGTAACCACTTTGTAATTGTTGTAGTTCGATGAACTGTTAAATTGTATAAAATTTGTTTAAATATATTTCTAATATTATATAATGTCTGGGTCTTTCAACTTCTTCGTTATTTTGAATGCAAGAATTAAGTGTCTGATCATTCAGCGTAGTGCAAAATTAATGCAAGACTTAAGATGTAGCGCGACTGTTTGCAGATTTTAAATTAATACGACCGTTCGAATAATGGTGTAGTACAGACACGGCAAACTGCATCAATCACCATTTCCACATTTGTCGTTGTACTTGCATAGCAAAAAGTGCTCGCAAACGTACCATATAACGTTTCTGTGTAATAATTATAACAAGAAAATTATTATACTATTTGGGGGTAGACGACTCCATCGAGTACATACAACATTTATATCAGCGTTTGTTTTGCAGTTTTTACTAATTACTCGGTCACATACTAAAAACAAAAAAAAACACATAGCAGTAACATTTTAATTATAATTCTCAGGTTCGATAAATAAGTAACCTTCTTCGTAAATAACTTTACGGACAAAAATTAACAATGCCTTTTAGAAATTAATAGAAACTCCAATTAATCAATCATTAATTCGAATAATCCATTGGTAGGACTTTCGAGTAGCTCCCATCGATTGGCTGATTTATATGTATATTAACGAAAAGCTCATAAATATTAATGAAAAACTCATTCTTTATTTTTAGCAATTGAAAAGAAAGTATTTAAAAAGGTTTAAAAAGTGCCATTTTTAGATTATGTTCGCAGGTTTTTTGACGTTTCTGAAGAAAATTTCGATTGATAGTGGTACATACTAAAAGTTACTAAAAGTAACCTACAATTACAAATTCACTAAATTCGCTAAATTCAAAAACGAACTAGAAAACTAATTTCAGAGCTTTTCTCTACGCAACATGAATTAATGTTTATAAATGTAAATTATCTTTTATAACTGTCCGCTAAAATGTTTTCGGCTTATGACTTTTTGAGGCCTTACCTACTTTCAAAGTATTTGATGTCGTCAGCAGTGCAATTAACAAAGTTAACAAACATAGAGAAAGTATTTTAATATTTAGTGACATTAAAGAATATATTAGTTTAATTGCATTCAAACTAATTCACTACATTATTGTGAATTAAACATTTTATATTTTGTGTAAAAAAACTGAAAAAAGTGGTTTTTTATTCCTTTCTTCCCATTAATAGTCTCCCAAATTTAAACGTCCTAACACAGTGACAAAGCGAAATTGGTCTTCACGTTAAAAGATAGAAACTTGCTTCTTTTCTTTTATTATCCAAGGGGCACTGACCCACACAAATAGATTCACAGAATAAAAATACTAATACAAGTTACAGAATTACCCTGTTGACGATATACTCTAAAAGTCTGTAAGGTTTCAAAAAGTAAGTCACAACTCGCGAGCAAGCACATAACGATGACGACGATGGGGCTATTCGGAAGTACAGAAATATGGGTGCTAACTCCACTTAGGGGAAGCCTGCTAACCAACCACTGCATTCAGCCGGTTCCTATCAATCCACTAGGAACTGCCCGCGCTAGTCCGAACCTCAGTGGAAGGAAACTAATTGGTTCCCGGTGGGCCTTCCTTCCTCCGTGCTCCCCATGTTAGACAGGTTCCCTACTCAACCTTCGACAACTATCGACTGTCGACGGAAATGAAACCCAGGGGTAACCGGGCTGTAACCCTGCCCAAATCGTGCTTGTTGGATTGTTCGTTATACAGATACCTGGAATTGAGTCAAACCACGATCTAGCTCCAGGCATTAGGCTAGGGCCAAGATACGGCCGACGCGGTAGAATATTGCATCCTCCCCTATGTCAAATTGCCCTCATATATAAATCTTAGACATGCATTTTATATCCGTTGTAAACACATTCTATCAACAGTATTAAGGCAATGATAATAAATAGGCAAAAATTAAGGTGAAAGAGCACAAGTGACTCCCACAATATTTTTCTTAGATTTAGGTTCCTTCCAATCCTTACTGCCATACAAAAGCTTTAAATTATAAAATGCTTTTTAACAACAGAAGACACATGCTACTTAAAACGCAACCCAGTATCCAAAATCAACCTCAAATTACGGGCACTCTCGGAATGAAATAAATTAACATTATTAATTACTATTTTAATGTCGTCCAAAACAGCCGCATTAGCCTTCTTCCGAGACACAAGATTTTCTCGGATTAATAGATAAAGAGTGTCGTGCAGACTCAGTCGAGGCCAGATCAGAATTGATTTTAAAAACACTGTCATGCACATTAATGGTTGAAAAAGAGTAATAGAGTTGCGCATCGTCAGCATGCATGAGATAATTGCAATATCTTAGACTTTTCATAATGTTAGATGTATAAAAGGGATCCCAGTATACTACCCTGTGCAACGCCCGATGTAACCAGCTGCACGGTTGAAATGTCGCTATATAAGTAATTATGGAACAAATTTATTGTTTCAGATGTAAATTCAATATTATGCATAATAGCCAAGAGGATGGAATGATTTAGAGTGTCGAAGGCCTTAGAGTAATCAAGCAGAACCAATATCGTGACCATATTTATCATCAATGCCCATGAAAATATCAGCTGTTACCCTGACTGTTCATTCGGTAATGTGTCGTTTTTATCCAAGTAACAACGTGTTTGAGTATTTATGATTCTATCCAAGACCTTCGATAGTACGGGAAGAATAGATATAGGAACTGTGAGTGACTTAACTCACAGTTGTAGAAGAGTTAGTTTTAGGTACAAGAGTAACAATGCTGAACTTTCAACAGTCAGGAAGCGCGCTTTCCAACAGGCAGGTATTAATCAAATGTGTAATAACAAGTAGTATGAATGGACAACACAGCAGCAACATCCTTAAAGATACACCGTCTGCACCGACTGCTTCAGATTTTATGGAATCCAGTGCTGATTCCACGTCTGATATGTCTACTAAGTTAAGAGAAATTGTTATTTTTATAATAATTAATTAGAATGGGATTCGCATTGTCACCAGTCATGAAGCTACAAAAATGATTATTAATCATGTTAACATCCGACAAATGTGTCGGTAACTGAGTGTTATTGCTTTTGTTATAAATATTTAAGAATTTTAAGTCCTGCCATAAGCGTCTTTAATCACCACTCCTCAAGACATATTGTAAATATCCTCTTTTCTCACGACGTATAGCAGAGGTAGTTAAATTGCGTAACTCCTTATAGTAATTAAAAGTAGCGGCTGTTTTCTTAAGCTTGGCCACTTTAAGTGCTTTGACTCTTAGCGACATCATGTACCTTAAGTTATCAGTTAACCAAGGAGTTCGAGATTTTCTAAAAAGGATTGTTCTACAAGGAGCATGTACGATATATACAGTGCCACGGCACAGATTCTAAATCACTACAAAAGTTGTTAAAATTAAACTTTGCCGTAAGTGATTCCACCAATACTATGAGTAACTGTTTTTGTTTTTTTTTTACCTCTTATATTCACGAAGATATTTGACATACAAAAAAATTATAATTAAAAACAATTATTTTTTTTAATAACTTCTGACGGGTTCGACAATTTGAATTTTTTGAGATTTTGAATCAGTACCTAAACTGCAAAACCTTGTAAATTTCATCAAATCTCCATCCTCAATGATAAGAAAGTTACTCATGCAATCACACTCGATTTGGGGCATACGATTTGTGCTTGTAATAAGCCAATTCCTACCATGTATACAATCATGTACATATTATTAAAACAAGGCATTTTAATAGTATAACCTATAGGAATTACCATATTCAATGATAAATAAACAAAACTGCAGAAAACCTACTATGTCCCATTAAACATTATTTTGAAGCATAAATAACTTAATTCTATTCTATTATAAATACCGTTACAATCCTGTACGTGTCGAAATAACCAACAAAAGAGATCTTTAGAGGTTCAAATCGTTCGGCATTAAAATTACAATAAAAGCCACAATCATATTTCCACGGTATGTTGGCCCTTTCAAATCCGCTAAAAAAAAACTAAAATTATGAGGAGAGAGATTTTGTGCCGCAAAACGGATTCACGAACTACACACACTTTCGAACCTGCATACGCCGGTCTATCGACAGACCGTAACACACATAATTATTTTAATATGTACTTCTATCACATATACAAATTAGCTTATGTTGTACTGCGAACTATAACAAAAATTAGCGCATAAAGATACACGACAATAGAATGCATCTGCAATAATTTGCCTATGCGAAATAGGGCGTTGATTCTTTTGAACAAAAATATGTACATATGTGTATTTCGAAACGAATTTGCATTTACCGGAATTTTTAGTTAATGTTGCGCCGGAGTTATAGAGAAAATTGTTTTGTACTGTGGGATAAACATGTATTGGATTCTATTGTGATTCATTAAAAAATTATGAAAATTTAATACAGTTACATTAAATGAACACATTGTGTTTCGCGCAAGCTACCAGTAATATGAATTGAATATTATTTTTGTCATTATAGTGTTAAGTGGCAGAACCTTCCTGTATGATTTGTGTCAACTCGCCACATTTTCTAAATTTCATAAAAACCAAATAATTATTTTAATGCATTCTATTAATTCTACATGTTACATTAATAATAATAATAATGTCCTTTACTTCTACTGAAACGTAACAAGGAAAGTACACAGTATAAACAAGCGTGAAACTTCAAAGAAAGAAAGTGAGATATATCACATTTCATAATAAATTTAATAATTAATAAATTCCTTTAACATATGTATATGGTTCAACATTGCATATATACGAATGTCATTCTTATTAATTTTCTAAAATTTGTCTCAGACTTTATATTTTCAGGTAATTTATTAAATAGCATTATACTACTGTATTGTACGCCTTTTGTAAATTTTGTCAATCTGTATTTTGGAATATTATAATTAGCTTTGTACCATAGTACCACATTCATGAATTTTTTCATTTTCTTTTAATCTCGTTTTATTTTAAAAATTGAAGATAACACATTCATACATATAAATTCCAAACAATGTTAATAAACCGTTCGCTTTAAATAGTGATCGAAGAGAGACACCGTATTTCAGACCCAGCAGTGCCCGCATCTCTCGTTTCTGTAAAATAAAAACTCGTTCCACATTCGACGAACATCCCCATAATATGATTCCGTATCTAATGATTGACACAAAATAAGCATAATATACTGCTTTCATAGTTGTAAAAATCGTTATTTTCTGTAATATTTTTAATGGAAAACATACACTACTGTGTCTGCCACATATCTATTCTATTTGTTAATCCCATTTTAGGGTATCATCTATAGCGACACCCAAGAACGAACAATGTTTAGTTAACTGAAGTTTTTGGTTATTTAAAGTAATATTACTCGGAGTTTCAGTACCTTCATTACATTTTTAAAAAAGGCAGTGGGTTTTATTTCTATTTATTTCCAAAAGATTTTGCTGAAACCATTGTTCCATAAAATTTAGAAGTATTGAACCATTTTGAGTTAAGCAAGGAAAATCAACGCCACTAAACAGCAAGTTAGTGTCATCGGCATAGTTCACAATTTGTTGATTGCTGTTGGAGATATTTTCAAATATATCATTAATAAAGATTAAAAATAATACAGGACCCAGGATACTGCCTTGTGGTACTCCAATATTTCTAGTTGTTGTATTTGAATACGCCGAACCACTAATACTGTGTAGCTTTACGGTTTGTTTTCTGTCAGTTAGATACGATTTGAACCAGTCATTAGCTGTGCCTCTGACACCATAACACTCCAACTTTGCAAGCAAAATAGAGTGAAATATGGTGTCAAACGCTTTCGATAGGTCTAAAAAAAGACCACATACTAAATTACTGTTTTCTAATTACGATGTTACTTATCAGGGTTTAGCGCAAGCACATATCGGGAAAGAGTACATGTTAATTTATTTATTTAATTATAAATATTATATATAACCCACTTACCTTATACGTATACACAAATAGAACAAGATTGCTGAAAAGTCTGCAGCATTAGGTACGTTTCCACATTTGTCTCGCTGAAGTGCGTTCATCAATTCGACATCTACAGATGGAAAACGCATAATTGAAATACTCTTTATGGTATAAATAGATAATGCATCAGTTACACCAGCGCCAATTTGTATTAATTTGCTAAAATCAGAATATTTGTTTATAACTTCCTCGAATTTTTCCATAACACACATACTCTGTGTATCACTCCACAAATGACAACGCACTATTTTTAAATTTTTCTATCATATCAAATAAACCACCATAATTGTCGTAAATGATTATTAAATCTATTTCAAGCCAATTCTATTAGCTGCAGCTTTGTCGGGATTGAATTGTAAAACCACAAATTTTATTTGTTAGAAATATTTTGAATACTAAGCTGTCTTCAACAATGATTCCCAACCTGTGAGAATCGTCACTGGTGGTTCGGGAATACCGGGGCACCGTCTGTGAAGTATTTGAAATTAATGCATCCGTCTTTGGATAACTTAACTACAGCTTTGACCTTTTTTTCGTTGTCTACGCGCACAGATGATAGATACCTGCGTAACGTTTTCCAAGATAGTAGCTCCCAGTTTGAATTGTATTAATTCCAGAAGTCTTGAAACAGTTTTTTTTTCCAGTAGGCGAAGTTGCAACCCACACTCGAGAAACGTGGATCCAACATAAATTGCTCTCTCAATGACACACCACTTTTTCCATTTGTGTGCTGTATACTACTGACATGCTCTGTACAGTCGTACTCTGTACTTCTGTCAGCAGGTTTATCGCAAGTTTTACTCAGTATTTAAGCACCATCACAATATAAATCCGGAAATTCACCGATAGACTTTTTTACATTTTCAAGCGATGGTCGCCATTTGCGCTTCTGTACCCCCAATATACTATGAATTGAACAAACTACGTTCGACTAACTCGCGTAGAGATACTAGATAAACTAACACAAAACGTGGCTGCTCGTTTTCTGCATTGCGCGTGTTGTTACGTACTGGATACGGTCCACACTGGCCCTCTCTACTTATGACATTTACGCCGCGCCTCCACAAATGCACCCCAACTTTTTTTTAATGGAATAACCCATCGTGTGGTAACTCAAATGAAAGCTTATCTTCTTATGATAATGTTGATGTATTACTAGCACATCATTTTTATTAAGGTTTCCCTTTGTTCAATTCCACCTGCATTTTTTTTTTTCGTGACAATAGTGCACACTATTACTGAAAGACATCTATGGTGCTAAGCAATATGCTCTTGTTTTGTGTGTAGTTTTTAGTGAAAGACTGCAGCAAGTCAATTTTTGTGACTAATTAAAACATAAGGTATTTTGATAGGTATAACAATTGAAAGCTTTACATTTGCTGGATACTACATACATACTGATTTAATAGGGGACTTAAAGTTGGGATTTGTTGAGTATTTAAAATTTAAAGGCGCTTAGGACTTTCTCTTGAACGTACACGAACTGAACATGTAATGTCTGCCATGTTCTTGTCAGTGCTTTGATTTCTTTGCCAAAGAAAATCTAGGTATAGGTCATTTTTTATTTCTATTTTCTTTAATGTTTTCGCTTTCTATTTATTTGTTAAATAATTTTTGTTGTTATCTCCAGTTCCATTGCATTTCCGGTTTTACCAGAAGTAATACACATTTTTCTTATCTTAAAAGACACGTTAGACATTTGCATCTTTGGAAAAGCAATCGGAATTCGGATCTAACGATAACTTAACGGTGTCAAATCTCACTTCTAAGAGCGCAATTCTTCTTATTTTTAATCATTTAATCCTGCATTTTTTCCTATTTTCGTTCTTAGTTTTCATTTTCCCTATTTTTACATATTCTGTTAAATCACTTTATCGAATTTAGGAAGAACTTTCGACACTTTTCAAGTCTTCTTCGTCATAGGACGGCCTTCCCACGAACTCTGTAAAATAAAGTTAGGATGACGTCACATAGGCAGAAACATGTCCGTTGGATAGTTTTCTCTGCCCACATTGCTTTTGTCGTAAGTGATTCCATCAACACCATGAGGAGCTGCAGTAGAATTCTATAGGTTAAATGGAATACTTTATTGATATACTACATGACATGGAAATTACAACGCCAAGAAGGCGTGCAAATTTGTTAAACTTAGCAGAAACGGGTAACTATTCAAATGTAATAATGGATCATGATTTCAAAGAAAAAGAACAAAATATTAACACGATTTACTTTTATTTTTATTAATAATGTGTTTGGGCCCACTATTAGTTTCTCCCTCAATTTGTGGCGTTGATACCAGTAGGTGGTCAATGTCCTCCTGGAGTATAGTGTCCCAAGCAACCTGTAGTTCATACCGAGAGCTTCCGGTGTTTGCGGAGGATTCACAAGTTTTTCGATTTTTTTTCCATAATGTGCCACACGCTCTGGGTAGTCATGGCCAGATATTGACAAGATCCTCTTCGAACCAATTTAGAGAAGTTCTCGCTACGTGGGGACAGAGAATAAGTCTTTTAATGCCATTAGGTGAGCTGACGGTCTTGCACCTCAATAGTTCATTTTCGGCCCATGGCTTCTCATCGGCGACTTTCTTAGCCTCCCTTAGTCCATGACTGATAACAGCGCATGATGGTGGATGCGCTGCTGGTGCTGTCGAATTTGCTCAACTGGCTATAACTGCCGCATTACCACAGTCTATGCACAATCAAACCTTCAAAATTCATTAAACAAAGGTATGACAAAAGAAAATGGCGAAAATTGAGTCAAAACTCTCAACAAATACACTTGATATTAATATCACAAAAGATTGCATTAAGTGACGGCCACTTGAACCATCGCAACAAAATTATAATCAGTTATTACCTTTGAATAATTACACGTTTCTGCCAAGTTTGGTAAAAAACTTTGGATTCCTCGTTGTTGCAATTTCCATGTCATGTAGCATATAACATTTGATTCGGTCAACCATTTTCTCTAGGTATTTTAATTTCCGCCAAATAGCAGGGCAAAAACATGCAAAAATAAAAAATTTGGCCTTCATGTTGTAACCAAAAACTATATTCTCGTTTAATTAAAATGTTTCTTCACTTTAACAAATCATTTTTAACCTTTGTTAAAGAATCTATATACACTAGCCGATATTTTAATTTAAGAAAAATCTATGTTTCTATGACATCCAAGATTGCACGTATACTCTAGTAATTCTCCTTTTTATTTAGCAACAGAATATATTGCAATCATACGTTAAGGGAAACTCATTTTCCTGTGCAACTATTGCATTACTTGTAACAAAAATCATTGGTAGCGCGGAAAATGAAGTAAACAGGATGAAGAAAGCAAACGATATTTCTTAAAGTAATTTATTAAGTAATTAAGATTCATAAAATATTATAAAATAAGTTAGAATGGTAAACGTATTTAAATAAGCAATATAAATACATACAAATTATGATTGCACCAAGGTTGTAAAAAAACATGTTTGTGCATTACCAATTTAAGTAGCTTCCCAAGCTACTAAGTTACATATCTATAACGTATTGTATAAACATCGTTTAAAACTTAAAGATCGCCTTAAAATACTAACTAGACAACAGAAAAATCAATACTGGTATTACATTTGTTAATACAGAATCTTTCAAGATAACCGCCTCATAAATAGAAAAACTATTACGAATGTTACTGACAACAACCCACAGACTCCACACAAAAGATGCTTGCATCATTTAACCTCCTTAGATGGTTTGGAGTCGCCACTTCTTATCTGAGCACGGCTGAACATTTCTCAGTGGTGACGAACGACACCAACACATTTTTCACAATGGGTATGTCAGATCTAGTTCTAGACCCTTTAAACAATGCATAATATTCCGTCCAAAATAACAATGTTCGAACTCATTTCCGGTTTAATCAAAAATGCTAACAATTGAAAATAAATTTCGTCTGTATCATTCACCAACATTTCAAAAATACGGTTTGTACAAAATGCATCTTTTGAAATTTAGTCAACTAAAACCGGTTTTCGAATTTCAACATTGTCAAAAATCCGATTTAGAATTCGAAAATCGAATTTCTACGAGGTGTAAAACATAGGTATGTACATAAAGCAGACACGGGTATAAGCGATTTGTAGATGGACTAGAAGATGTGCTGAAGCTGAGCAGCGGTATTTTCGAGAATACTCCTTACACTGATAGAAAGGATTCTTTAAATTTAAGAAATTAATTTCTTTTAGCATATTTTTTTGTTTCAAAACATTATTTTTTACACTCGAAAAAACACGCATTTTTAATGAAGAAATGTTTCTTTTCGCTTATTCCTTTAAGATTCGAAACAAATCTTATAATTTCTTTAAACGAAAGTTTATTTTCTTCCAAATAAAGAAACTGATAAATCAAACTTGGCCCAACACGCTTGGGAAGATCACAGAATTAATTGAGATAGCGCGTCGATTCTAGAAAAAGAAGACCATCAAACCAGAAAGCTCTTGAAAGAAACAGCGTACATGGCTATGACATCAACTGCCATCAGCACCCCGAGCGTGGAATTAAAAGATGTCTGGCTCCCGCTAGTTCCCGAGACCATTACCACCACCAACAACAACCGCAGTAAGGAATAGGACAGACTAAAGGCAGCTTCTGTGCAATCCAGCCTGTGCGCGCAGAAACAATGGCTACTTCCACGCAGGTATATGTAGCTTAAATATAGGTTTTAAGGGTAATTTCTGTCCCTCCCAATAGCTTGGTGGTCAAACACGAGTGATAGTGTGATTACAGATAACTCTGGTTTGAGCCTCATTTCAGTCGCAGGTGGTCATTAAAAAAAAGTTTGGGTGAAATATATATATATATATATATATATACATATATACTTGCGAAAAAACTATGAGTTTGGCAAGAAACAGCCCTCACTGGGGCTATCCTGAAGACGGCAGAAGAATGTCGGCCGACGCGTCGGATTCTAAAATGTGTTTCACAACAAAAGTGATTATTCTTTCATTCAAAGAAATATTTAATGTAGTAATAAAAGAAATATTTCTTTGTGTTTAAGAAATATTTATTTGACTCTATTAAAAACGACCATATCTTTGAGGTATAGTATATTGCTTGATTGAATTGAACGAAAGAAAGCTTTATATCACTGTAAATTTGTTATTTGTAAGTAAATACTGTGTTACTATCAGCTTTAAAATTATTGAATGAGAAGATTTTAAAAACCACTAAGGGTGGAGTAGATTAATTGATATTTTCTTCAAAACTAAGTTTTTTACATGTGCAAAGGTCATAATATTGATAATGCTTATGAAAGTTGACATGAATTGAATAGAAGCATCGGAGAACGTAAAATTATACAAGTTATTTCACAAAAACTCCAAACTGAACACCCTGTATGCTAGAATATAATTCTATATTGTGCAGCACTTATCCCCGAATATTTTTTTATTTTAAAACTTTTCTGTAATGCTCAGAAAAGGAATTATCTTCCGCTCATGCGTTAGGTTGATACGCTGTATAAACCCGGTTTCTAATTTTAAAAGCAGGTTTTACAATTTCATTTAAGGAAAAACGGTTTGAGCTAAAAAGTTTTTAAAAACCGACCAACACGATACAATTATTGTGAATGATTCTGTGTATTCGACAACAAACTTAAATACTCAAATTTTCGTATCTTTTGATTAATGTTTTATTTTCTATTTTATACAAATTATTACAATCACTCTCTACCGCTGTCCTTTCATTTGGAACACTCTTTTGAGGTGTTTGTGATCCTAACTTATCTTTGTACTTAATCCAACTTTTAACGTCATCCTTTACGTTACCAATCCACAAATCCACTGTAGATTTATCCAAAAGTACAATAAAAACAAACAAAATGTATCCTTGCAGAGACCCAAACACGCAGAAAATATACAAGCAAATCAACGTAATTAAATTATACGGTAGAATCTCTGCCATCAGACCGAACAACCACATAATACCCAACATAAACAATAACATGATACCAAGACGCGACTGCAGACCTGCTCCGTTAGGTTGCGCTTTGCTACTCCATACAGTTACCATTACCGACGCGAAAATCGCGATATTAATTAAAATAATAGCACAAATTGGAACAATCACAAAAAAGTACAAAGCATTGTCTTTCACGTAGCAAAAGTGCAAATTCCCACTTCTGTAACTATTCGGAAAAAAAAATAAGGCTAAAGCAACTAGAGCGGCTGGTGTCAACCAACCTACTACTGTGTGAATAATTGCATTCGAATCGTCTTGAAAACAATCGAAAATTCTCACAAATTTAAGATATTGAATGCGCGCTATTATCAACATCCAAAAGAATTTCGACAAAACTACATAATGGAGAACTGCAGCGACCTTTACACAAGCTTCGCCATTCTCAAATAACTGCCAATCTGCTATATATAAAAGTATTGTCTCCAGAAACATGCTTATTCCTAATTGAATTGTATTCGAACGCTTTTTATACCAGTCTTTAAAAAATAGAGCGGTCGCTAGGATTACTAAAAGCCCCGCCATCGATAACCCGCAACCAAACGACGTAATTAACTTTAGAAATAATTCATGATTCTCTAATGAATTTATCATCTTGCTGACGTCATTCTCGTCTTTTATTCTTGTAGCATTCTCGTTCAAAACTAGCAAACCGAAATGAGTGATATGAGTGAAGCTGCATTGTATTAGTTGTTCATCTTGGTAGAGTCCTACATATTCACCACCGTTTGTCGACCATTCCCCATGCTTTTTTTGGCCATAATCCCAAAAAGCGCAAGCAGGCTGCGTAATGGGCGAAATTGGTTTAAACAATAGGCGAACTGGAACGTCTATTGTCTCTCTCAATCCTGGAATGTTTACGCTAATTATTCTGCTGCTTATAGCCCTAGTATCATCTCTAAAGTCTTTGAAGAAACCATCGTTGTAGAAAACAGTGTTGATAATTTTAAAATTCATTTTCTCCTCAATGCTAAAATTCGCTGTTAAATTTTGAATGTAATTCGTTGGTAAATAAACAGCTAATTCCAAATTTTCTAAGTTTAGATTATCGAATGTCTCATTCCAGTACAAATTAATTATTTTATAATTAGAGAAGTCACCGTGCCCGTCACTATAGATCGCTAAACCTATCACATTATTAACAAAGGGAGAGGTAATTTGGCTTATGAGATAAGGCTGTATTATAACTGTTAAATTTACAACATCATCAGCTACGTTTGCCATAAAAGTCTCAATGGAATCCAAAATTTTATCTGTAGAATTGAATTGTTTTTGTGATTCCCCCAACACGCCAGAATCGATTTGCATCAAGCGGTTAACGTTTTGGAAAAAAATGTGCGTAAAACGACTGATATTTCGTATCACTGACATAGTATTTAAACCTTTAGAAAGTGCATTTACGTCCACCGTTGTGAGTTCTTGGAAATCATTCATTTCCATTGTGATATTCTCAAAAGCATCTAAAACGCGACGTAATCTGCAAGTCCTCTTAGGGTTATGAATACCATTTAAAGCATTAATTGGAGATTTTAACCAAATTTCACATAAGCTGGTTGCTTTCCTGCTTCTCAAAAACAAATCAAAATCCATGGTCATGCTCCCCATTTCTATAGCATCTTCAATTGGCCCATTGCCTTTAAACGAGGTGTCGATGTTAAGATCGAATTTAATATACATATCCTCTTCCAAAATTTTTTCTTGAAACACGAATTCTTCATTACGTAAATCCTTCAAATAATTACACGCGGTATTAAATTGCTTATTCAAAATTTTACCGCGTTTATGTAAATCGGTTTTGCAAGACTCCGTGTATAAAAGCTTCTTTACATCTGCAATGGATTGGATTTCTTGAGAGCCTAAACTAAGGCCTTTTCTGCAAACAAATTGCTGTAGAAATTGCTTTTCTCCTGGATCGAGGCAATATTTTGTGTCATTTAGATAAGCAACATCTATGCAATGTGGTGCAGAAATATAGTTACCAAACTTTCGATGTTGCATACTAACACAATTGTAATTCAAATATAAGAGTGTTCCATAATTGCTCTGAAACAAAATCAAAGAAATCATTAGAGTACGTACTTTGAATTAAGATAATGGATTTGAGATTGTTTTCACTATCAGCAGCCGTAATAGGATGCAAGCTTGAGTTCTAGATAAAGTTAGAAAGAAACTGTGTTAATATCTGTGTAGTTATATACACACTAAATAAAATGGTATTTACGCTTTCGTCCGTTCAATTTTTATTTATACTTTCCCCAATTAAGTTTTTTTTTTCCTGAGGAATTCTCTAATGGTAAAGTTATAATTCGAAAACTTACTTCAACAAAATGTAATGATATTAGGCGACGAAGCGCCTAAATTTTGGGCAGCATTTCAATACCTTAATTTGCGAAAACAAAAACGGCGCATACATATTTATTTATTTATTTACTTATCAGAACTTATGTTGTGAAACGAAGAGGAAGCAGCCGATGAAAATAGCAGTCACATTCAAATAATTAATTACCTTCAACCGATCCAGCTATGTGAAATATTACTTTAATGGCGTAGCGCATGCCTTAAATGTTTGTCAAAAGGGGACCTCAACAAGTTAAGTTAATTTCCCTACAGATTCGTCAAATCGTCATTTTTTCATTTTTCATTATTTTAGAATTTTAAGCAGTTAGAAGCCTTTGACTAATTTATCCTAAGAAAAATGCATTTAAAACTTATCCTATTTTATTTCAAAAACTTGATCAAACATGACAAAAAGCAGCAAAGGCAATTAAATATAGAAATACAACGTATTGAAAGGAATAGTTTCGATAATAAGAATAATGATACGTCAATGTCGTCTAGCGTTTCAAGGATTAACAGGAAAAGTATGTCAACCAGGAAATGAGAATTTTTTGACAATTGTAGAGTAACTAACCGAATTTGATCTTGTTATGGGTAATTTTCGATATATTCAAAATGTATTTGAGCTCAAAAACTGGTCTATCAGTTGTAAGATCCAAGATGAATTGATAGCTTGTACATAGCCACGCACTTCAGGCCGAAATTGCCACCAATGTTTAACAATAGAAATACTTTTCGATAATTATTGACTGTATATCGGACTTAAGCAATTCCGAACAGCTATCGCTAATTTTAAGACGTGTAGTATTAAAGAACACCAACCAAATATGTGCAATTGAAATACTTCGTCGGACTCTTTGAAGCTATTGATGCTGATACTACAGGCCACGGTTTCACAGATTTAATCATAAAGAGAAACTCAACAAATTAGACCTATATATTTTCAATATTAGAAGACAAGGGTGTGACAATGGATCGAACAGGAAAGAAGTGCAGAAAGGTCTTCTTTCTACCATCTGCCTGTCACTCTTTGTGTTGGTCATAAATAATGCTGCCGCTTGCAGAGAAATTGTTTTTTTTTTTTCAATAGTTTAAGTATTTTTTTCCAGATCATCAAATAATGGAGTGTTTTAATTGCAAAATTAGAGGAACGTAGGTTGACAATTACGAAGTATCACAGGCAGAATAGATGCTATAAAGTCGTCGCGATAGTTTACGATGCACTATTTATAATAACAGAAAGTACCAACCGAGATGCTGAAACCAAGCACAAAGTAGTAGGATTGACGGCAAAAACAATTGGACAGAAGAAAAAAAAATTGTTATAGTTCAGCATTTTATGTTTCTATTTTATTTGCACTATATTTACATGTAACAATCACAGTAACAATAGCTGCAAAAGAATTGGTTCCTAAAGAATTATCATATATAATTATCAGCTTTATTTTTTTTTTTTATTGATGGTGTGGCATTTATACAATTCGCCTAATATCTTTTAAAGTCGCAGCTAGCACCCGGGGTTGCGGCACAGTAAAAAATCTCTTGGTGTAATTTTCGTAGTGTACAAGTAAAATATTTAGTGTTGAATAGAGTCAAAATCACTACTAATAGCAAAGACTGTGGCGTGGTATGGTAAACAACGGCAACCTCCGCACCACATAAGCTTAATGAATTAATGCGGGACGGCTATTTCGATAATAGGGATGATCCACATTCTCAATATGGAATAGTGGGCACAGAGGATAATTATGAACAATTAGAAGGTACGGCAATGGACAACACCCTGCCGCCTTCATAGCCAACTTTTTCATGAGTAAATTTGAGAACGGATACCACATATTTTCCTATAATTTGGCTTGGGTACATAAATGATATTTTCGCGGTCTTGATACTAGGAAAAGTAATATTCCGTATTTCCTTTTAATTCAAAATTTCAAACTATTAAATTCACAGTAGAGATGAACAATCAACTTCCGTTCCTGGATAATTTAGTGATTAAAAATAATAATAAACTGGAAATTGACATCTATAGAAAGGAAACAAACACTAATAGGTACATTATGAACGATTTTAACCACTGCGGACAATACGAAACGGCTGCGATTAGTTTCGCGGTAACTTGGATAATACGGATTTCTTTTATTAACATTTATTTTACAAAAGAACTATCAATTTTCGTTTATTTCAACGTTTTGTAGCGCTTCTTTGCTGCTATGTTCCTCCAACGCTTTAGAAGCAAGACATATGATGGATATGTTTCCGGCTGCTGCTCTTCGTACAATAATGCAATTTCTAAAGCTGCTGATGTGAAATTTGAACGTGTTGTTGGATGTCTTCGCCAACAGACTATTCCCCAATTTCTTTTGCTGAAATATTTTCAAGACCTCTTATTCGCATCGTCAGCTTTTGCAAACTGATGCAATCCTCTTCGTCCCAATTTGCGTCGTCATCTTCGTCGCCTTTATTTTCATTAACTGTGGCAATAATTTTCGAGAACGATTTTTATATTGTAGACAAGTGAAGCTTATTCCATGCTGCAGAAATCCAGTACACTATATCCTTCAAGTTTATTTTGCGCACAACACTTATGGGATCATCAGTTTCAGTAAGTTGCAGGAAATGTTTCAACAATTGACGTTTACAACCTGTTCTTCGTTTGGATGCGAAGGAGTATTATCAAGTAACAGATCAGCTTGTATGGGAAAGCCGTTTTTCTTGAGATACTTCTTCACTTCCGGAATAAACTCATCGAAAAACTAATTCTTGAAGAAAAAATGCGTCCAAGCGCTTTTTTGATTTTTATAATATATGCTATATCTTTTAATGCTCTTGGCTTTGCAGATTTTCCGATCAACATTAAAAGAAATTTGTGTCTTCCGGAAGGATTACTGTATGACTCTTTACTACGATTCCTGGTGCTGCAGGTTCTAAATTAAACACCAAAGTTTTTGAGAGCAGCATTTTGTAGTTAGGCCCGCTCTCATCGCAATTATAAATTTGGTCATGAGTATAATTACCATTTTCAATAAATTCATTAAACCCCGTTTTAAAATTATCAACTGCATTCATGTCTGCGGGTAACTTCTCACCGCAATTGCTCAACTAATGGACCCAATACCGTTTTTTCCAGCGATCAAGCAACCCTGCACTTACCGTAAATTCATCCGTGTTCGGCAATCCTAATTCTTTAGCAAGCTGCAAGGCTTTGGCTTGCGAAATTGGACCAAACAATGGGATACCTTTATTTCTTCGTTGCGTAAATCATTTAAAAAAAGTGATTCGCTAATGTTCTCAAATTCATTTTTTTTTCATTGTTTTTCTACCACTAGCAAAAGACGCTTGTTTGATGCAGTATTGTTCTGTTTTCACTCTATTGCACCTCCAATCTCCTGCAGTCACTTTTCCTACATTATAGAGAGCGGCAACACTTTTTATATATTCACCTTTATCAAGTTTTTCAAGAGCTTCAAGCTTAGTATGCATATCTATAACATTTTTTTTTCTTTTTGACATGGCTAAGCCGGGCAGCAAAAGTAATTATGCAAAAAAAGCTTCTTAGACCGATTTAGTGACTCAACTCGAATAAAGCGGACACTTTTTCGTTAGCAAGCGCAAAGCGGAATGTCTTTTTAATGGAGCCAGATCGAATATAATTGTAATATAGTTTCTCTTTGAATGATTGGTGTTTGACGGTTTAATGATGCTTTCATAATTGTTCATCTCTAATGGCGAATACAAGTTTAGACCACTTTTATTTACTCCCTCCTCGAACTATTTCAGTATATATTGTTAAACTTAAAGTCTTTAAATTTTTATTATTAATGTTTCATAATTCTGAAGTGATTTAATGGTTATTCTACAGCTTTAGTCTGCCAATTCACTCCGGAAGCAGAGTAGCCGTTGAAAAACAATAAAAAGCATTGGATTTAAATCCGGTCTTTCTGTATGTAGTAATGAAAAGAACATACCTTTTCTAATAATGTCACTTCGTCCAAAAAGCACCAAACAAAAGACACCAAAGGCACTACTTTACAAACATATCCAACGGATCTCATATTTGCATAAATCCCTTAATTTAGTTTTTAAATCACATAAGCATCTCTGAAGAGATGATGCCTTCTAGTAGCACGACTACTTTCAACTTTAAATAACAAAAACAGAAAAAAAAGAATACATAATTGAGCTTTCTTACAGACGCAAATAGATCTAAATAGATAAAAGATACCACACAGAGAGAGCTTTTCATTTACTGTTTGCAATTTTCGTTAAAAAAATTCTGATAGTATTGTATCATTCCATAAATAAATACTACTATTTTACGATAAAGCCATGCGATAAAGTATAGTCATACAAAGACGACCAAGTTACCAAGTTATTTAGGTTAATATTACTGTTTAATCTACGACGTTTGGTACTGGAAATGCTCCTGACGTTTTAGTTGATTAAGTATTTGTCTTTATATTCTTCCTCCAAAAACAGAGTATATATTGATATTCTTAAAAACCCTACTGATTTATCATGAACAAAGAAAAATATATCGTATGCATTGTATATGTTGTTGTAGACTTCCGCGGTCGTTGTTTTCTTTTAAAGAATTTGGGTTTCCGGGTTGAAACCGCGTCGTAATTGCATGAGAATGCCGACGTTTCACTCTCAATTGTATGGAGCTTCTTTAGGGCTGCTGCATGTTGCAATTGAGAGCGAAACGTCGGCATTCTCATGCAATTACGACGCGGTTTCAAGCCGAAACCCCAAATTCTTTAAAAGAATATCATATGCATTATTCATTTTGTTGCAACTGAAAATTTAAAACATTTCTCAATATTGAATATATACAGGAAAGTCATCCCTACTAACTCGGAACTCCCGAGTCGGATGATCGTGCGTGAATGATGGTTTTTCAAAAGGGCTTTTTTGTTGTTACGAAATGTAATTATGGACATGGTTTAAAATTATTTACAAAAAATAAATTAAATATTTAATTACGGATTAGCACATTGATCTCTTAATTTTTTGACGTCACTAATCGCTATTAGACAATTTTAATTATCGGTTAAATTAATTCGTAACTAAAGTCCAATGTTACTTTAACATCTGCCAATAATAATGAGAAGAAAAGTAAAATACCAATTACTGTTATTTGCATAAATTTAAGGTTCTTCCCTGCCCCAAGCCTGGCGGTATATGATTTCTTCCGACTAAAGTTGAGGTGTAGAAAACGCTATTAAAACACTTGCGGTAGCGATGTTTTCGAAGAAAACTAAATCATAAAAGCGTAGGCTTCCACGGCTAGAGTCAGTTGAAACTAAACATGTTGCGGGTTTGAACCGTGTCATGTCGTTGGTTAAAACTGCTGGCAGTTAGTTTTCTCCTCTGACATGGTTCACATGCTGAGTTACAGCGATCAACTGCTTCCCGCTCAGTTAGTTTCACCTTTGGCGTGGTTCACACGTTGAGTTACCGTGCTAACTGTTGCCATCACTCTCCTGAAGAAGCCGCATACGATTGTGGGCGAAACGTCGAGTTTTATTTTAACCAACGACATGACACGGTTCAAACCCGGAACACGTTTAATTTAAAAAATAAATCATGTTATCTAAATAATACTGCATGTGTTTATCTATAAAACAACAAAAATAATAGAAGTTATTCAAAATATCACATTTGTATTTCGATTTTATATTTTTATCATGTTTATACGTTTAATTTAATAAATTAGGTAAATAATTAGCAAATTATTACTATCTATATATTATTGTACATTATTGATTGCTCGATATTACAACACACAACTTTTACAAAATTGATTTTGATTTAGCTAATTCTTGTAGTTTATCCGTTTTTTGTATTTTTTTAATTGGATGGGATTTAAGTTCAAGTAGCTACCTCTGTAGATATTAGGTAAGCAATCAAAAATAACGTGCGCCACATTCATTGTTGTAGAGAATCATGTTAAAGAAGTGCCATGTTTGAGAAGAAACGTAAAATAAATAAAAGGTTTAGTTGTTTAAACTTGAACAAGACCCACGAAATCGAAAACTTAAATTGATTTTTGATATTTTTACCTAAATAAATAGTAAATTAACCGAATTTAAAAAATAAACTTTCATTTCTTGTAAATACAAGAGTGTTGAGTCATTAGCCAGCTGTCAAAGTTTCGGTTATATCCATCACACGGGTCCATTTTTATTGTCGATAGGAGCAAAGAATTTTTGTTTATGTAAAAAAATGAAAAAACAGTTAGTTTCGAGCGGTTATATTTAAAAAGCTTAACACTGAAAAAGATCAAAGCTAAATTGGATGAAATTCATGGGACATCTGCTCCTGTGTTACCAACTGTTTACAATTACGACGTTCTGGACGTCCAGTGGAAGTGACTACCTCCGAAATGATTGACAAAATCCACGATATGGTTAATATGAATAATCTACGAATCAAAGTGGGCGAGATAGTTGACGTCACAGGCATACCGCAAGGTTCAGCGTTTTCAATTTTGTACAAAGAATTGGATGTAAAAAGAATCTCGGCAAAATGGGTGCCACATTTGCTCTCAATGGAGAATAAATGCAATCGTGTGGTCAACTCTGAAGATGTTTTGATCCTTTTTCTTCGCAATCCTGACGAGTTTCTCCGTCGATACATGACTGTGGACGATACATCAATACACTACTCCACTCCGGACAAAAGAACAGTCAGAACAATGGGTTTTTAAAGGCGAGCGGACTCCGAAGAAAGCGAAGACGGAGAAATCGCCCGACAAGGTGATGGCCTCGGTTTTTTGGGATGCACGCGGAATCATTTACACCGATTGCTTGGAAAAAGGACAAACAATAACTAGAAAGTAGTATGCATCGTTGTAGGACCGGTTGAGCGAAGAAATCGAGAAAAGAACCTCATTTGAAAAAGAAAAAAAGATCCTCTTCCATCAAGACAATGCACAGGTACACACCTATGCAGTTTCGATGGTCAAAATTGTGGAATTAAAGTTCGAATTAGTACAACATCCATCGTATTCACCGAATTTGGCCCCATTGACTTCTTTTTATTTACAAATTTGAAAAAATGACTCGGCGAACAACGGTTCACGTCGAACGACGAAATCATCGCCCAAATGCCTATTTTGAGGACCTTCCGAAATCCTGCTTTTCGGTGGGCTTAAAAAAGCTGGAGAAACGCTCGGAAAAGTGCATAGAGTGAAATGGAACAAGAGCAGAATATAAGCTTATCTAAATTTCAAACTCAACTTGGTCTGTAGTGTAATATTTACTAAATTGAGGTTCTCCTTTCCTTTAAAGTAGCACAATAAATAATGATAAAATATAACTCTATCCATGTAATAGATATTCAATATATTTCAATGAAATAGAAACTTTAAAATTTTGAATCTTGAAATTTGGTTTAATTGTTTACATTTTTTCAATTAAATCAATCTTCCATTTGAGAGGACTTGAAATATTGAAATTAATTTTTTACACTTATTCTTTATAATTTTGTAAAAGCAACCGGTCCAATCGCAAATAAAGGTTCAAAATGAAAATGGCTGAGTTAATTTTTCACGCAGAGTGGCGCAGGTTTATATGTAATTCCTTCTTTAAATAGATAATCATCGTTAACAAACCCTTACATATTCTTGTGGTTGCAACCGCCGCAAAATGTACACGTAGACAGTAATTAATTTATGGGACTAACTAATGGATATTTTAATTTAATGCCAGATTTAGCAGTACACTAAAGTAAAGCCGTGTGTGCATTTAGTAACGCCACAAAGTTATGCTTGCAAAATGATTTAAATATAAATAATTATAACCATAACCACCAATACAGCAATACGCTGAAGTCGCAAGTTTAACACAGAATTAAGTTTGCTGGAGTTTTGTTAAATTGCAACCACTTCTTCATCGAGAGTTTCTCAAAAAAAAAAAGAAATCTAAGAAAAGCGCAAAAATTATTAGGAAATATCTCGGGAATTTGATTTTTTTCGCCGTTTGCGAATAAGAAAATATACATTTACACACTATAATATTCCATACAATAAGCCATAAATTGAAAAGTTATTTCTGTAGACGGTGCCTAATTTAATAATTCATTCACTAATTTTCTTACAAACAATAATTAAGTTCATTCAAGATGTAATTCCAAATGATATTCACGAAACAGATATTCACATCAATTCACGTGTGAAGTCGACAGAACGCAGGCAACTTCAATAATAATTTAATATCAGAATTAAAAAGATAATGCGCCAGAAGCTAGGAAGTTTAATTCTCAATTAAAACGGACAAATAGTTTTAAAATGCTGATTAAATCGGATTTTTACTTAATAGTGGCATTGAAGAAAAAATTAAAGTTGACTTTTTGAAGACTTTTATATGACCGGCAATAAGAAACAAAAGTGAAATTATTTCAGAGATTTCAGAGGCGCCACGTCTCCCCACACCCCCTCTGGGTGCGCCTATGAATTGAGCTATCTCAAAATTCTTTACATATCCCACGTGCATAATATCTTCAGTAATTGAAGGTCATATCAATAATTCTTAAAGTAAAATTTATTGGATAATTATTTTAGTTCTAAATAAATTAAAGAGTTATTACGAGAACAAAATAATTAAATTTAAACCAAAATTTACGTCAGTGGTGACATCTATTGGGAAATGATGATAGTTAATTAATCGGGGTTCCCTCTCCTTGAAATTAAATAAAAAAATTGTAAAACAAATAAAACGTAATTAAAACACTACTAAAATGTGTATTTACAGTCTTTGGGTTTCGCTATTTTGCTAAATCGCAAATAAATATTTACAGATGAAAATTTGCAAAAGAACGAAAGGCAAATTCATGCATATTCAACTAGGAAAAAATTACACAACAAAGTGCAAGTTTAAAGACTAACAGTGCATAATTACAGAGGAACAGAGGAATATGTTCTGTAAGTCCACCCTTAATAGGTTATTAAACTGCCTAAGTTATGCTCGTTCCAAACAAAGCTACGCAACCAATAAATCTACTGGCATTCATAACCTCAAACTTGCACAACTACAGTTTACAAGGCTCTCTCAAAACACCGTTTCAGTAAAATGTTGGAAGTGCGGTATAGAAAGGAAAAATCTATCAGATTTATTTTGCGAATCCTGCCACGCCATCCAAAATCCTCATGAGAAAGAGAATTACTTTAAAGTGTTTAATTTAGATGTTACGTACGATGTCAACCAGAAAAACTTGACTAATTCCTATCGGAAAATGCAGAGTGTACTGCATCCAGATAAATTTTCTAATAAGTACCTATATTAAATATTTTTGTGGCTAGCAACTATTTAAGATGTTAATTTTTAGGAGTGATGCAGAAAAGGAAATATCCGCAGAATATTCATCGTTAGTAAATAAAGCTTATAAAACTTTACAAACACCTATTAATAGAGCAATACATTTACTCCTGTTAAACAATGAAATAATATCAGAAGATAATAAATCTGATAACCCAGAGTTCTTAATGGAAATAATGGAATTAAATGAAGAAGTAAGTATGCGTCTATTTTTTCATATATTTGTACCCCAATGTCATTCTAATTATAGATAGATCAGGCTGATTCACCAGAAAAATTGAAATCGTTACAAGAAAAGAGCAACCAAATGTTAGATAGATGCTCGGAGGAAGTGTCAAAATGTTTTGAAGAGGGTAATATAAGTAAGGCAAAAGAAGCTGTGATAAGAATGAAGTATTATAACACTATATCAAAAAGAATTAATAATTTGATGAGAGAAAGGGGTATTGTGGATTAATATGTAAAATCAAATTTTCTGTGGTGTTTTCAGTTCATGTTAATTTGAAAAAACGTTAATACATTTTAGAGAAAATTTTGGCATAATGTTTATTAAACCATAATTTGATTAATTTCCTATTGTATTTGTGTCAGTTTTTAGAAGCATGTATTATCAATGAAAAGGTCGCTTGCACCGCGCGATACTTCAAGCGGCAGATGGTTTGCACCGTTACTCGACGTTAGTTGTCTCGACCTTCGTCCCAGACTCCTTTCTCTGCTGTACTCCCAAGAGAAAAAGATATGCATTAGTATGCTTTATTCACTGTGAATAATGATACCAGCCTAATAAGGCAGTCGTAGGCGGTTTTGTCCCTCGCTCCTGAAGGGGTTCTTCGGACGTTGGCGTTCTTTATGGCGGCGCTTTTGCTGGTTTGTGTTTTCTCGAAAAGAATTTTGCTGAACCTTACAATATGGTTAGCTTGTAGTACTAATCGCAAGCAGCGATTTTGTAAACTCGCAAGGGACCTGCCTGCGAGTTTACAAATGTAAGTGGCCGCCGCCATGACTCAAATAGGACTAGCGTAGGTAATGATCGGGCGTATGTGTAACTTATACAACCTGACGCCCGTTTGAGGGTTGAGGCGGAAGTTGGACAGGATGGGATACTACTGTCTGACTGCATCGAGTGCCCTGTTTAGAGCTCCTCTGAGATACTCCGCGAAATTCAGTCTTTTGTCAAGAATCATTCCAAGATGGTCGATCTTGATGTTCCAGTCGATCTCGGTCGCTCTGATTTTGACTTTAAGAAGCGGACCGTGGTGTTTCCAAATACAATCGATTGTGTCTTCCTGGGATTGATCATGAATCCCTGGGCGTCGAAGAGATTTAGGTCAAATGCGCCTGCGTAACTTTGACCGCCAACTCGGCGTATCAGGATGTTGCTAGGATTGCTGCAGATGATATTTAGCACTTGTTGATCGTCTGATTTTGCAATGTCCATAATGTAGATCGTGAACAGAACTGGGCCTAGCGCCGATCCTTGTGGGACTCCAGATACCATGCTCTCCTGCACCGCTACTAGTTCTTCACCGCCTAGTTAACTTCACATTAATATTAGTAATGAAAATATCTCTATAAAATTGAAATTTAATTTGGCGGTTTTACTAAATAAATGCGTAAAGATTGATTAGTTTTACTTGTAGTTTACAAATTGTCATTTTTTTTTGTTTATTGAACTTTGGTGTAAGTATTTTAAAAATTATGTCGATGTTTAAAAAAATATGTAGTTTTTTAAAAATTATTTGTAGGTATGATGGAAGCTGGAATATTTTCATTTAATCCTAAATAAGTTCAAAGAAGAGGACTTCGCACTCGCTAAAGAATTTCGCGAACTCGTTCTACGGGATAAATCAGCAGAAAGGAAAAATGCTTGGATTTGAGTTCTTCTCATACCTAATAACATCTATAAGTATTTGTGAACCAATATCTTAACATCCGCCGAAATTCCTGAAGCGACACATTAATATCTACAGCCACTTCATGTGTCACAGTATTAGATGGCAAACACTAAAGCATCGGTACAGTTCACACCACACAAATCATTTGTTTAATTTGGAATAATTGAGTTGGGAATTCATACGAACGAATGATACAGTTGATAATGGGTTGTTACAGTTGGGAATCTTTAATGCTTTCCATAGCAAGAACTGTGGGTATCTTTGCTATCACTATTGATTATTAAAGTATCAAATGTTTCTCCAATTCCTAAGAAAATACTTTAAGCCAATTACCATAAGAAAAAAACAAACAAAAAAACGCAGTGAGGAACATAGACTTCTCCGTCAATGAATGATAGACTATTTGAGAGAAAAGCAAAACAAGAAAGGAAAAATAAAACGAGAATGTAGGGAAATCCACGAGAAAAAGAAGACTCGAAAGGGCGTTTATTTCAGTAATAAGTTTAGTAAAGTTACTTTGAAGAGAATAATAATTTATGCCTTTGCGTTCTCCAACAGCTTTCGCTAATTACACGGTACACCGACCGGCCAGCCCGTACAGTGTTTTAAGATGTTCATCCTTAGTATTTGGAGTAAAAAAACTATAGAAAATTTTACTCCGAGAATAGCATGGTCGAGCAAAATTTGCTATGCTTTGTAAATGCCCTCCTGTTGTTCCCTGTTCCCTTCTAGTGGAAGATATGAAGTAAATAATATCTATCACCAATTGGTACATACATACGTGTCAAATGGATGAAATTACAATGGCTTTGTCGTTCATATAATTGTCTAGGTATACCAAAGTCTACCACTACTAACTCCTCATCCTTTTCTAATGAATAATCCACAATGCCTTCAATTCCTTGTATTAAGTCCTAGAATCGAAATCAATAAAAAAAAATAACTTATAAGCTTATAACTTACAAACATTTACTGGGTTATAAGCCTTTTGATTTTTTAAAATTAGAACCCGGCAAAATATTTACGCAAGCACACTTCTTCCCCTGTCTTGTTAAACCGCCCCTTAAAAATATCAATCTCGATGATTACTTTAAGCGCCGCTATGAACG